>VWZP01008070.1:1361397-1461188 GCA_013396995.1 Dicaeum eximium | reverse complement strand
GCCAGTGAGGCCCGAGGCCGCCGCGGATGCGGCCCCGGCGGCGCCTCGGCCCGGCCCGCCCCGACCTGCGCCGGGAACCGCCGCCGAGCCCCGCGTAGCCCCGGCCCTCGGCTGCCCGGTGCCGGACCCTCGCGTAGCCCAGACCCCCTCTCCTGCGTGCGGTGAAAGAGGAGGCATGTCCGCTGCCGCCTCCGCTGAAATGATTGAAACCCCCCCGGTCCTCAACTTCGAAGAAATCGACTACAAAGAGATCGAGGTGGAAGAGGTGAGTGAGGGTCCCGCCGTCCCCCTCGCTTCGCCGTCCGTGCGCTGCGGAAGGGGCCGCGGAGGCTCCCCGGGCGCGCCGGGACGCGGGAGCCCCGCAGGGTACCCGAGCGGGGGCTCTGCTCCCCTGGATGCTGCAGCGGCTGGCACCAGCCAACAAAGGCGGTCCGCCTGGGAGCGGAGGTGCCAGCTTACTTCTGCCGGCCCTGCTGCTCGATGCCTTACTGTGTGTGGAGTTTTATTTAAACGGGATAGATTTATTCAGGACTGTAAAGTTTCGCCGCCCATTTTGCCACCCACTTTAGTATGGGTGGCAAACATAGTTGTCAAGAGGGAACTGTTCATTCTAATGTTTCTTTCAGATCTCTATTTCTCTATGCCCCTCCTTTCACCTTCTGCTACCAAACTGAGCCATTGTATATATAATGATCATACCGCTCCTAATGATTCGCTAAATTTACAGCTCTGTGAGCTGTAAGGATAAACAGTTTTGTTTTTTTTTTTCTTAACGTAGGCTAGTGATGTTGCACTCATGGATATGTAACATTTCATTTGTGACCTGTACCTGTTACCTAGGAAGTGACATTCAGTTACTGTATAACAAAGTTGGAAGGAAGTTTTTCTTCTGTGAAAATCATGTAGTGAAATTATTCCAGGTCTACTTTTCATTTCTCTGGGGTTCCTGTGAAAGTAGGGTGGGTGAGATCTAGGGTAGCTTACGTGCTTTAATAACAGGCTCAGTAGTCTCTGTATACTACAGTGTTGTTTGACTCTAGAATTACACAAAAATATTACTGCTGCTTTTTGCTTCGTCCCCTGCTAAATTCTCTACAGGAATGAAGTTGCTTCATGTAGATCCACAACGAATTTGATGAGGCTAGCTTGTAGAATCTGGACCTAATAGGCATCCAAGATTGGTGAAACAGTCCCTGTGCTTTTATTTGTAGATTAACATCTTTCTCTTAAAGTAATAATTACCTTGTTTTCCTTAAAAAGTTTGTATGGAAGTGGAGTTCTGTGTAGTAGCTTTTATAGGTATGACAACCTGCGTCTCAGGTTTTTAGAGTAGTGTTCTAGATACTGAATTGTTCATAGTTATCCTGCTGGTCTTGGGTCTCCTGGGGATAATTCAGGGACCTTAAAAACTACTATGTTTCCATGGAGCACCGTGGCACTTTCTGCTATGTTCAGGTAGTATTGTGGTAACTTTGGCTTTCACCATAGCAGGCACTGGGAATTTGCAGAAGACAGTATATTTCAAAAGATTGCCTTTATCTCCTTCTATGAATTTGGCAATCATAAAGTTTTCTGTTTCTGTAAGTCTAGTTGTTCCATCTCCCTTTATGTATTTAACTATTCTGAAGTGAAGGTATTTTTGTTGTTTTTGCAACACTTAGTAATAGCTGGGGATCAAATCACATGTTTTGGGAGAAACAGCATTTCTCACCCAATGAAGAAAGTTAAAGCAGGTTATCCATTGTAAAAAGGTGCCCAGTGATGGCTCATAGAAGTGAGTACCACATCTGCTGTGTTAGACATAGCCCTTGGAATTAATAAAGTGCTATACAAATCTTTAATCCTCCCAACACCCCTGGGGAGGTTGTTAGCAAGGATTGTCTTGCTGTTTTACATATAGGAAATGTGGAGCTGCATAGTGTGTAATTGGTGTAAGTAGAGTTCAGCATTCTAAGGTTTAGTGCTCAGAGCTTGTCTGTGTCCCACACATGTGCCTGGCACGCAGAAGCAGGATTGTCAGTACAAAAATGTATCTAGAGACAATGCCTAAATAGAAATTTGTTTAATGCAGCTGTTGCTTTATTCTCTACACAGTATCTTTGTAGAGATACAAAACTCATGTGATATAAGCAAGAGAACTCTGATAAAGTGTTGTCTCCATGAAGAAAGCTGGTCACAACTGGTATACCATTTTGAGAGTACCTGTCCTCCCAGAAGTTCTTATAGGCGGTGGGAATACCCTAGTGTTGAACACAGTCTAAATGTCATTGCATAGAAGAAGAAATAAGACCTACTTTACAAGAAAACAGATGGATTGGAGATCATACTTGGGCCTTGCTTTTCTGAGCTGTGGGTGTTGACCTCTTACTCATGATGCAGTTTCAGCACAAATAGTCAACTTTGTAGTCGTAACAAAACACATATCCTTACTGAGGATTTTCTGTGCTCTCACTTTAGGCTCAGAGGTTTCCAAGGATTTTAAGTGGCTGTAATATCTCAAAATGGTCATATTTATGCTTGGCTTCAAACTTCAAATGCTTCAAAATGGAGTGTTAAGAGATCTACACTGGAAACTCAAATGCTTTTATAATCATAGCTTTGCTGTTGTATTATCAAGGCTGTCTTGTCAGCAGATAGCAGTCCCACTCTGCCACTGGTTTATTAATAGATATCAAAGTTCTGGAATACTTGCAGGCCCAGAGACCTTGCTAATAAATGTGAGATCTATAACTACACTTTCATTTAGGTTTGTCTGAACTCTACTAAGATAAAAACAAGAATATACCATATTTTGCTTTAGCTACCATGGACATGACTAACTGTAGTGTTACTTCCTACCAGCCAAACACGTCTCCAGCTTCAGAATGCCTTTTTGTTATTTCAAGTGCTTAAAATGAAGTAAACCATAGAGACAATTATTATGAAAGAGTTGGAGTCAAATCAAAATTGATGTGACACAGCAGGAGCATCTGCAAAACTAGAAGGGCAAAAACAACATAAAACTTGTGTTCAACAGAAGTGTTCTCTATTTTACTGTGTGAGTTTCTGATTGTGAAAATGGCCATTTTAAGTTTATAGTATTGGACAGATAAATAATTAGAAACTGAAAAAGTAAAACCTAATATAACTGAAATCAAGTCAACAATAAAAAGCTTAATAGCCTTATTTTAAAATCTCATATTTAAATCTCTGGTTGTTTCTTCCCAGGGGAGTTTCCACATCCAAGCACCAAAGAGACTTTAGTTTTTAATTGTTCTGGCAGCCTACTCCCTGCCACTCTTTCCTGAAAATTCCACAGGCTTTCCTCCACCAGGTAACTGGGTAACAGTCCCATACATGACCAAAATGTAGACCTCTTCATCACATGATGTGTGTATCCTTGGATTGCACAGCCAAAGATACATGTCTGGTCATGTATACTGCAACCCTGCCCAGTCACTGCCTGATGTAGACAAGTTAAAAAACTAATGCCATATTTGCATAGTTGAAAGTTACTTTTGGGTAGTCTGAAAGTGTAAATTATTTGAAAACTTGTTTAATCCTCTACTGGTATATTGCAATTTTCAGTGAAGTTTATTTTCAACAATCTATTTGGGCAGTAGTTAATCCTAAGAGAATTAGGGTAACGTTTTCTTTGAGATGAAGAGGTAAGCTTTATAAATATTTATTTTAGAAAACTTACTTAAGGTCCCAGCAACTAAGGAGATGCAATTTCTGGTATATCCAAGTATGTTAGATATTTTTGAAATAGTTTAATAATTTCATTAACTGAGTAGTGTGCTGAGAACTATATGTGTTCCTTCCAATTCTGGAGCAAAGCAGTTCAGAGGCAAGAGAATGACGAATACAGCAAGGCAACTGGGTTTTGCTCCCCTTTATATAGTTAACTTTTAAAAAGTCAGTGAGATGCAGTGACTGATTATGTCCGTTACAAGGTAAAGCAGATTTGTATAAGCTGCTGTTGAACATGGAGCTGTTACTACCTCTGTTGTTTCTGTGTCCTGGAGGATCATCTCCAGTTGCAGAATACCAATCTGAAAAATTGGAAGAAATTTGGAGAAGAACCAGATGTGATTTGAGATCTGAACCGTGTTTTTTGGTATCTGACATGAATACAGAAGGATTGGTTCTCTAGTACCAAGGGTGGTAGTTAGAAATCCTTTTGAAGTGAGTCGAATTTCTCAGCCTTTTTCAGTAAGACTTGAAGGTGCAAAGCTGGGTATTCAAAAGCAAAGGCAAAAAATAAGTATGTGGTGAAAACATATGCCAGTATTTTCTCTGATTTTACTCTAAATACATTTCTGAATTAATTCAAATAACTATTAAATGTCATTTAGTAACACCAATGGAAGATTCTCTTCATTCATTTATGTAAGAAAATAGCTGAAGTCTCAGCTGGGGTGTGAATTTATAAGAGAAGTTATGCAACACCAATTTACTGTGCAGTGAGTTAGAAGATGGCTAATAAGCTAGTTAAACTCTTAATGTGACATTTTACTCTCATTTCTACACATGGAGATACATTGTGTCCTGTAAAAGAGACTCATACTTCACTCTCATAAAGAATACATGGGAAAGAAACCTCACAGATCTTCCTGTTCTGGTGATGAAAGCAAGATCCATATTTATGAGATAATAATAGAGTTCTATGTCTCATACCTTTCCCTAAGAAAAAAACTGAAACAACAGAGCAAGTTTCACATGTCCCTTATTTGTTCTACCCAGTGGATTGTTACCAGTATTTTGCTGGTTGCAGAATACTTGCTTGTTTTTTGGTTTGTTTGTTTTGTTTTGTTGTTTTTTTGGGGGTTTTTTTTCCCAAAGACTAGTAATTTTAGATGGTGCCAGCCAAGAGAGCTCATGTTAGAGTCCTGCACCCAGAGTGCCTCATTACCCAACATCTTGTTTCTAAAACAATAATCCACTCTCTGGGCTGCTCTAACAGAACAAATTGATTAATACTAGAGCATCAGACAGTTGTTTCATTAATGTTTTTAAATTGCTGGTAATTAAAATGAGTTCAGTTCTTGAGACAGATGTATAAAACCCTGTCAGTGCATAAAGGCCTTTCAGTAGGTGATAAACTGGAATGAAAGTACAGCTTGATAAACTGTTATCTTTGGGATGCATGCATTTCTTGGAATGACTTGAGCTATCAAAATGCAGGGAGGGTTGGTTACATGGTCAGAGCAAAGGAAGAATTTCTCGAAATAGTTTTCAAGAGCAGGCTGGATGGAGTTCTGAGTAACCTGGTCTAGTGGAAGGTGTCCCTGCCCATGATGAGGGGGTTGGAACTAGATGATCTTTAAGGTCCCTTCCAACCAAACCATTCAATGATTGTATAATTTCAGGAACATGTATGATACTTCAAAAATGTGTTCTAAAGAAGCTGAAAAGAGAATTAGTTTCTAAAACAGAATTAAACTCAGAGAAGCCACTGAATGAAAACTGTACCGTGTTATACAGCTCTCCACTGATGAAACCCAAGATAGGGACCAACTGTACAAGTTTGTCAAGCAGAACTTGCCTATATTTAAGAATCTAAGCTGATTTTAATAACCAGTTTCTTTCAGGAAGAAATATTTTTTCCCTATGGTGTTTTGCATAACTTCTCAGTTGAAACTTGGAAACTAAATCTAAACTAAATTACTTCATTTACTTCAAATTAGTAGGATTGCTTACAGGAGTTTTCTGGTTGGGGGAGAGGATTTGGAGGTTTCTTCATTGCTGTAGGAATCCCAGAAAGGAAAAGCAACATTTAGAGTTGTGCTGACACTAGTACAAATAAACTTAACCAGTCAAAGAACATAGCTGTAAGAATTGGCAGATAGATCCAAACTCCTTCGTAAAAGTGCTGCCAGGGTATTGGCCACAGTCATTTGTGGCACGGGGCCGATTTGCTTCAACCTACTTAATAAATCATAGCACACACAGAGGAACCCAGAGGAACCAAAGCTGGAATTGAGGTTAGTTGAATGAATGATAGAAAGTGTAGGAATATGGTTTTAGAAACTCTAAAGTGCTGTTCATGGCTTCTTTTGGCACTTTTTTTTTTTTTAATTCTCTATGTGCCATGCAAGCAGATATGTGAAAAACTGAAAATATTAGTATACTTTATTGGTCCTGCTGGAGCTCTGGTAGACAAGAGAGAGTAGAAGCAACTGAATTTTAAAATGTGATTCTTTTTTGTGTTTTTAAAATGCATTATAGAACTTTTTTTTTTCTACTCTGTCTTGTGTAGTGTCTGGAGCTTGAGAGATCCAAACATTGTTTGCACACATACCATTGCATTAGCAAATATACCAGTAAACAAAGCAACATAGATATTAAAGAAAACTTAAAGCCTGTTGTAGTTTTGGAAGCATGGGTTTTGTTGGGTTTCTGTTGTTGGATTTTTGTAACTGCTTGTCTTGCTTCCCAAAATCATAAATGAGCATGTCAGTAGATACTGCAAATTATGAAGTCAGTTCTCCAAAGAATACTATGTCTGCTAACCGGGGAGCTATTATATTTTATTGCTGTCTTATATATCCAGCAAGTTTTTTTTAGAAAGAAAAGCACTAGGTATCCAGCATGCAGAACTACCTTACATGGAAACTTTATGGATAGAGAGAAAAACTTTGCATTTTTATGTTTTTGAGTTAATAGAAAACCTGTGCAGTTAATGCAAAGTTGAAATTAATTCTTCCAAAGTTTTGACATTTGTTAGGGGATTAGGGTGCATCTGAATAAATAGAGATGCATTTTTCTTATTTTATGGGGGAAGGGAAATTTTTGGTCACATCCCTTAGGACAAAATACATCCTTAAGCTCTTAACATATCTGCAGTCTCTATTTCCTGCATGATTTCTAGTCTACATAACTTACCAGTCAGTATAGTCTACATACTTACAAGTCAGTATCATGTATCTTTGTTTATGTACAGCATTTGATACTATTTGTACACAGAGACAGAGGTAATGCTTGTTCCAGGGTTCTTGTATGGTTCATATTCTTTAAATAAGACTCTAAATACATTATCTGGAAAACATGCAAGTGGCACTGTCCTTCACTATGTCACTTTGTTACACAGTAAAATATAACTTTTTACTGGTATGTATTTTACAGGTAGAAGAATAAATTTTAATACACTTTTCAGTCTTTGAATCTCTTTAAGTATTACTTCCAGTTTAAAATGGTTTTGTGTCGTGTACCACGTGGTTTTTGACAAACTTCTCTGCTGTGAGGAAGGTAGAAATAGACTGTTCTTACTCTATTTGTAAATGTCCCATCTGCCCTATATTTTCCTTTTTTCTCCTAGAAGATATTTAAAGGAACAGAATCTTTTACCAAAAGAATGTGTTTATTTTTAGATCATTTTCCAGATATACGCAGTGCTACAGATCAACTGCTGTTTATTGATTTGTTGTGTCAATAATTCCATTAACTGTGCTTCATATAATTCCGAATATGCACTAGTGCCCAAACATATGGTGTGGCACCAACAGCAGGGGCAAGAAGGAATGAGCATGAAGAAATTAAAGTTCAGGCAGTGCCTCCCTCCTGTGATATTAAGTTACTTAGTTCCAGCACGAGGTGCTGAAGGAAACTACATAGTGTTTAAAATTCTGACAATATCTAAGACTTACTCCTTTAAAGAACAAATTTAAGGGAAGAAAATGGTATGTAAATGGACTCTACCACAAGCTGCATTCTGTCAATTATAAAGGGGTTTTTGCTAGAATAAGGTACTTTTTCCAGATTAAGCAGGAAAAACACACTGAGTTTTCATGTATGGGAAATTTCAATTTGTATTGGATCCATCATTGTTTCTGATAGTTACTCCTTTCATGTGCCATCCAAGAGCCTGAGCTGCTTTAATGGAGGATTGGCTGTTCTGTTTTCCCTGTATCCTAGGTAAATATTCACTGCATTCATGTCCTCTTCTCAAGTTCAACCCTCTGCCTAAGCAGGCACCAAGTCACTGATAAATTGTTATGAAACTTTGACTGCATAATAATTTATCAAACTATTTTCACCAACAATAAAATTCACATACCTGATGGTCTCACAGCTTTTTATTATGTAATTAAGGTTTAGATTGCCTAGTAAACACTTCCTCTTGGTGCTTGACACTGACTTTTTTTTTTATTATTTTTTTCCAGTCATCAGTGGGACTTCTTAAGTACATCTGATTCTTGGAATTTATCCCACTTTTCAGCTAAAACCCAAATATTGTGACATTCATGGCTCAATGTAAAACACTACATTGGGCAGTATCCTTTTTTGTGTGAGTTTCTTCACTCAATAGAAATACTACTAAAAATAAAACAGCATTGAAAAATAATGATTTCTTTAGTATATGAACTGGAAATACATGTTTCAGTTCTCAGGATGAAACTTCCAAATAGTCATGGATTTATCTGCAGGGGAACAGTATGCATTTTTATTGACTTATGAGCTGAATTTAACCATGTGGAATCAAATGGAAGAGATACATGGGCTATCTTTTTTTATTATACATCTGAAAAATTAATCTATTTAATGTATAAAAATATATATTTTATATATAGTAGTATATATTGCATAGTCATAATATTAAAATCATATACATAAAACATATAGTGTATTTGTGCATATGAAATTTTGAGACCAGTCTTCTAACTGACATATATGCATGGTGTTCAAATTACTCTTTTTGTTTCTGTCACTGGATTAAACGTAACAGAGTTGTAGTTGAAAACTGTGAAAGGGTATGAGAAAAGGTATATTAAGAAAAGGAACCTTCTAAAAGGTATCTCATAGAGGCTTGTACCTTAAGGCAAATTGTATCCACCTTGGAGAATTCATTATGTGCCCATCTCCTTTTCCATAAGTGGAAGGGAGAGTTCTTCCCACTCCCTTGGGTAGCCCTGTTTGGATTCCTTCACCGTGTAGGGGAGCAGCAGATGTGGAACTGTATTGCTGCTGCCAATACACTTGATCCTGCCCAAGCTGCTGTGTGGCATGCTTCTCTCATTAACTGTCCTTAGTATTTCCCAGGTGCTTGCACAGTGCATTTTTATGTGCTCACTAATCACCATTTCTGCGAAATGCAGACTTACAGCACAAACGCCCACTTGATGAGATTTTCTTTATTCTGTAGGTTTGGTCATTTGCTGTGCAAGGTGGGTAGACTTTGTAATAGACAACTTCTGTAGCAGTAGAAGGTGGAGGGCCTGCCAACCCCAAGAAAATGGCCAATTTTATTCAAAACGTGGTGTGAGAGAGAAAAGGAAATAACAAGGAAGACTGTTTGGGACTTTTATGTCGTCCAGTGACTCATTGTTTCCAGCTTGTTTCTATGTACTATTTTTGTAGGCTGCTCATCTATCACTTGTGGAATGCAAGAAAATAGTTAGCATGTGTTACGTCAGGACATGACGTAACAAGGCAACACAAAGTGCAAGGCCCTGCACTTCAGGTGGGGGATGAGGTTACAATCAATAGGTCCCATTCTTTAACAGAGCAGAATGGGGCATGTTCTGTGCATCTCCTGTGCATATCCTATTGCAGACTCAGTCTGTGAGCTGCTGTGTGGAAGGTAAATGTGAGATGGCAGGAGCTCCTGGAAGGCTAAGTGCATGCTATAGTGTAAAAGAGAAAAATATTTCTTACAGTAATAAGGAAACCAGAAAAAGAAAGTGCCATTGATCACCATGGCTGTCAGGGGCTGCTGTCTCTTGTATCCACATTAAACTTTTAAGAAATATTAAGCATCATTTCCCTTTTTTGATATCTCTTAATGCAAGATGTTGATGGGGTTTTTTAATTCATATTTTTCATCTCTTCAAATTTGGGCCTTGACTGGCAGGCTTTCTCATATCCGTCATGACAGTTTAGCAGGTCTTGAGTTATGCACCTGCAGCCTTTTCCATCCCATTCCCAGGGGAAATCAGTTTCACTCTTTCTTTGTTTGGAAAGCACATAGTAAGTACCTAACCCAAGAATGGATTACATAAATGGTAGTCAGCCCCTTGTTTCTCCTCCCCTGTCCTACTTCTCATCTTGCCTGCCTTACATTTTTTGATTTGGAGGAGCTTCTTTTCTATGTGTGCCTTAGGTTTCCTCCTCCTCAACATTTTCTTTTGAGCATATGAGTAACAACACACTTGTCTGTGCTTTCCTGTAGTGGCTGCAGTCACTGTTTTAGCAACACTTTCATTTCAATTTTACATCTCACATGCACTTTTTGTCATTATTCCTGTATGTTACCATTTTTCCTCTGAGGAACAACTAAAGTAAGTAAATTTTCAATTGAACATCATGTGTAATTCACCACTAACTGAAAGTGGCCTTCTTTCTATCCTGCTTTCGTTTCTATGCTTGGTTTCAAAGAGCTACCCTAAATAATGGTGGTGTTAGAGCTTCTTCACAGCAAAGGTTAAAGATTACTTGAACACTATAGTATGCAGAAGCTGCTGCTACTGCTTTTGCAAAGTTACAGTGACGAGTTATGACTCTTGTCTGGGGTTGGTTTTTTTCATTGTTTTAGGCAATGTTAATTCTAAATAAGCTAGAAACCTTATTCTTAATTAGAAGTCTTGCACAGCAAATGAAACCATTTCAAGTTTTAACCTCTAGTGTTTTATATTTTGTTCTAGGTTGTTGGAAGAGGAGCCTTTGGTGTGGTCTGCAAGGCAAAATGGCGAGCTAAAGATGTAGCCATTAAACAGATAGAAAGTGAATCTGAAAGAAAAGCCTTCATTGTAGAGGTACAGTACCTTTGATGGAAAACATGGGATTTGGTAGAGCTTGTTTCCTGAAATTCATGGGTGCATTTAGTGTACTAAAAGCTATGTCTTTATCACAAGATAAATACTGCCTGCAGTATCTAGTTGAGGCCTAGACCCTTGTCTTGCAGAACAGGAGACCTGTGAAGGCACATTGCAGCTTCTTTAGTTTGCTTCTCATAAAGACTGAAAAGCAAGAGCGTGGGAGAGACAATGGCACACAAGTAGGGAAGTAACAGTTGTTAGATTCTGTCCCAGTCTGAAGTCAGGGTGCAGCTGGAATACCCACCAAAGCCTTGAAGCTGGTAGACACTTCCATGGGCCACAGCATAGGTTCTCCAGTAAAATCAGGTTGATATTTGAAACTGTTTCTGAATTTTTTCAGCAGTTCTAATAATTTGATTAATTTTTTTCTTATATGTAAGTACATTGCTACTGTAAAGGCAATCACTGTTTTCATTCAATGTCTGCTTCTTTAAAAATATCTTGAGTAGTTCAGATATGCTGATAAACTTCCCAAGATACATTATATTTTCTAGAATCAAAAGTTTAATTTAAGTTACATATATTGTGACATGCTGCTTAGTATTTATTCAATTATAACATAGAATGTTCAGGATACACAAAATATGTTAAAAATAAAACTCCTAAATTTAGAACTAACTCTAGTAAAAAGTGATATGCTAATGGGCTGGAAAAAGCATGTTTGTAATAGGCCTTTCTATATTTATATGTTGTTCATTACGATGGAAAGACAGTATGATTCTGATTTTTTTTATTTAATCAGACAATTTTTATGTAGAGCCAAAATTGAAGGCTCCAGGAAGAGCACCAAATCTATAGACATCATATTTGCACAGTGCTTGTGACTTGAGTGACTTTACTATAGCCTGACAAAAGTACTTTCTTTAAACATAATTTTGTCAAACTTTCTTTTAAAATACAGGTTGACACAAACCTGATTACATAAATTAAAATGCAAAGAGTGACAAAAGTCTTGTAATTAGTAAAATCACCATCTGGGATTATGCAGACATAGAAAACTGTACTTGCTGTTGTGTTGTATTATTTATAGCTATGAAAATAAAGCATTAGTCCTTTTTTCCCATGGTTTGAAACTGTGTGATTTGTATTGCAGCTTCGACAACTGTCACGTGTAAACCATCCCAATATTGTCAAGTTATATGGAGCCTGTCTAAACCCAGTAAGTTACAGCTTATGTGAGTATGACAAAAGGTATCTAGCTTAACATATGCAAGCACCAATGCACAGAACATGTATTTTATATTAAAAATGTATATTTTATATATTTTTCATGTTTTAGCCATAATAAGGAAATATACAGTTGTGTAGGTTGGTTGATATTTTCAGGTATTTGTTGTTCTTTCTACTGCTATAAAAAATAAATTCTTTCAAGAGCATGCCAGGTCTGTTTCTAAACACCTTGTGTCTTGTAAATCAGATCCTATTTTCATACATGCAATTTTCAGAATTTGCTTGCTTTCTGCCACAGCTGCAAACAGTTTCACAAATTCTCTAAGCAGAAAAGAGGGTGCTCTGACAGGACAGATGTATCCTTAGCTAATTCTTGTATGGGCTATTTAATTTCTTAAAATAATCCCTTTTCTTTCTTAGTACTAGTGAAGGTCTTCTGGCATGGTATTTAACTAATTTTTTTGTAAGCCACTTAAATAATAAAGTAAAGGACAATGAACTGCAGTTGGAAGACAGTATTTGCTTTTTAAGTCTGAGGAGGAGGGAGGTCATTTTCTTTGTTCTAACTTCCAATAAGAACTAAGTATAAAACTGATTTTTCTTACATGTAAATATATATATTTCAAACTGACTGATGTATTTTCCATTAGCTTAGATATGGAGGCTTTGCAGTTGCTCTCAAAGAACTTCCCTTTCAGTTTACAAAAGCTGTTTTCTGCCTCTGCATTGAAAATATGCCTATTTTTTGTCCCCTTTCCCCAAAGGTGTGTCTTGTTATGGAGTATGCTGAGGGAGGTTCTCTATACAATGGTGAGTATCATTTCAACTTCCTGGAGTTAAAGTGCTAGTATTAGGGCAAACATCATCTCAACTACAAGTTGTTTCATAAATATGTCTCCATTCTTGGAGCTATTCAGAAGCCACCTGAACGCAGTCCAGGGCAACTGGCTGGAGGTGGCCTGCTTGTCCTGCTTGGTGGACTTCCAGAATCTCTTCCAACTATTATGTGGTTCTTTGCAATTCTTAAAATAATTTTAAGGAGAAGGGAGTGTACCTTTTAAAACCTCTTTTCAGTTCACTGGTTTGTTCTTGATAGCAGCTTCTTATATTTTATACAAGTAATGTAAGGTTTTCCAGTGAAACATCTGAAAACATTATTCCTTAATTTGTAAATTCCCTGGGCATTTGTTTAACACAGACTTTACCAGGAATAGCTGAGAACAAGCAACACCTTTCATACTGAATTTTAACATAAATGATTATGGAAAGTGTACTAAAAAATGGGAAATATTTTGACATTTCTGTTATTTTAAGAGTCTGCAGAAGGGTATTTTTAGTTGCAGTAATGCGGTGTTGGTGATTACTTAGATTCCATTGAGCTTTCTGACTGGTATTTTGTTAACTCCATTGTATCTGTGTTAATATGCAATAAAGTTCTTTTTAGTTTGTGCCTTTGTCTTGCAGTGCTGCATGGTGCTGAACCTCTGCCTCATTATACTGCTGCACATGCCATGAGCTGGTGTTTACAGTGTTCCCAAGGAGTGGCATATCTCCACAGTATGAAACCAAAGGCTCTAATTCACAGAGACCTGAAACCACCAAAGTAGGTTTACAGTTCATTTTTCATATTTTCTTACAATTGGTATTTAAGATCATTTATAATCATTTTATTGCATTTAAAATAAATACCTTTAATTAGTACTAACTTTTGGAGGTACTGTATTCCAAATGAAGTCTGTGCATTTGAAACTTCAGTTACACAATGACTGTTTATGATACAGAAAATTAACTGTATTTAGTTACTTTCTGTTCAACTGGAAAAATACCCTGCTCCTGCCCTGCATCATGGAAGAGGATTTCATTAGGAATAGGGCTTCTAATCAGAGGCATTTAAAATCTTCCAGTTTTGGAATGGTTGTGGTGTTCAATAAGAGAACATTGTGGGGGGGTTGATTGGTTCTAATGTCATATTTTATCTGTTGCATTAGAGCTCTTTCACCACATGGCCATCCTCCTTTATCCCCTCCTTCTGCCTGTTCCACTATCCCTGCCAGAAGCTCCCACCACTTTCCACCAAAACAAAATTTAATAGTTTTCTACCTAGTCAGCTCATCCTATCCAGCTCATTTTACTTCAGATTAGCTCCACAGATTAGATAGAAACAGATACTTGAGGATCAACAGAATAATCCCTTTTCGGTGGTAATCTGCAGTTATTACCAGGTAAAATTAGAACATGAAGCCATAATTTAAATATTTAGTTTTTCTTGTATTCCCCAGTTTTGATTTAGAGAGTTGTTCACATGTAACTTAAAGTGCTTCCATTTAAATAAATAGCTATGTTGACTGACATTAGTGGGAGTCTTGATTGTTCTTTTGGTAAAATTGTTACAGCACTTGTTGGTTTTTATCCCCTGGCATCTGAAAGTCTACTTTTGTCAATATATGCTTAGTGGTTTACTATGACTAAAGATATTTATTTAAAGTCTAGCATGTAGAAATATTAATAAATTACAACATATATTGGGTTACTTTAAAATATGTAATATGTTAACATTAGATACAAATGACCTTCCATATTCCCCAGTTTAATGAACAAAGCACTGAGATAAAAAGCCTAAGATATTTGCCTATATTAGAATGATAGTTGTTGGGATAAAAAAACCTCGGTGGTTTGTTATCAGACTATTATATTCTACAATTTTAATATTCTTTTTCTTTCTTTGACAGTTTGCTCTTGGTAGCTGGGGGGACAGTTCTAAAAATCTGTGACTTTGGTACAGCCTGTGATATTCAAACACACATGACCAACAACAAAGGAAGTGCCGCTTGGATGGCACCTGAAGTTTTTGAAGGTAATAAAAATTCAGTGTTAATACTACATTTTCTTTATAGGGATGCAACTGTGAATTAATGTGACATAAGAATAAGAGCATCATGTAGTCTTTAAGATAAAGTTTACTAAAATTGAGGTAACAATTGAAAGAGTTTCAGCAGAAGTCTAACATTTTTTTTTAAATCTCTACCAGTGTATGTTGTCAAATAATTGTGCAGAGGTTTGAAGAACAGCACTGAACCAATTCTCTCATGTTAATATTAGACATTTAATTATGTGGAGATGTGGAGCCTTTATTTGTCATTACTGAGATTTACATAAGGAGTACCTTTAGACAGCTGCAGTTCCTTGTTTTGTAAGTCAGTAAAATACAGCCAGAGGGCTCTTTCCCCACAAATTTGCTGTTTCTAAGATTCTTAAATAATTTCAAACTCTTCTGTCATTTAAACACACTGTCATTACTTTCACTCCCTACTCTGATTAGCTTTTAACTTTCCCTGTTAGAGTCTCTAAATTGAACATAACTGCCTTCTTTTTTGATCCGACACTTACTTGTAACTCCGATCTTCATCTGCTTTTTGTGTAATCTAGAGATCTGATGTACTTCCTCTTTCCTACATACTGAGGAACTTGTTAATACCAG
Organism: Dicaeum eximium; assembly: GCA_013396995.1. Lineage (NCBI taxonomy): Eukaryota > Metazoa > Chordata > Aves > Passeriformes > Dicaeidae > Dicaeum > Dicaeum eximium. The sequence continues at coordinate 1,445,744 of VWZP01008070.1, read as the reverse complement.
TTAATTTAGTTAAGTAGAAAAATAATCTATTTCTTGGAGTGTAGCTGGAGAAGACTGATACTTGATAATTAGATAGCTATAATTGCTGCATAATTATCAAAGAAATAATCCCGAAGATAATAAATTGTAGATTAAACACCTTTTAACCAGTCTGTACCTTATTATCAATGCAGTTTAGCAATGGTCTGGAAAGTCATCCTCCTGCTTTAGGAAGCAGGTGTCCTTGATGTGATATATTTGGCAAGTGCCTGTGTGCAGCAGTGGTTTCCCAGATTCTGGATCCAGGTGGCCTGTTTTCTTTCACCCTTTATTCCAGAGACTGTCCGTATACAGTTTTAGGATTCCTCCCAAACATCACCTTTGGAACTTCTGTTCTGAAGGTACCATTTTCTTCCACATATTGCTTAGAGTACCACCTGAAGGACTATTTGTTTCACTCTGATGCCTGAAAATTTTCCATTATATTCAGGCACTTTCTCTGGTTTTTTTTAGCCAGGACTGCTTATTTTCTTCAAACTTGTTTATCATGAAATTAAATTGTATAAATAGGAGATTTTTTTTGCTTTTAGAAATAAGCAATTGAACAATCGGTGTTAAAGCTAGATTTTTTGGGTGAAAAATCTTAATATAAAATGGATATAAATAAGTGTATTTTAGTAGGGATTTACAGTTCATATCCTAGTACCTCTAGTGTATGAATCCAGCAAGGTAGAAAGAAATCTTGTATCGCAGTTATTTTTGGACAGCAGCAAGAAGGCTAAGAAGCCTTCAGTTTACAGTTGTTTTTATGTACTTTTAACTGAAAGCATTTACTGATAAATAGACAAATCATTATAAAAACAGAAGTATTAAGGGGAGGAAAGAATCTAGTATGATGCATCTTCTACGATGCTGCATATCAACTTACTCTTAAAACAGTCATTAAACTACTAAAATAACCACTTTAAATGTCAAAATTGTTAAAAATTTCTTTGCTTGTGTTACTGCATCAGAATTCAATAATGGAATAAAGGCTAATATTAATTTGGTGCTGTTCTAGTACTAAGCGTTCTAGATGAGAACACTAAAGGCATGAAAAGCATCTGTTGCAGAACATGGTGCTTAGTGAACTAGTTGCTGTAATATTGTATTATATTATAATAATTTTTTCCCCCATTTTAAACATTAGGGCACCTAAAGCCTTGTGAAGATCAAATAAGCTAAATGAAAATAGTACTATATAGATCAGTAAAAGAGAGCAATTCCAATATCAGAACTCCCATTAGAAGAAAATATTTTTTAAAAATAAAAATTGCTTTGGGATAATTGGATAAATTGAGGAATTATTGTGTCTATTCAATCTTAGTCTCTCACATAAGGAAAGAATACAGAATATTCTCTCACTTCTTTTGGACTCCCACTTTTCAGAATTAGTCCAAGACTTCTTAGCCACAAAGTGAAATTTTGTTGCTCAAATAGGGGAATAGCACTACTTTCGTTTCATAGGCTGTGTGTTACAGAAGTGCTGTGACTGCATAGATGAGACTGTTTTGCTTCCCTCAGTAATCTGCCGTTGTTTACATTACTTTTTTCCCCCTGCATCTTTGAAAATAAGCTGACTGATAAAGCTGACTTGGTTTTTCTTCTTTGTACCTTTTGAACTCATTAGCCATATTCAGCTACTTTGATACAGGTGTAAAGAGTTTTTGAGATCCACATTCTTAGAGACTTTTATAAAGTCCAAATAAGGGCCTTCACTTAAAGAGGGCTTGGGGTTCATTCTGTAGGCCGTTTCTTGTGTTTGTCTTGCAAACTGGCTGGACCGGAAGAGCTGACCAGAGAACAGCCTGTTTGCTTTGCAGTTTGTCAGGGGTATGGGTGCAAAGGCAGTTGGCTCACAGGTAGTGGATGGAACCTGTTGCAACAATTCACATGGAACTAAACTTCTTTAATTCCACATTACTGAAATGATTAGTCTGAATAATGCTTTCTGATTAGGTATAAAGAAAAAAAATCTCTTGACCACCATATGCCAATTTTAATTCTTGTTTGAAGATAGATGAGCAAATCTCCTTTAATTTATATTCACACGTTTATTCTCATGTCATTAGCCATTCACGTTTCTTATTAGATTTGCATGAGTTATGGTTACAAAGCATACATTCTTTCTTTGTAGCCTCTGAACATTTTTATTTATTATTCTATGTCACCTACCTGTCTTCAGAACCTCAGGAGTCTTAGAAATATTGAACTTATGTTCAAAGAATTTCAATTAAGTAATGACATTACAAAAAGAATAAGAATAATAAATACAGAGGAAATAAGATGGTGAGGAATTGAGGACTCTCTGTTTTGTTCATATGCTAACTTAATAGTTCTTTTGAAGACCTGTAATTAATTAAGAGTAATGGATAGGACGATGGATGGATGGATGGATAGGAGAGTTATTGGGTGGCATATTGTGACTAATATTGGAAGAAGTGAATTGAAGATCATTTAGAGGAAGCAAACATAATCAATTAAACCCTGAATGCAAGAGACTTTTTAAACTAAAAAATTGCAGTTTATATTATATAAGGAAACTGATGCATTTTATCATTTCAAGATGACTCCAAATGAAAATAATTGATTCCCCGAGAGGGGCATTATTAACAGTCATACTGTCAAGTGATTTCAGATTTAAATCAGCCAGCTGATTTCAGTTGGCATAAATCAGCCAGCTTTAGAAAACTGGTTTTTCTCGGCAAAATAAATGTGAAGTGAAAGTAAGTATGTAAAGCTGTTTATTTATTTATTGGAGCAAGCTGCCCAGGGGAGTGGTGGAGTCACCATCCCTGGAAGCACTGAAGAAGTGACTCAGCATAGCACTTAGTGGCATGGTTTAGTTGACATTGTGGTGTTTAGTGAAAGGTTGGATTCAGTCATCTTGGAGCTCTTTTCCAACCTGATTCTATGATCTGCTCAAACTGTATTTCTTTTTGACATGTCACATAGAAAAGAATCAAATTATATTGATGCCTTTCTTCCAGGTAGCAATTACAGTGAAAAATGTGACGTTTTCAGTTGGGGTATTATTCTCTGGGAGGTAATCACCCGTAGGAAACCTTTTGATGAGATTGGTGGTCCAGCTTTCCGAATAATGTGGGCAGTTCACAATGGTGAGTTGAAAATACTTTGTTTGATTTGAAGTTGTGTATATGAACTATAAATTTGCTAAACACTCTTAACTGTACAGCTTTAAATGACTTGTTTCCATTTTGTGCTTCATTAAATAGGCATTTTTGTAACAAAGACTAAACAGTTAGACAGTGCCACTTTGTGTCAAGTGTGGGTTTTGAGTTACTTGGCTTGCTACGTGTAACTGGTGTATGAACAAAGAAGGATAAAGAGTAACATCCTCATTATTACATCACTCCACTTTAAAAGTGCTCTGAGAAAAACCTCTTACTTGGCTGAACGATGCTTTTTTTAGCTACATTGTCTTTCTTTTGCCTTTTTTTAATTGGAGACCTACAAGAAATTTGTAACTTTAAGTAACTTAACCCATGTTTAGAAATCTTAGAAACTATGAAACCTCCTCCAGAACCATTAGGCCTTAATAATGTTACTTTTGTTTTTCATCTGTAGTGATTTTTTTTTTTATTCTGCTGTTTGAATGGTTTTACCTTTATGCCTAGGTACCTGCAGTCATGGAGCAGCAGTCTACTGTGCTAGGTACTATGCAGAACAGATTTTCAGGAGCTTAGACTATGAACAGGATGCAGTGGTTGTGTTCAAAAGGACTGCTTTCTTTAAAGCAGTGATGTAACATTGGTCTGTGTAGTATCTTCATAGACTTTTTTACTGTGTTTTTAGGTACCATGGCAAAACAATTTTTTGAGTAATAAAGTAATGATAGTGAAGTAGTTCAGTGAATTCTGTAAAGAGTTTCTGCCATTTGTGAGAGACAACATCAAAGCAAGCGCCAACTTTTTGGAAGAAAAAATTAACAAACAAGCAATGAAGGCTGGTACTCTGCCTGAGTGTCATTGCTTCAGTAGTAAACGATAGAAGCATAAGGTGAGCATAGGCATATCCTATTCAAAGAAGAGAATGGGGCAGACAGTGATAGAATCAATGAGTGTTATAGTCTTAATAATGCACAAAGAAAGATGTTTGCAAATGCAGTTTTTAAATGAAGAAAGAGATTTTCCAGTTTTTCAAAAACACTGGACATTGTGATTAGGAGTAATAAGTGCCTTGCATAAAAGCATTAACTGTAAAACTAAGTGTTAATCTAGTACTAAATTAGGAAGCCTCAGTAAGGTGTGGGAGTATACTTTAAAATTAACTATCTATGCCTACTTTTGCTTTAAAATTTTATCTTTTTTATCTTTTTCCATTTTTTTCCTTCTTAAGAAGGAAATGTTAGTGTACTTCATCTCACTTAATACTATTGTGGCATTCTTACTCCACGTATTACTTGTTCTGTTTAATATATTCTTAAATACTTATTGGTTTTTTTGCAAACCATGAGACACAGTTGTCTCATATATCCAACACAACTGGTTGTCCATTAATTGTTCTCATTGAAGTTGTAATAAGAGTGGAAATTCGAAACAAAAACCAGCTGAATAGTTATACAATATGTTGAAGTAAAATGTTATTAAAAAGAAGTATAGACCATGAAAAAGTCACACAAAAGTTGTAGTTCCAGTGCCTGATATATTTTCAGGATGTTCTTAGGAGCAAAATCAGCTTTCAAAAATACTTTGAGTCTTTTGGGGTTTTTTATTTGTTTGGTTTGTTTTGTTGGTTTTTTGTTTGGGGTTTTTTTGTTTTGTTTTTTTTTTTTCCTTATGAATACAACATTAGGAACTGTTGACTGTTATTACTTGCTTCCTAATTTGGCCTAGAACTTTATTCTTCAGAAAGAAGTAACATTTCATTAGCCTTTGTAATATGCTGTATTGGGTCAGTCAGTGAATGTATTCAAACTTGTAGTGAAGGAAAAGTTTAATTTTTTTCTACTGCTTCTATGTAGTGCAAAGGAACTTTTCTTGTCAGTTTTTGTTTGTAAGAGAGAAAATTAAGTACAAGCCAGTTCATCCAGATTACAATTAATACTACGTTTTCCTTCATTTATTTAGCAAAATACTGGAGAGAGATCAGACACTCTCAGTTGTTTCAGAGTCTATTTAAAAAACTCAAGGGTGTTTTCTAATTTCAATTGCAGGTACTCGGCCACCACTGATCAAAAATTTACCTAAACCAATTGAGAGTTTAATGACCCGTTGTTGGTCCAAGGATCCCTCACAACGGCCATCCATGGAGGAAATAGTTAAAATAATGACACACTTGATGCGGGTATAAAAATTTTTTAAGTATTTTAATAATTTCTTAAACTATTAAGCTGGGAAATTGATTTGCAAAAGGTATGCTGTTCATCCCACTCCAAAGGTGGGCATGCATGTTTTCTTTTGCCTCTCTCTTTTTGGCAAAAATTACCAAATTATTGTAGTAGAGAAGAGAAATAATTTGTCTTTTTTATATATTATATATATATATATATATATATACAGCCTCTTTGGAGGGATATAATAACTCATAATAGCTTTGAGAAAATAAAGTCATAGGTGTATATAATGTATTAAATTATTAAAAATAATTGCATTTATTTATCTTCTAAATAAATTATTATAAATGTAATATATAATTTACACTTATAAATTATGAGGGACTATTTAAATAATTTAAAAACAATTGCTAATTACTTTCCTATTAAATAATTACTGTTTTTTCACAGTACTTTCCTGGAGCTGATGAACCTCTGCAGTATCCTTGCCAGTATTCAGATGAAGGCCAAAGCAACTCTGCCACTAGCACAGGTACATTTGTATAAGTTAGAGGAAAAAAACAGCAACATGAAATGATGCAAATAGATTATAAAGCACATTATTACCTTGATTTTGAACTCGAAATGGAAAAGATTTCCAAAATCTTAAGCATCAGCAGACCCCATTTATTTTGTTAATACCTCATACCACATAATATTTAGTGTTCTCAGTCAAATGATTTTGCTGGATGTACATGTAATGAAGAAAAAGCTTATAATAAAAGCTGTCTTCAAATGCCCAGGTTTAATGTCTCCATTTTTTCCCCATGAATGCTGCTAGCCGTTGACACCCTTTTACTCATATGAAATGGAGTCATTTAGGAGTCATCAGTTTAAAATTTTTGGCTATTCTTGAAAGCTGCATCTGCTTTAAGATGTAATCTCCACAATTTGAAATTGCATTTATTTTAAGATAAGTTGCAGTAAATATAGTAATTTAAAATAAGTGCGAGAAAAATCATTAGAAAGGTGAATGGAACAAAATGTGGGCTAGACTTTCAGGTAGTTTTTCCCTCAAAGAAATCCTTTTAACAATAATAATAATAATTTTTAAAAAATCACTTCGTTTCCTCATTGTTTAGAGTACATTTTTTTCCGCTTAAGTGATTTTTAATTTTACGTGTCTTCACCTCCTTCTGCTTGGTTGGATTATTTTCTATCTCCGGAGAAATTGCTGCTAGTTTGGATAAAGCTTCACTGGCTACTTTGCATCTTAGTTACCTTTATATTAACAAAATCTTTGCAGCTTTAACATTTTACTGACTTTACTAGTTTTTCTCCACCTCTCAGCACATGATTTTAAGACATAATTTATCACTTCAAACTGTGAATAGATATTGGCTGATATTTGTCAGGTATTTGTGTGCCTCTGTAGTTAATGATGGTCTTTGTGATTGATTATGAATGAGGTTGCTGTTGTGTTGTTAATATAACAGCCACCCTACACAATTTCAAAGAGAGGTAAAGATTGACTTCAGAATGTTATCATAGTATTTAGTTACGTATTCTTTTTTCACTCATCTTGCTTTTTATACTAATTGATTTGTAGCAGTCTTGCAACTTGTCTTTCATTAAAAGCTTTCACAAGTGTTGTTTTAAAGGCAAGTTGGACTTCTGAGAGCTTTCCTGTGAAGAGATGCGCTTCAGTATTTTTAGTGGACATTCTCAAATGCTTTTCCTTGTTGCTGGTTTCTAGGTTCATTCATGGACATCACTTCTACAAACACAAGTAACAAGAGCGATGCTAACATGGAACCAAGTGACTTCCAAGGAGCTTCTACCAATGACACTATTAAACGTTTAGAATCAAAATTGGCACAGCAAATCAAAAATACAGCCAAGCAGCCGGTAAGCCGACGTGTGCAATTTTGAACCATAGTAACAAAATGGACATGGGTAGACATAAGTGTATCTGTTCTGAAACATGTGTCCTCGTTCAAAATAGTGCAAAATTTGATGCAGTTTGTTATAGGAGAAGAATATGAAAAAGTACAGAAAAATGTTGTATGATTCCAAAAAGGTAAACTGGAAGACTCTTATAAGATCTCCAATGAAATGTAAATAGTTCATTGTATTTAAAGGGATTTATTAGATTAAAAAAATATGTTTGAAAATTGCTGCCTTAATTTATAACCAAAATATTAGTATGGCATGAAAGGATTAACAATTTAGGTAAATTTTGAGAATACTCTGGTTTATTTCAAGTAGAATGCAAAAATACAAAGATTCTCTTATGACAATTTTGGCCTAATTCTGCTGATTTTTTAATTTGTATTAGGTTACATTATTTTCAAAGCTGCAAATATTTCATTTGTATATACCAATTATAGTTAAATTATTGCCATTTATTGTGTTATAAATTTTAAATCTTGTCACTTTGAAAATGCATATTGTAGAAACATGCTGGTGCATAATATGGAGGGGCTTGTGCAGAATCTTTTTTTCACCAAATGTGGCTGTTGAACAGGGTGACCCTGGCCGTTTGAGTCTGCCCCCATCTCGTGGGAGCAGTGTTGAGAGCTTGTCAGATGTTCGCGCACGACCGCCGTCAGCCCTTGTGGCCGGAGAAGCCAAAAGGATGAGCGCTGACATGTCTGAAATAGAAGCAAGAATAGCCTCCATCACAGGTAAAATTTGATGATGTTTGGGGGGTAGACTAAGGAACTGGAAAGAAATAAAGGAAGAAGGAAAATGTAAAACATGCATAGTTTTACAGAAAGTTGACAACAGTAGCCGTATGAAAATACTTAAGCTATTCCTGTAGTCTTGATTGTCCTTTATTAATTGCGGGGGAGAAACGCCTTCATTTATGGTTATACACTCAGCAAGACTGAGTATTTTAATTGAGTATTTTAAAGGTTTTAGAGATTTTGTTGAATTAGATTTTTACCTTTTTAAAAAATGCACTATGGGACTTCTAAATATCAGTCCTATTCTAAATGCACTACTTTCTCCTTTTTATCTGAAACAGTGTTATTACATCTCTGCTAGTGTAATTATTTATATAATAACATTTTCTTCAGGGTTGTCTCTATAATACTTTCAGAATTAAGGGGTAGGTTTAAAGTTCAGCATGTTCCCAAATAAGTTTAAAAGTCCACTTTGACAAATTTCAGAATGAGAAACATAATTAGATTTTATTCACTAGGATAAGAAAGCATTGTCTTTTCTTAAAAAAGCTACAGGTGTTTTGCCAGGTTTCGTTCAGATATAAACTATATATGTAATTTCTAAACCTTAAATCTTTGAGATAATTAGAATTTATCTGTAAGTATAAATACATCATTTTGTGGTGAAAGCAAACTTGATTCATCCCAGAAGAGTGAATTAATAAAAGTGTGTACACTTGGCAAACACTTTCTTGTCTCTTTTCTTCATCAAAGATACTATTTGTTAATATATGTAAACTTCAGGTTTTAAGTTTCATATGTGAAAGCTTTTTGTGTTATGGTATAACCACATATTTAAATAATTAAACCAAAATTTCTTTGGTTAGTTCAGAGTTATTTAGCTGTTTACTATTTTTCTTCCAATACAAAAATTAGGTTAGTTGACTAGCTGCAATTAATAAGGAATTACACATCAAAATTCTGGCTTCTTGTGCACCATGGCTATTTCATTTTTGTTCTTCATTGTCTTATGATTACTCCAGGATCTTGTTTTACTAAATACTGAGGTACTGAAATAATATTTATCTTGCCCTATTCTTTTTACTTTCATGTTTTTATTTTAAAGCCTTACTCCAAAATCTGTCTTTTGTATTGTCAGTCTTTGACTGGATGACTGTCACCCTGAATATCTGTAAAGGTTTCTTAACACAGAAGGCAGCTGTGTACTTCCCTGGTAATAACACTGTGCTGGTTTTATTTTAAAACATGTCAGGACTCACTTTGGTCACTGACATTTTTAATGTAACTTTTTGACATTATCAGAGATAACCTGGCCTTCCTTTATACAAGTTTTTAATTTTCCTAGTTTGTCTTCTTTAAGTACAGTGCTCTGAAATAATAATTACTATTCCGAATAATCTAAGGGCTTTTTGGGTTTGATTTTTTTTTTTTGTTATGACTGTAGGGTTTCCTTTTCTTGAGATAAAAGTACATATTGAACATACTATTTTTGGTTTGGGGCTCTTTGAGTATTTTTTTGCGAAATCACTTCATGCAGTAGTGGACTATGAGAAATGAGGTCAAGCACATCTGACCATAACTTTTTCAAAAAGAGGTGAAACAGCACTGTATTGGTTTTGGTTTCTTTTTTTTAATCTTGTTAACTGTGTGACAGAAATAATATGCTGTGAACCTGAAAAAAAATTGCATGGCTGGGTGAGGATTGGGCTTTTGTTCAATCAAGTTGAAAATTATTTAATCTTGTTCCATCGTCCTCTAGATTAAATGTAAGAGTATATCACGTAATGCACATCACCATTGCTTACTGAGATGAGTATGCTATAATGTTCTGCCTTTGGGAGATGTATTCAGATTTTTCTCTAAATAAGTACTATTTATCCTAAACTACAGAAGTGGTAAAATAAAAAAAAGTATGATTAGATTTTATTTCAAAGTGTATAACATTTCTTGAACATTATTCAGAAATGAAAAAGCTGATAGTTATATCCAGTTTTAAAAACAAAAAGTCTTCACTAGTAGGACAAAAGAATAACTGGCAGGAATGATTGTCAAATGTAATAAAAGTAAGCATTTTTTTAAGAGATAGATGAGATTTGCTTTGAAGGGAGGTGATTTAAAGAAACAAAAGTACCTAGCTATTAGACTTTTTTATAAAATGGTTTGTACGCAATACTAAAGAGAAAATATTAGTTAGAGTCAGGTAACCAAGATTTTTTTTCTGAATGTACAGGTGAACTGAAATAATTTAATTTGTTCTCTGTTTGGATAATTACATTTGGTTTTCCCTTCTGTGTTGCCATGCTGCTTTCTGTGTTTGACTTTTGTGTTGCTAACTATAACTAATTACACCGTGTTGTAATGACGGCTAGTTCTGCATTTTTTGCTTTTTAACAGTTGCTTTACTATGTGTAAGCATGAGTGGAAGGCAATGCAGTTTATTCTGCATGACACAATTTTGCATGAACTCTAGTTTAACCAAGTATATAAACAATGCAGTATTAGGAATTTAATAATTTTGCTCTTGCCATTTTAGTGTTTTGCATGTGTATTGTATATGTGTATTTTTTCAGCCTATTCCAAGCCTAAACGAGGCCATCGTAAAACTGCTTCATTTGGCAACATTCTGGATGTCCCTGAGATCATCATACCAGGTATCGCAGACCAGGTGAACGGGTCAATTGGTTAAGATGCCGGAATAATGATCAGACTGCTAAAATACTTCTTGCTCCAGCTGCTGTAGGACAGGCCCAAAAATTATCCCACTAAATTTTTCATAATGCTTCAATAAAGAGGAGAGTGATATTTTATTACAAGCTTACTTTCGTCAGTAAATTGTTCGATCTTCTAATTCAAATTTACTTCTACTGATAAAGGACTTCTTCCCTTACAATCTTGATGTTCAGAGTCTTCTTATAGAGGAAAACTATATATGCAGTCTTGTATTGCAGTACCTCATTTGGTGAAAATGGACCTAAGTTGAAAAATTCCTAAGTAATTATTTTGCCCTGATCTTTGTTGTGTTTAGGCTCCCATTTTTAATCAGATAATAGTAGAACAAAAAACTAAGATAAATTATGTACAGAACTTTAAATCCATGTGATATTTGTTATTAAAATATTAACACTTAGTCTGTGTAAATCTTATTTTGAGTACACTTTTCTTGGGCTAAAATGTGTGTGCATGAGGTATTGACGTTGTGTTTAGGTTAATGCAAACTAAAATTACTAGGAGAGGCTTTTGATAGGAAGAAAATTAATATAATTAGGCACCATGGATGGAAATATCATTTGGGACTTTAATGAATAGTTCTTATGTATCCCAAGTCTTTTTTTAGTTAGTAGCATGATGTTTTTCTTTCTTTCATTTTATATTTCTCAAAGCCTAAAAATAAGTATAATCAATCCCAAACTGTGATAGGCATACCATTAACAGTATGCAAGTTACTTCAGAATGATATGTCAGGGGCATGAAATGCAAGCGATAGTATCTAGAAATCCACTAAAAACTGTGGCCCTCCTATTCTAAATTTCTGTCATCTGAGGATGTTTCCTTGTAAATCTTGATATTGTTAGGTATTAAAAAGTTGAATGCAAAAGATAATTTTGTACAAAAGTTTCTTTCAAATAAATTAATGGAGGTTACAGTAAAAATACAGAATATGAGAAAATAGATTCCAAAGCGCAATGGCATCCATAAAAAGGAAACTTCTTTGGCATTGAGGCTAACAAATTGGCAAAAAAGTTTACTAGAGTAGCTTTCCACTGTAACTTTCAAGCGGTCCTGGCCTGCACTAACATAAATGAGAAAGCAAGGAAAGTGAAAGTGAAGACATCTGTCCAGTTTCAGTGTTGACTCATGATCAGAGCGTGGTAAATAAGCTCTAGAAGCTAATGAGTGCCTTTTGTCTCTGTACACTGTCTGCTCATAACAACATTGAGGCTTCCAAGAAACCTTGAAACTTTAGGCAATAATGAAGAAGTCAGTGAAATAAAATACCATGTTGTTTTCACAAAACAGATTGTACCAGTCTATTGATTTCTTAGTTAGGCAGAGGCAGTCATTAAAAATTCTTCACCTGGTCTATTTTAATTTAACTTGACAGGATGGGAATTTCAAGATAATTTGGAATACATATGCAAGAAATAGAAACCTGTAAAAATAAAAAAGGTATAGGGTTGGAGCAAGCATATTAATGAGTTTTCTCAAAATTTCCTCCTAAGGTATTTAAGTGAAACGAGCTTGAGTTAATGCTTTATCAGAAGCAACTATTCATTAAGAGGAGGATTAGAGTATCACGTAGGGAGAATTTTGCTGTGACTGAATAGAAATAGGGTAAAATCCAGGGTCATGTACTAACAACAATTTCTATTAATAAGAAGACATGGGACCATAGCATGTGCATGCAGATTAATCCCAGGTAGTATGAGCCACAAATCTAACATAATTGTGAAAAACTGTGAAATCTTAAGGTTCATTTCCAGGAAAGATAAAGAAGCACTGATGCTTTTAGTGGCCCTTGTTGAGTTTGAATCAGGAATTGAACATACTGGTCTGGTCAGCCATATAAAAGAAACATGCATACACTCAAATAATATGAAGAAGAGTTACTAGGATAACAGGGGTATAGAGAGTATAAAAACAAATCTGAAAGCATAGCTTTTTTTAGCCCACAAAATGAAAGCTGAGAATGAATAATTATTTTCTATAGATGAATCTGCTGCTAAAAGCTAGGAAGAGAAAACTACTTAAGCTAAAAGACAGTATTGGCACTACAAAAAATATATGTAAATTGTCTGCAAATAAATCTGGGTTTTATATTGAAAGTTTTCCAGTTGTCAGAATGGCTTTCCAGTAATAATCCCAAAGCCAGAAAAAAAATGAGATTAATCATTACATGACAGAATGGCATCATCTGCGTCTGCCCAGTAAACTAATTATATTCATCTGTGTATTTCTTACTTCTTTCCTTTCTTTACTCTGTCAGCACAAGGCTCTCAGTTCTGGCCTTTGAACACACTTTTCGCTTTCTAGACCCCTAAGCTTCCAACACTCTCAAACTGTCACCATCACCTCAATCCCACCCCGTTATGTTCCATACTACTTCTGCCACAGACCCAGCTCCTCCGGGCTTCCCTGGGCACATCCCTCGGTGGGGCGAGCAGCTCGTCCCTGTCCTTGGAGCCGCACAAGTGCCGGTCTGTGCTGCTGCCTGGAGTTGTGCTGAGCACATGGTAGAGCAGCTGTTGCCCAGAGAGGGGAAGCACCAGGCAGGCATGTTACCGTGAGTCAGCTGCTTTGGGCAGGGCTATTTTGGAAGTATGAGTACTACATCTGCTATCATTGGCGGTTTTCGTAATGTGTTGCCTCAACTGCATTTCGTCCATGAACTGATTATGCTTCCAAGGTCGTAAAATACATACTTTATCAATTAAAGGTAAAATATTGTCAGAAGGGGAAGTTTTTAGAATATATTTACTCTACTTTCTAAATAAGTACTATAAGGGTGAATAGAACTATTTGTTCATTTAAGATGCTATTTTGTGTTACTAGCTTACAAAACTTAAAAACTGAAAAATGGGTCAAATAATTCCTCCTTTGTGTAACAACTTGGCAAATGAGTTTGTGGTGGCATGCTGTAACCAGATAGCCTAGTGACGTATCAATTCTTTTTTTTTTTCATTTACAGTATGTATAGTACAGGCTATAAGCACCAACTTTATTTTTATATACATATTTTTATATAAAAAATAAAAACCCTAGTAAGGTTTAAATATCTTTATGCTTAAAGAAACAAAAAAAAATCTGAATTCTAGTTTGTATACTTTTTTGATAGAAACCATTCAAGCAGCACCTATCAAATATACCTGCAAGTACAGCCTTCTCTTCACTGGCAATGTTCGACATCTCGTGCATTTAGCATGTGTGCATTTGGCTTTGTAATTTTGTCATCTGAAACTGTGCCACAGTGTTACAATTTTTATAGCATTGACACTGCATAAATGATTACTCAAAATAGACACATTTTGTAGAGGGTCTTTAGAAGGTATTATGGAATTTAGTTGGAATTATGGATGCTGTAGGTCTGTAGTTTTTTCATCTACTTTTAAAATCAATGTATGCCAGAAATCTCACCCTTGTCTTCCCAGATCACTTCATTCTTCTGGAATTCAGATCAATGTTTTAACTTCTTCAAAATGTCTTATAGCGCTATTGCAGTAACTGGTCATCCTGCACTGTGAGAGAGGCTTGAGCCCTTGTAGGTGTGTAAGGAAGAGAGAGGACTGTGAGTAAATAAGAAAGTGTAAAAGGAGACGCAAGAATCTGCTAAAGGGCAGGGAGAAGAGGTCATAGCTGGTCTGGATATTTGGCGGCTGGGTGGGGGTGGTGATCAAAAGCTTAGTAAGTTGTACAATTTATTTTTGCCTAGAGTATGTGGAGCAGGACATGATGGAAGTTTCCTGTTCCTTTAGAATTTAATTTTAGAAAATAAACAACATTATGTGAAATGGGTTTTTCTGAGGCCATGAAGTATGTTTGTGACATTTGCTTTTTAATCTTAAAATCCTGTAAACCACCAAAAGCCTGACCCTGTGCATCAAGTTACTGTGGATTAACTTCTGTATATGTAGAAATCTCTTAGTTTTTATATTAAGGAAAACATATTTTTGAATGGACATAGAGATAAGAACAAGATCAAAAACTGGGAGAGGAAAGCATAAAGTACCTATGATCTTTTCAAATAAATATTTTTGTTGTGTTGTATAATATATTTTTCAACTGAAATTTGTCTTGAATCTGGAGCAATAAGTATTTGTTGATTCGTAGTCTGTTTCTGCCTTGTTGAAGCTATTTGCCAGATGTCTGCAGTATTATACTAATTAAAATGGCATTGCCTAGTAGAGCTTGCTCTTCCCTCATGCTACTAACTTGAAGATATTTCATTTAAAGGTGTTCATTTTTTACAACAGTAGTTTTAGCCCCTCTTTCCCCCCACCCCTTCACTTCCCGCAAGGCATTTTCTTTTCTTTCTTGCACCCCACCCTGATTATTTTAACATTTTGGCAGCCATGTTCTAATATTTCAGCAACACATGTGCTGGGTTCTTTAAATTCACAAATGTTGCTAATCTGAAATGAGAATTTCAGATATTTTTGCAAGCCTATTTCAGCTGAGCTAATTTTATAACAATGTTGTTGAATGAAATGTGCACATAATTTTGTATCAGTTGTGGGTGGATTGCACATATGTTGAATATTGAGATGAGCTGTGGCAGCCAGATGAAGTATCCAGAGCACAGAATTCTATTAAATGTATAATGTTGTTTGTTAAATGATTACATAGTGAAAGAGTTCACTGCAAATGAACAAGTTCAGACATTTTGACATAGATTTGTGATTCACAAGATCCCTGGTATCAAAGTATTAAACAAACTTAGCCGTTGTTGCTTAGGTAAGTATATACTTTCCCTGAATTTCAGAAGCAAAATATCAAGACCACAGAACAGTTGCAATTCAAATCCATCTGTAGTCAGAGCAAAAAGTATATTCCTGTTTTAGAATCCTGCTTGACTTTCTTATGTCCTTGTTTCTTATCGTATCTTCTATAGATTTTGACAAATTGATGAAGTGACACTAAACATTTGTATGGCTGTTTTGCGGTAGTGTGTTCCTACATGTAATAATATGTATATTAAAAAACTTAAAGGCTTATTAAATATATCAATCAATATTAAATAGTCTTACATTTTTGTAGTAACTGTTGCAATTCAAAACACGTGTCAGGATAGGCCTGGAGTCGTGGGAATGATGCTGAATGAGAAGTATCTAAAAGGTCAGCAATGTGATGCCTTTTGCAGGGCTTTGAGTGAGCTGTGTTGGTGGCTGAGTGCGGGGCCGCTGGGCGAGGGGCTGCCACGGCTGCAGTACATGTTTCAGATGCTCCCCTCCAGTAGCAGAGTTACGTAATGCAGAGCTAAGAGCAAGAATTTTGAGCATTGTCAGCTGTTACTCAGGACATTTTGGTGTTTCCTTTTGGACAGCTGACCTGCTCTCAAGAGATAATATAAACAATCACTGTAATAAAAATCAAAGTAGCCAGGGAGATTCTGTTGCATAATCTCCTTTTATTTTTAAGGAGATTTTGTTTCCTGAAAATGCCTTTGATTGCTTGTCAGTGCTAAAATTTAAACTGTTTTATGTAGCTGTCACTGGTGGATAATTGCGAACAGGTGGAAGGAGAAGAGGAAAAGATTACAGCATTGTGCTTCATAGGTTGATGGTGAGATGTGATTTAGCTGAACAGTCCCCTTTTCACACTTCTCAGAGCATGAGAACAGGACATAGTTTCATTCCCCTGAAGGAGATAAGAGACCAGAAGGAAGCACTTTCACTTCTTACTTTTCTTGAGGGGAGTGGCACGCAGGCAGAAGTCCTTGCTGTGTTCCTTGAGCAAGGCAAAGAGCAACAGGTTAAAGCTGGCAGCCTGTTATCTTCGCGGTTTAGCTTTTAGAAATCCCCATAACGTAACGCACTTGAAATAGATGTCGTCATCAGCTCCTGCCCCAAGTACTAAGCCTGACCAAATACATGTGACAGAAGATGGTGGAGTAGAGTGCAGCAGCTATTCATGTGGTAGGAGTGGTTATTGTATTAGGGTATACTTTTTGTTGACAGGCCAGCATGTTTTGAGTTAAAATTCTGCAGCTGTCTCTCCCCCTCTCTCACTTTGTCTCTGTGGATTTGTACAAATTCCAAGCTCCTCTGCAACAGTCGCACCCTTCTTATTTTGTTCTGAATATACTTCACTGGTTTGTTTTTGTTTTGTTTTTTTCCCAGCAGGAAACGGACAGCAGAGGCGCAGATCCATTCAAGATCTTAGTGTTGCTGGAACAGAGTCCAGTCAGGTAATGTCCTTCTCATCTCTTGTTTGCCTTTCAGTAAAGTCAGCACCAAATCTGTACTGGGGAACTGATCTGGAAATCTTCACCTTTGATGCTTTCATTGAAATGATGTGGAAGCTTGGCAGACTGTAGTGTTGTTTGTATTGCATTGAAATGAGATTCCATGAGGGTAACTGTGAATAAGCTCTAGATGAGAAGCATTTTCTGTATAGCTTATGCAGTATTTATCACTTTTATGTACACATGTTTTTTTGTGTACCGCTTAATTTGGCTGAGGGCACATGTTACACAGAAAGCCTTTTCATCTTTCTGTATGTAGGAAACAATTGTAATTACTACTTATTGTGCAAAACAGTTATATATAGACTCACTTTTTGCATGAAAAAAAGGCATGTGCATTAGTATAATAAATGTTATTTATTATCAATCTCTGAATCCTGAATAGTGAATTACAGAGATATCTCTCTAATTTCTTACGAAAGGTTTACAGCAGGGTGTTGTCACAAAGTTTTGTTTTAAAAAATACTATTTCAAAAAGATATTTTATAATAACATAGCTATTTGTCTGGCATTGTAAATGCCATGGTAACAGAGACAGTGCTATGCTACATAACATGCTCCTAGTTTCATTTAAGTTTTAAATGAGAAAAGTATAGCTAATGCTTCATTCAGATGTGTTTATTTTTTGTTTTTAATTGCTTCAATAATTCACAGGGGCTATTTGGTCCTTGATGAGAATTGGCAATTTTGAGATCCCTACTATTATTTGAGTGTGGGATACTGGTGGTTAGCATATTCATCAGGTTAATCAGGTTTCCTTATTAAATAGCCAACTGCAATAATTGAAAATAGGTGGTAATTCTGGGGGTGTAATTATCAGGGAGATAACCTTTGATTTTTCTTTAATTCCATGAAGTATGATAGCCACAGAAAACTCATCAATCTTGTAGGTATTAGTAACAAAATATTAAAATAACAGAAAATAACAAGTCTACATAATACATTTTAATATCTTCAGAGAAGACAGGTTTGTTAGAAAGAAATTAATCTACAAAATTTAGGAACTAATTTAGCCTATTCATTTAATTTTAGAATTAAAATTATGCAAGACTTGGGGGAAAAAATTAAGTGACAATAAATGAGTTATGCCAAATTGTGATGATTGATGAATGAATATATTTAATTATAGCTTTTTTATTTAAAAGTTTTCATTCTGTTCATTTTAATGAATGGTTGATATTTCAGATTTCATCATTTGCTTCATATCTTAATAACTATTACAATAATCTTTCTTTGAAAGCTGTTCTACTGCTTGTATGGGTGTTCTAGCTAAATTGTCCTTGCAAACAGAAGGATACAGAAATTCTGTTTTATGTTTACCTCACCAATTTCTCCTAAGGGTGTATAGAAGTACCAGAGTCGTATTTTACTTTCTTGCTTCTCATAATGTACATATTGGAAATGTAAATGAAAGAATTACAGTTGTCTGTTGCTATCCTGCAGCTTCTTTGTATCATGGTAAAATCTGGAAAACATAATACTTTAACACTCATAGAAAATGCAGTTTCAAAGATCTTTTTTCACTGTCCATATAAACAAATAAGGAATTTTTATCCCCTTTTTGATGTGAAGACAGAAGGAAGAGTCTGCTGAAATTAATGCTAACTTTTGATGTGCACATGCTTGTATATTAAAAAAAAAAGGGGAAAACAATGAAGAAACAGAGCACAATGTTTGCTAAAGATTTAAGATTAATCTTTATGGCTTTCTGTAGGTCTGGACCTCAATGCCTTGATTTTTATTAAAAATTTGAACTGCTATCCATATAAGCAATCTACAAGCCAAAGCAGAAAAAAAATCTGAGTGGCGTAGTGGCATAACTCTGGTCAGTTTATCCAGTCTCCCCATGTGCACAATACCATATCTAGGATATCCTTTCTAATGTGAAAATGCCCTTCCCCCTCCCTCCCTTCATTGCAAACATCCTTCTTCCCCGCATTCCATTCTCCCTTACACCCACTCTGCAGCACAGCCTTCTCCACCAAGCAGCCGTGGCCCCGCGTGCCTCTGCTCCCTCACCCAGGCCCTGAAAGGCCCTATCACACTCAAAATCGAAGGATTTCCACAGTGCATCTTCTCTGGCTTTTAACTATTTGACACAGTAAAACTGATCAGAAATATTTTTGTTGAACGTACTTTTCTTGAAAATTGCTGCGATGTCAATAGAAAATGGTTCTGTTACGACTACTGGTTTTTAATTAGAAAGGTTTTTCCAATTCAGAATGGAATTTTTCTTAAGGTGAAGGAAAACACCAGGCTTGTATATAGTTATTCAAATATATGTGTATATAATATTAGTTAATATACAATTTTTTTATATATATATATATATAATATTTAATAATACATATACCAAAGTTTGGATGCTTATCTGAAAGGGGTAGACCAAGATTCTTGGTCCTGTGTACCTGTTTGTTTTCATTTGACCACCTTGTATGTTTTGTGATTGTATGTCTACTTTATGTCTGTGTGCTCTTAGAAGAATTTTTTGTGTGGCTTGTATGGCTGACTTACTATGCTTATGTTGTTGAGACACTTAAGGCACTTTACAGTATTGCTCTTACTAGTGTTCTCAACAGCAGACAGTAATAGTGCTTTGCAGAGGGTTTTACTACTCAGCATCAACAGTTTAGATAGGAAAATTTGCTAGGTCAAAGGTTTTCCATCTTTGGATCAGCTGTTAGAGTGATTTAGTGTTGAGAGCACATTGGGTCTGAATTTTCACACATTTTAGCGCTTGGTCACCTTAGACTGATCCTTACTCCAAGTGACACAAGCAGCACTGATACAACTGTCCCTTCTAAAGTCAGATGCTACATTTTCATTTGTTTCTGTCCATTTACTGTGATGCTCTGTTAATTTCTCCTTTTTTTTTTTTTTTTTGAACTGAATTGTTTATTCTGCCTATTTCCCTGTACATGCACTTTAAAACATTTTAGTGTGTCATCTATCTAGTGCTATTGCTCTTGCCTAAACACCTTTGTAACATAGAAAGAGATGTGCAGTCTCTTAACTGCAACTACTAATATTTTTGGGGATTTGAAGGAACACAGCAAATTGGTATTTATGCCGTATGCAGTCTTTACAAAATTTAATGTTTTATACAGATACTGAGAAACATATCTGGCATAATGACCCAAGATCTGCAGATTGTGGTCTGGTGCCCAGTGTGATATCCATCTCCTTGCCTGTGTGTCTTTTATTGGTTTGGTTGTTTCGTACTCATCTTTCACAGTACTATCATAAATAACAAAACTACTTACTTCCTCTTTTAAACATTTTTTTGTTTTGTTTTGGGATTGTTATTTTTGGGGGAGAGGGATGTCATAACTCTTGCTGGGCCTTCATAACTCTTACAGTTTACTCTGAAGTGAAAAAAATGACTCTATTAAAGAAAACCATGTACTGACATGAACAGTCGAGAAGCAAGGTCAGAATGTACATGCCCACATGCATGCAAGCTAAGTGGGATAATTTGGGGATGTGATATTGCACAGATGAATCATTCTGTCCATGAGATTGTGAAATTTGTCACTGTGATGCACATTCAAGTTTTTTTTTCCCCTTTCACAGCAAAATAAAATTCATAGATGAGATGAGGAAACAGGACTAGTAATGTTGATTCTTTAAATTGTGTTGCCTGTTTAAATTAAACTTCAGGGAGGATGGTTCCTCAGAGCTTTTCAAGACTGTAAGTCTTTGAGAAATGAAGCTAAAAATGCCATGTGGGTTTGACCACCTGGCAAAGATGATTTGAGAGTAACCTGCTAGCAGGTCTGGAGGAAGCAAGGATGAAGGGGTAGCAGAAACTGATTGCTAAAGTCCAGACACTGGACTTCACCTGTCAGAGGGGCTGTTGTGCAAGTGGCCTAAAGCATCTCACTCACCACACACTCAAACACTGTAAGCAGTGTTCAGTTTGGGAAACTTCCCTTCAGCTTCGTAGTGCTTTTTAGATATGCTTCAGATGTGATTCCTTCATTTCTATGTCTACTGAATTTCATGTAAATAATGATATCAAGGAAATGGTTTATTTGTTTGGTGGACCAAAACAATCTGGTGAAGCAGTGAGAAATTACTGTAACTAGAGTATGTTTCAGGTGCCCTTCACTATTCACTATGGATACTCAACAAACCTCTTCTTACTTAAAGGACTTTTATGCTGTTACAAGTGCTTTCTCTATCTTCTGATCTTTTACATCAGCAGAGTGGGTTTATTATTCATCTCTGACGACACTAACAGTAAGCTCAGCAACTTAAACCCTACTTAATGTCAACAAAGACTCCAACACAAAATATTTTTCAAAATGTTTGATGCCATCATCTTGATAATATCCATCAGATTATTTCTACAGTTTGTCTTTTTTCTAGATTTTAACATAAAACATAAAGTGCTTAATAAACATCACAGAAGAAAGATTATGAATTTGAAATAATGGATGTTTCTGTGTGTAGAATCTTGTTATTCTTTGGATCATTACTTGGCCTGAATCCTAAATTTTAAAACTCAAATTAAAGTAGGATATTTGGAAATAAAGTCATAAAGAAATATAATTTCTAGTTAGTGTATATTTGAGTGCTTATTTTGAAAAATTGAGTCATTTAATGCATCATTTCATGATAATTTCACCATCCTGAAAATAGTTATATTTTAATAGCATCTTTCCTTTTACTTCATTTTTTTTTCCTGAGAAATTTGCTGGGACTTACAGTCTTAAATCCTTTACTGTGTTAACTTCATGTCGCCGAGGGGGTATATGAAATAGAAACATATATATTGTAAATAACATTTCTGAAGAAGCAGCTTAATAGAATAATGAAGTCTGTATTATGTATTTGTGTTTTTGTAAACAAAAGGATTGGAGGAGTCAAACAGTACATGAAAAAATATCCTTCAGAATTTTAGTTTATTTCTTAGTTTGCTTCATGGGGGAGAGTGTACTCATTTTCTGAATGATGTGCTTCAATTGAGTGATCCTTTTTGATTAAGCTCTTTTTTCATGTTTTCTGAAGATTAATTGTATAACCTCTGAGTTAACAAGACAACCAAAGTTAACAAGTTAACCAGAAAAAACTATAGATTAATACACAGTAGTCTAGTGCAGCTACTAAGCTGTATTCCTTTAATTGAATGTAGTTACATTCATTGATTAAACGTTGGAAACAAACTTTATTTCCTCTTTATGTTACAGAGCTGCTAGATTTTACTGAATGATGATGCAAAAATCACTAGACATATTGTTATGATTTTCTATAAAGATCTTGAACTCATTGTTCAGCATTGCTTTTTGTTGTCCTGAATAGAGAAATTGTATCAATTTCTTTTAAACAGTAAAGAAGAAATGGGGATGAAATTATCCCTGCAATGCCTGTAAAGTTGACCAAACCATAAGGAGAGCATTCAGGGTAAAAGCTTGGAGAGTGAGAGTATTTTGAAGGATTATACGTTCAGATTTCTTAAATTTTTTTTTTCTTTTTAATGAACTTCTCAAAAACTCTTCTGTTAACTTGTCATTTTGTTTTATTTCGTCATTTCAGGAGAGTAGAAACAGCAGTAGATCATCTAGTCCTAGTGTGAGAATGATCACTACCTCGGGACCAACCTCTGAAAAGCCAACACGTAATCCATGGACACCAGATGATGCAGGTAATCCTTTGTTTATTATATAATTTTTTTGCCTGTAAAAAAACCTGAAATATTTGATTGTGGTATGGGGTGTGTGCTCAGACATTAATAAAAGCAAACAATGAAGATCATGATTCTTTTAAGTTCTGCTTAAATCAAATTGTTACATTACTGACTTGTTTTTCTCATACACCTTAAGAATACTTTTTTATAGATTGTTAAATTACATAAACTTGTAAGCATTTTGCTTGTAAGAAAGTACTGTAAATTGCAGTGATAGTAATATTTAATGAGGATCTTGTTAGCAGTGGGTTTTTACTATAGTGTGGTTTTGGGGTATTGGGGGAATGGACATCTTGGAGCATTTTAGTCTTGTCCATTAGTATTTTGAATGCACATTTAAAGATTTCATTGCCATGACATCTGGAATTATGTAGGTGAGTATCAGCTGGAGTAGGTTACTTTGGTTTACCACCTCTGTTGTAATTTTGCTTTTGCAGAATGTAGATGTGCACACAAAATTGCTGGTTTTAAATGCACTAAAATTTTAAATGCACTAAATGCAGTATTTCTACTAGTGTCTGTAGAAATACTGTAAATACTTCTACTGCAGCATCACTGTTCTTTTGTTATGAAACAGGACTAAGAATGAAGATAATTGATTAGTTCAATTTGATTTTAAAAGTCGTAATGCATTCTGTTATGAAAAGAACCAGTACTGGACTGCAGGAAAAAATGGATCCCCACAAATTCCATTTAAGAATATAAATAAAAATTACATTTTTGTTACCAAAACATGTATGTTCAATCTTACACTTAATCTCAAGGTGATACTTCACAGTGCCTCAGAAATCTGTTCTATTTTTCGTGTGATCTTTTCATCTGGATGATCAGACTCTTTTCCTGTAACCAACTGCAAAATGGAAACTCATGTGGTGACTGACTCTTGCACAAGCATATGTATATATACATAAAGATGTATGTATATTTGCACACTTGCATTTTACCAAATATAAGGTGATTATGTAAGATGTACCTTTTTTTCCCCCTGTGTTAGTGGGAGGACAACACACTCTTGTGTTTTGCTTCTCTATTTTCTTCTTTCTGTCCTTTGTTGCTTTGCCTGACCACAGTCAGTGCCTTGTCACTCATAACTTCCCCAAGCCCTTGCCCCTTACCTGGGCCCTCTTGTGCAACATGGACCCCAAGTTGTTTTAGGCAGTGAGCACTAGTGGGAATTACTGCCTCACACTGCAAGCAAGCTCTTACCCAGTCAAGAGTCCATTGAGATCTGAAAGCTGCAAATTGTAAGCCATTGCAACAAAAGTTTGTGCCAAGTTTTTAGTCTTAAATGCAGCACAGCACTGGAGCTAAAAGTCAGGTCTGTTTTCTGGCCCATAGAAATCACTCACCTTATACTCAGGTAAATACAGAATGTACCATATGTATATTTTTTCTTGCTAGGTTTATGTAGGCCATGCACAAAGAATTGTTCAAATTTTTGAAGAGAGAAATAATTTTGGTTTTCTGTAAAAGATGCTACGTTTTTAATTTAATGAAGCAAAGTGATAAAACAAGGATGCAGCCAAATCTGATCAGTCAAGGAGAATTTGCAGTTCTGTGAGGCGGTGCTGAAACACTCGGGAATGTCACCTGAAGCATTTACATGTATTGATGTGTTTTTGAAGCATTGCAATTCATTGTCACAATATCCGTATATGGCAATAGTCTAATGTAGGGAAGGACTATCCTTGCTTTGATTGCATTGAAGATACCGTGGTGATTTAGTCTCTGGTTTTAGGGTTGTTTTCTTTTTCTTTTTCCTTTTTGTTTTTACCACCTTCCAGTTTTCTTACAAGCATACACTTAACCACTTTTTCTCCATTCCCACCCTCTTATTTCTGTTTCCTTTTGAAGCTGCTCTTGGAAATAGCATAGTCTTTGAGGGCAACACCTTAGTTTCTCTACCACGACTACTCTGTGGCAGGTGCTTTTGGGGTATGGGTAAGCAGCCCCTCTTTTTTTCCCACCTACCCTTCTCCATATAATCCTCTAGTAGCAATTATGCGGCTGTAAAATCAGTAGTTTCTCCATGTGTCTTTACTCCTGTGTCTCTTAAAGCTTAATGGTAACCTTGTGATCCCCAGATTGTGGGCTACTGAAAGATAATGCAGAAACATACTAAATCTGGAATGAAAGCTCTAAAGAAATACAGAGCAACTGCAGGGTAAGAAGAGAGCAGCCATGCCCAGGAAACAGACCAGTTACTGGGTTCCTTGCTACCCACAAAGTATCTGTACAGAGCAGAGAAGATGCCCTAGAGCATGTTGTGAGGAAGATACTTAAAGACCTCAGTGGGAGCAGGTCTCAAAACTGAGCAGGAGGTTGTGCTTATTTTATTTTGGTGGAGCTGATTTGCACAGCTTCTAATTTTAAAGTCATTAGATTCATGGGCTGGCTGGCTGATCCTTCATAAACAAGAATGAAATGGCAAATTTTTTTATAAACAGAAATTATGGCAAACTGTACAAAAATATTATTTTTAAAATCTCTGTGCTGTTACATGGCTTCTAGAAATGTAGGTTGATAACCATAATTTTTTTTTTCTTGATGTGATAGACCATACTTTTGATGTTCTTAACTATCAGAAAAACAAAATTATTCATCTGCCTTGGGATTGGAACGCTGCTATTTCCATCTGCTTATCCACATTCAGATTGTGTATTGTGAAATTACTTAGACTTCTTGGTTTTGTCCTGTAAGAATATAATTCATTCTTTTAAAATACATTTAAGTTTTCTTGGTATTTTTACAGAGACCAATGGGTCAGATAACTCCATCCCAATGGCATATCTCACATTAGATCATCAGTTACAGGTAATAAATATACAGTTCATTAGATTCTCAAGTTTGCATTTCATTCTAACATGTGACTTTGGGGCTGCAAAATATAGTCCCACATATTTACCTGGGTTTATGTTCTGTCTAATTTTTGACCAAGGCTAAAAAAGTGTATTATGTAATCTGAGATTGGTTGACTCAGGTTTGATGAAGCTATTAAAAACAAGCCCTGAGAAACATGATCCCTAAAACCAAATGTAAGCTGAGTTTGACTGTCAAAATAAGACATTTTTTGCTTGAGTGTTACTGAATCAAATTGTTGTATACACTTTATTTTGTGTGTGTGTGATTAAACATTTCTTTGATTTTTGTGACAAGTGTCAGATTAAAAACTTCAGTTTTGAGTAAACTTTGACATCGGTGCAGTAATATTTTCCATGGCATGGTTTAACACTTATTTTTAAAGGCTTACTGGTTTTTAAAAGACTGTTATAAATACACTGCAGAGACATTCTAACACACTATTTACTAAGATACCAGTTCATTAGTCTTTAACATGTCTGATTTATTTTCAGCCTCTAGCACCATGCCCAAACTCCAAAGAATCTATGGCTGTGTTTGAACAGCACTGCAAAATGGCACAAGAATATATGAAAGTTCAGACAGAAATCGCATTGCTGTTGCAGAGGAAGTAAGTGAAATGTGTTTAACCTTTTCTGTTCTTCTATGTGTTTCCTATACACAAAGTCTATGTATAATAATAAAAATACATAATGAAAATTAAATAATAGTCACTGTGGCTATTATTTCTGGCTTTATGAAGTAACATTTCATGGGGCATAATTATTTTCCAACCTTAAACTCAGGAATACTGAGCTGTTCAGTACAGATGAAATATTTAGAGCAGGTAATTGCAAGTTCTAATCAATATCAAGACTCTTCTGGACAAGTCCTACATAAGATCGTGGCAATTCTGTGTATGTAACAAACTGGTAATGTTTGTATCATCTCAAATGAAACACATGAACTTTAAAGAACCTTAAAATTTCATTTGCTGCATTGTCCATTTAAGTATTTTCAGTTGTAATTTATAGATAATTGTTTAGTTAACGGATTATAGAATTTTGGGTGATATGTCAACGTTACTCGTGTTGCAGTTAGTTTTAATCGTATATCTGACTTTTGTCAAGCACTGCATTTACAACAATATTATCAACATTTGTCTTATATTTTTCTGCCATGGGTTGAAGACCTGATGCTTAAAAGCTGTTAAGTACCTTCTCCTTGTGCACTGGAAACAAACTCTTTCCTCTTGCATTGTTAACATGTATGCATAAAGCAGCTGCACATATTGTTGTATTAGGTCAAAAATTATTGCTGATTCAGACTCTGAGTTCATAACAAGTTCTGTTGTGTTGTTTCCTGATGCTGAGGACAGTTCAGAGGTCATAGTTGAACACTAGACCAAATGATCAGCTTGTGACCCACCAGTGTCTGAGACACTGGCAGCTGTTAATAGGGAGCTTGCCTTGGTGTTTGTGGATTAGCTAATGAGAAAAAGGTGTGTGTAAACCTTTTGTACAGTAGAAATAGCGTACAGAATGGGGGAAGAATGTTACTGTAAGATTGAACTCCTGTCACATATTCACTTTGGGCTTTTTATTCTGTGAACAATTTGGTTTTTTCACATGTAACTAGAATTTTTAGATTTGATGAGGAGATAAGGATGCTAGAGTTAATATCTTAATTTTGATTCTATTTATGTTGTCCCCAATGGTCAATAAATTATTTAAAATATATTTGTTTCAGAACTATTAATTCTGTACTTTCAGATTCCTACTGTTTGGTTTTTTTTTTCCCTAGGAAGTTTGTGTTCACATTTCTTCCAAACTGTTTATTCTTAGTCAAAATGTAATTGTCCATAGGCGTTAAAACAAAAAAAGCTGTTGTGATGGCTAAATTTAATGCTGGTTTCGGTAGTTATTAGTTCAACCTCATACAATTACTAAATTTTTTTAACTGTCATTAAAAACCATATGGCAACAAGTAATTAACATGAACTTTGTCCTTTACTATTTTGTTGCAAAAATATTGCTGGCAGCCTGCCTTCTTATCACCTCATAACAAAATAGTAAAACAAACTGCCACATCCGTTTTGCAGAATAAATTATATCAAGATTATCAGTGTGTTTGGGCCTCTAAAATCTTTGCTTAAAAAAATATGTTGAACACTTACAGCATAAATAATGTGAAATGCCAGTTACAGAAGTAATTTCCTTGATTCTACTTTTCCACTGCTTTAATAAGTTCAAGTCCAGATAGAAAATAGCACTTCACTAAAAAGTTACAAAAATTACTGCAGTTTTGTATTTGAAGTTGCCTTTTAGAGATTTAAAATGTAGATATTATATAACAGATATCTAAAATTGGAGTTGACTATATTTATGAAATTTTGTGTGGCTCCTTAGGTATTTTACTGTGACCTGTAAAACTACATCTGAAAGACATTATCTAAAGGACAGTTTTAGAGACTGAGGCTCAGTCTCTCAACTATTGTAAAGTTTAAATGTGGATTTAATTTGGAAGGGAATTTTTCCCCAGACTACAATAAAGAATAACATTCTTTTGTCAACTTCTTTTGCACAAAATATCACCAGCTGTGAGTTCAGATTGATAATCAAATAATGATTTGAAACATATCTAGTCATATACACACAAATGAAAATAGACTATAAATGACGACGACTTTTTTTTTACATTTCAGGCAAGAACTAATAGCAGAACTGGACCAGGATGAAAAAGACCAGCAAAACACATCCCGTCTGGTACAAGAACATAAAAAGCTTTTAGATGAAAACAAAAGTCTCTCAACATACTATCAGCAATGCAAAAAACAATTAGAGGTCATCAGAAATCAGCAACAGAAGCGGCCAGGCACATCATGATTTCCTGGGACCTTTCAAATGAAAAATATGCACAGAAAAGACTGATTTTTTTTTATTGTTATTATTATCCCTTATTATGACAGCTCATGAGTGTTAGCTTCTTGGTGTGATCTGTACGTGTCTGCTACACTTAACATCATTTAATTTTCTTTTTCCTAGGTGAAATCCAGTTCAAGAGGTTAATTGAATAGGTTGAGAAAACAGTGACTTGAATTAACCAATAGCCCTCAAATTAAAGCAAGAAGAGTGGCTGTTTGCATGCTCCTTGTGTGAAGGCTAGCCTAACAAGTGTTGAGGAGGCTTCTAAATTGTGAGAACTTATTTTTAGTTTTTCGTGTTGCCTCAGTAAGACAAAACTTTCCTGTTTAAGAATGGTTTTGTTCCAGTGTCTCATCTCAAACTATTATTATGATGATTATTTTCATAATAAATTGAAACATGCACAAAGCTGCAGAGGTGGTGTTGGCTGACCAGAGTCATTCATGATGCATTAGTGATGCCTTTTACCTGTAGACATAGTGTATTTTTCTACATGCAAAATGGTAGGCAAACTGATGCCAGCATTCTTGGTTCAGTGCTTGATAGCCCTGCATTTTGACTAATATATTTCTTGTAATCTTGCATTCATAAAATATTTGAAGTAAAAGGCTGTATTTTGTTTACTTTCTTGGGGTGAATGACATGCAATTTCATTTAAATACTGGCCAAAAGTTAGGAAGGTGATCACTGGACAGAATTGATCCCTTCTATAAAAGAGATATAATCAAAAATACATCAAATAATGCCAAACCTTTAAAAATGTTGTCCCTGTAGAATCTTTGGAAGGAAATTCAGAAAGAAAACTAATACAGAACTTGAAATACTTGCTCCCTTTATGTTTTTTCTCCATTATTGATTTTGTTTCAGGAGTTTTTTTTCTTAAAACTTATTTGGTGGAAAGCATTTACCATAAATGTAAATATGTTTGTTTTAGATAGAGAGAGAAGAGTTTGGGGAAATGACTTTATTTTAAATATCAAATTATAAAATGGAGTTGAGTATGCAAATAGTGGAAACTATTAAGAAAATGAAGGAAATCGCTTAGATCTCCATCAGGAATCTCAGTTATTCCACTCATTTGAACATAGCTCAAAGGAAGTCCATCACAGAATGCCTGCTGCCTTTGTGACTGAAGAATATCATTTCATGAACTCGAGTGGAATATGTAATGCTCAGTGTTTTTATTTACCATTATCACATAGGAGAAAATAATTCCTCGTTTACATTGCAGACTGATTATTTGGATTATGAATTAACTTTTAACTGGTACAAAAATGAGGCACTTCTATGTACAATGATAAATTACTCCATACGTACATACATAAGTTCTTGATGTTCTCAGTCACAGGCAGGGTTTTAGTAACACTTGTTTGCAAAATTAAAATAGGAAATGGAAGTTGAGCTCCTGAGTCCTATAGAGAAGTAATCTGAAATTTGAAATACACTTATTTCAAATGAATGATTACTCATATCCATAAGCAGAACTTGGAAAAACCTTAAGGGGAAAAACCTCACACTATTTTCTCTTTCTGCCTACTTGATAAAAACCATTAATACTGTTGTGCTTATATGTGAACAGCAAAGAGGACGAACAACTTACTGAACACCCTCTCTTGAAAATAAATCTATTGTTGGCAAACCTTTGGGAGTTAGAAACCTATTCCTCATTTTATTTAAATAAAGGAAGGGTTCTCATTCCCAAAACCTTAACAGATAATTTGATTAGTTAGCTGAAACTGATATTGGGATCAACTTAAGGGCACACATATTTATAGCAAAATGTAATTGGGGGAGAAAATAACTCTAGTATTAGGAATAGCACAAGTTATCCAAAGCATTGCTGTTCACATACATCTGTCTATCTACCAAAATGGAGACACTCAATGATCAGCAGCTTACTTAACATATGCTGAAGCATTAAGTAGAGCAGCATAAATACTGATGCTCAACTTCAGAGGCATTGATAGTTACATACACAAAATCATTTCCCAGGACAGTTTTTACATTTTGCTGTGTAGTAAAAGAGATATGCCTAAGGTAAATCAGTGTTGTATGTGAAAAGTCACTTTATGGCAAGGTTTGAATAATGAGAGTAAATGCAGGGATAAATTAGTGGTACATAACACAAGAGTAATTTCTAGCAGTTGCTTATCATTTTTCAGGGTTTACATTAAAAAGGGTCTCAGATTATAAAATAATTGCTGTGCTACCATGCACTGTTGGGTTCAATCAATAAGTTTGGTCTTATCACTCTTTTAATTTTCAAAGGGAATTTGGAGTTTGACTTTTTGCCTTCAAATTGTCCTTTTCTAAATTTTACCAAAAATTTTAAAAATACTTGCCCAGATTTCTCACTGAGGTTTTCCATATGACAAAATTTGTTTATCATAAAAAAAAACTGTAAGGGTATAACACAGTAGTTTGGGCTAAGAAGAGTTTAACAGCTTAACTTTCAGTGACCTTTATTTTTTTCATAAGGCTCTTGTTTTAAAGTTGTTTACAGATGTACTTGTATTTTTCTGTTAAACTGTTTGGACTGTTCAGGAACTTTTTTCATGTACTCTTCTGTTCAGTTAAAGCTGTACCTCTAATAATGGAGATGAAACATCTAGTTTTGGCTGGGCACTGCCTTCTCAGAAAAGGTAACAGGCTCTGCTTTTTGTTACAGTCTGTCTTCTGTAAGATATTGTGTCATTGAAGTATGCTTCTGTATACTATGCAGTTCTTCCAAAAATGCTTTTTTAGGCTTTTTGGTTTGTTATTTTTTCTGATGAGGAGTTGAAGATTGTAATTCAAAACTTGTACATAAAATGGTGAATGATTTCATATGATTCAGGAATGAGCAGTGTGGCTTTCTGTTACAGGGTTTTACTGCTTTGTCAGGAGTCTAATTAATAAAAGCTGAGAGACTTCCACAAATATATAGTAATGCCCCAACGCTTGCCAGGGCATCCGTGATCTCTCATGGAATCCCACACTGGGTGGAAGATAATCATCGTGCAGTTGTTCCCACTGCCGAAATAAATTCTTTTGCTATGAGCTTGTCCCTTCCTGTATGCAGAATTAGGGTGTAGGATGAATAGTCTTACTCATAACTGACTATAAAGATATTTTAAGAATGTCACATCTTCCTTGTGGATGTTCTGCAAAGAGATAAGTGCTTGTCTTCTGTTGTTAAGTTCAGAAATATTCCATTCCCTGGAACTTGTCTCTTTTGTTCATAACGAATGTTACAGCTTGAGAGGTTCCTTTGCCGTCCCAGAGACAGAGACAACCCCCAGAAGTGTCTCATTGCCTGTGAAGATCACAAAACTGTGCTTCAGAAAAAGGTGTGGCACAGCCAACCCCTCAGAATACTGATATCTGTGGTGAACTGGTTGACGAGGAGGATCTTAGGAAAGTAAACCCCTGTAGATGTATATGCAAATATAAACACAGGGTTACGTACTCGCGTGCTCTTACCTCCCTGAAAGGAGGATGCAGCCAGGTGGGGGTCAGCCTCTGCTCACAGGCAACCAGCAACAGGACAGGGGACACAGTCTTCAAATATGCCAGGGAAGATTTAGGCTGGACATTAGGAGGAATTTTTCACAGAAGGGGTGATTAGGCATTGGAATGGGCTGCCCAGGGAGATGGTGGAGTCACTGTCCGTGAAGATGCATAAGGAAAGACGGAAGGTGGCTCTTGGTGTCATGGTCTGGTTGTCATGGTGGTGTTCAGTGATAGGTTGGACTTGATGATCTCAGAGGTCTTTCATAATCTCATTGATTCTGTGATTCCGTAGAGAGCTGCATATATCAAATCAGAATTGATAGGTTTTTTGGGTTTTTTTCCAAAATCAGAGCTTTCTTTAGGTTTTATTTACTTCAGTAATGTCACTAGATGGGTGATATTCTATGCCTGTGAAGATCACGTTCTCTAGAGACAGATAAATAGAGGTGTGAGAGTGCATCAGTTATTTTCTGTGCCCCTGTAGCATATTCCTGCTTCTTGCAGTGACAATTCACATCTGCCACTGCCCTTGGAAAGGTTTGCTACAAATGTTTTAACTTTGAACCTATATCTATCTGGTCATGGAGCAGTACTTAATGAAAGAGCAAAACTGAATTTAGACTAAGTAGTTTTAATTTTTAACTACTAATAAAATACTGTCTTAAAATACTTAGAGCACTGCTAATCCTAGGGCTTTAGCCTAAACAAGCATTAATGAAGAAAAGATTTTTGTTCATAGCTGTGTGCTTTACACTAAGTAGCTAAAAATTTGAGATACTCCAAAGGATACAACAGGCTTGTGTCTGCATAATTCTATATAGTTTTTCAGTGCTCCCCTTCTAACTTAAAGGCAGCCATGCACTTGGGAACCATTTCTTTTTACAGATGGATGGAGAGAAGCACATCATAGAATCACAGAAACATTAAGGTTGGAAAAGACCTGGTGGACAACAAGCTGTCTGTGAGCCAGCAGTGCCCTTGTGGCCAAGAAGGGACATGGTGTCCTGGGGTGCATTAGAAAAAGCATTGCAGGTTTATGGAAATTATTTTCTTCCTCTGTGCTCAGTCCTGGTGAGGTGCTGTGTCCAGTTCTGGGCTCCTAGTACAGAAGAGACATGGAGCTACTGGAGCTGGTCCACTGGAGGGCAGTGAAGATGATGATGGGACTGGAGCATCTCTCTCATGAGGGAAGGCTGAGGTAGCTGGGCCTATTTAGCCTGGAGAAGTGGTGACTGAGAATGGATCTCACCAATGTCTGTAGGTATCTGAAGGAGGGTGTCAGAGGTTGGAGTCAGGCTCTTCATGGTGTTGCCAAGCAATAGGACAAGAGACAATGGGCAGAAACTGATGCACAGGAAGTTCCACCTGAACATGAGGAAGAACTTTACTGTGTGGGTGACTGAACACTGGAATGGATTGCCCAGAGAGATTGTGGAGTCTCCTTCACTGGAGATATTCAAGAGATGTTTGAATACAATCATGAGTAGCATGGTCTAGGAGACCTTTGGAGCCTGGACCAGGTGACCCACTGTCATCCCTTCTAACCTTACCTATTCTGTGAATCCATTAACAGTGATGTGCAGCCTGGTGGAAATTCATTGGTCTTCCCTTGCCTGGTCATGCTTTTCCCTCCCACTTATAGTGAACTGGAAAAGCAATGGAGCAACTGCACACAGATTGCTCTCCTGTGGTAATTTGTCCTTTAGGCAAAGGACCAAGTGGTGACTTGCATTCATATAACCTCTGGGCTTAGTATGTGCTGTGGAACAAAATCTTAGTTTATACCAGAAAATTAGAAAAAAATTCCTATCTGTAGGCAGCTTGAACATTATATAATCTTTACATTTTCTCTGCTCAGAGGGTGGTGAGGCACTGGAGAAGATTGCCCAGAGAAGTTGTGTGTGCCCCATTTCTGGCAGTGTTCAAGGCCAGGCTGGATGGAGCTCTGAGCAACCTAGTCTGGTGAAAGGTGTCCCTTCCCATGGCAAGGCGGTTGCAACTTGATCTTTAAAGCCCCTTCCACCCCAAACCATTCTATGATGAGGTGGATATGCAAAGATCTCTCTCTGGGTCTGTTCCCCTTCTTTCTCATTAAGAGTAGCAGTGTAGATGTCACAACTGTGGCCACCTTTGAGTGATGTGCAAAGCCACATGACTCACCTGGTACCTCCTGCAGTGTGGAAAGAAGGGTGGCCAAAAAGGTGCTTAGGAAAAGGAGAACACTTCATGCAGCTTTGCTGCTGTACCTACACAGTAGATGCATTAGACTACTCAGACTCCCTTCCAAAAACAAGGAAAGTTACAAAGATTAGGCTAAAAGAGGGAATAAACCATCCTATCATTTGGGGATATCCATAGTTACGAAATAAATAGAGCCACCACTGTGAAAGTGTTCTTGTGAGCATTTAGGTTCTCCAAGGTGCCAGGGGAGCCTGTCTGTGCCTGTCATTGGAGTTATCCCTGAACAGATGTCTTCAACAAGTTAAACCTGGTACATGCGAATCAGATTCTTATTCAAGTTTCTTACATCACCTTCATCATTAGTGAATTCCTGGCTGTGCCAGGAATTGTTCATGAGGTAGGAGGTGTGGATAATGTAGCTCATCCTCTGAGGGCTGCCTGGGGCCTGCCAGGATCAAACTGCTTCTGTCAGGGCAGTGCTCAGATGGGACCTCAGAAGAAGAGTCAGCGCCAGGAGCCCCTTTGGGCAGTGCCACTGTGCTTTGCACCAAAGCACAGTGCTGTGGCTGAGGTTACAGGGTTGGTGGTGAAAGCAGGGCTGCTGCTTTTCATCAGCAGCCTTTAGCCACCCCTCTGGGTATCCTTGGGTGCTGGCAGACACCAAAGCTGTGGAGTGTGAGGTTTAGGGTGATAGTTGCATGCTTATCAAAAACCCTAGTTCCAAAGACATGGCAGAGGAGGGATTTTGTTTATTTGTTTTGGGGTAGAAAAAAAATTGGGGTGAGGGTCGTTGAGAGCACTGTATCCCACCTCTCTGGATCAGGGAAGTACACCTGTAGCCTCGGCACAAGCCTTTCTCTGAGTGTGCTACCAAAAGAACCATGTGGTGAAACAAGTGATAAAGGCTTTCATGGTTGCTTCCCTGAGTGTTCTGAGTTCTCAGACCTGAAAAGAAGAAGAGGAAAAAGAAGGAAAAGCCACAACAACACAGCTGAATGTGGCTGGTTTATTAATAATTTTGCATATTATGCAATGATCCCCCCAAAAAGTGCTAGAGGTCAAACTGAGTTTTCAATCTCAGCTGCTTTAACTCAGTGGTTTTAGGACTATGTAATCTGCACCTCCTGGATAAATCTCAGCCTTCACCTGACCTTCACAGCTGAATTTGCCCCTCCGTAAAGCAGAAGCTTTTGTCTAAATATTCCTGGAGCAGGACCTCAGGTAAAGAACTTGATATATAATTTTAATAAAATCCTACCGTTGTAATTCACAAAAGATGCAAAAAGTGATGAACATTAAGAATCTAACTCAGTTTTAATCATCTGAAAACTCAGATTTTGGTGATTTTTTTCCTTCCCTGCTGCCCAGTCCCAGAGTGAGAAAATATGCAAATATAACCAATTGCACACAGCTTTTCTATCCAGCTCCTACAAGTTTAGTTTCTGTCAGGGAGGGGTCTGGAGCACAGGTCCTGTGAGGAGCAGCTGAGGAAGCTGTGGGTGCTTAGCCTGAAGAAAAGGAGGCTCATGGGGAACCTTATCACCCTCTAGAGCTCCCTGAAAAGGAGGGTGTAGCCACGTGGGGTTCAGCCTCTTCTCCCAGGTAATAAAAGGAAACGCCCTGAAGTGTTGCCAGGGGAGGTTTAGATTGGAAATTTCTTCACCAAAAGAGTTGTCAAGCATTGAACAGGCTGCTCAGAAAAGTGGCTGGGTCCCCATCCCTGGAGGGATTTAGAAGGTGTGTAGATGGGGCACTTAGGGACATCGTTTAATGTTGGACCTCACAGTGCTGGATTAGTGGTTGGTCTTGATCTTCAAGGTCTTTTCCAATTTAAATTGTTCTATGATTCTGTGAGTCTATGTACAGAGTTTAGATTGCTGCTAAAGAAGGTAACAAAATATAATTTTAAAGATGATTCTACTGAGGTTTAGCCCTTACTTAATTTATTTGGGGGCAGATTTCACAACAAATGAGTGATTTTCAGAATACCTTTATCAGGTAGAACACCGGTCTCGTGGCTGGTGTTGGTGTTGCAAGGTTTTAATCAGCACTGTGCCTTCCCTGGCCTGAACAGTTCCTTCTAGTCTGGATATTGAAATTACTGGGGAAAAGCAGAGCTTTGGGATCATAGAGAGTAAACCTAGTTAGTTCGTTTCTGAAATCAAACAAAATGCTGAAATCTCAAAAATTAACAAGAAAAATGGAAGAAAATGCCTCTGAGGAAAATGAATTTGCAGTCACTTTGGCATGTTAATCCAGATGTCTAAAACTGGCTGGTAAGGAAGGAAATCACATATTACCCTCACCTGTGCAGAGAGATGGTGTTCTGAAAAATTTGCTTTTCTCCTGCTCTGTCAGTTGGTCTGAGTTATTGTTACTGTCCCAGAGAACCAGGGCAGGCCAAGACCTTTTCACTGTCACAGAGGGATGGTGCTCTCTCTATTCAGTATGTGACCACTCTTCCCATACCAACCATTCTCCCAGGGCTCAGCCTTGGAACAGGTAGCTGGAGGGCTGGCAGAAGTATTCACAGAGACACTTCCTCACACTTGCTTCACAGGCAAGGGAGACACGTGTTCCTCCATGGTAAATCAAGCTGTGAGCCTAATTCAGGGTCCTGAAATGGATGGAGCAGAAATGGTGCAGGAATGGTTCTCTCTGCCTTACAAGTGAGGCTACACAGGTAGATAAAGGAGAGATTATTCTCAGATGCCTTTAGTATTTGTGAATACCTCAAGAACTCCCCAGTCATCAGCATCTGCCAGTGAGGAAAATCAGAGATGATACCTACATTCATTTTGACGAAGGTGTTGTGATCTTCAAGGTCAACATTATCTTGGACTTTAAATTAATAGCCAAATATATAATTGACTAACACTTCCTATAGTGTGAGTGCATAGCATAACTTGCCCTGTTATTTGGATCAAGGCTAATGTTTGATGTATAATAGCCATTTTTATCTAATTACCCCTAGAATTAGTATTATCAAGAGCACCACAGGCCATGCGTACCCTTTGTGTGTCTGCAGGCAGGCTGCAGGAGGACCTGTGACACAAGGAGAAGCCTCAGATTCACCACAACTCCTCACCTCAAAGAGCAGCAGGGTTGTTAACTCATGGCAGTGATTTTGCAAGGTTAATGCTTACAATCCTGGCTAACATCACTAATTCACTCCGTGGTTGCCACTCAGCTGACAAATTAATGGCGTGAGTCATTGTCAACTCCTACTAAATAAACCAGTGAACTAGAGATGAAAGGCTCTGTATCCAAGTTGTTTTCATTAATTGCACTCTGGGGCAAGGGTAGATTTAATTTCAAGGACGAGAATATTAACCTCAATTCCTTTTCCTTAATTGAGTGTGGAGAAACAAGAGGCGTAAGCAAGGGGAGCAGAGAACAAGGACATGGGTCATTAGCACTGTCATCTGGTCTCACAGGCAGCAGCGCCTTGTAAAAAATGTCATTGCAGCAACCAGGAGGCAAAAGCTTGTTTGGCAATGCACAGAGCATAAGTAATGAAGAAATTTATGTTGGTGATTGAATTTTCACCAGTATTTAGAGGTACACGTCTCAGCACAGGCTTATAACAATAAACCAGTAACTGGAGCTCACCTTACCATGATTCCTAGGGTAAAAACATCAGCAAAATCCTGCAGAACCATCTCCATGAGTGATGCTAGCTCCATGGGAAGCCTTTAAGGGGAAAAGATGTGGTCATTAGGCCTATTTTATTACTGATATATAACACTTGCAGAGCATTTCTCACCTGAAGGCTTCAAATTGCTTTCCAAAAAGCATGATTACAGGAAAATAGAGGCCCAAGGGAGCACAGCTGACCTTCCAGAAAGGAATAAGAATTTGGGAATGAGATTCATGTTTCCTGCCTGTC
Organism: Dicaeum eximium; assembly: GCA_013396995.1. Lineage (NCBI taxonomy): Eukaryota > Metazoa > Chordata > Aves > Passeriformes > Dicaeidae > Dicaeum > Dicaeum eximium. Next base: position 1,407,789 of record VWZP01008070.1, on the reverse strand, counting down.
ATTCCAATAACGTATGTGGTGGGCTCCAGTGATTCTGTCACTGAATAATTATCAGTTAAGCAGCACAGTTCGGGAGAGGTTTCCTGGATCTAGCTTGGCTACATTCATCAAACATCCTTTTAGCTGGCAAAGATTGGGTACATTTCTAATAACTCAGTTGTCTGAGTTGATTAAGCTGATGCAAATGGAAATAAACCAATTACACACCAGGTCAGCTGTCACTGTGGAAGTGGGATAGCAGTACATCTTTTGGGTATGCAGAGCAGGGTGGGTGATGAAATTACATCTTAGTATGAGATAAGGTGTCTCCTTCATATAAAAGGCTTTAGTAAAAGATAAAGAATTTTGGGCTTGCTACAAACTGGCTGACTGTGCCTAATCTTGTTCAGGATCATAACTGTGGATGAAATAAAAAACCTAAGAGACAACTTTTTGGTAATGCCTCAAAGAATTTTATAGTTCAAGGAGAGAATAAAATATTCTAAACCAAACACAATGTTACTTGTTAAAAATTCTGCAAAATAATTTTAAAATTAAGGTATCATTTTTTGTTGATGGAAGAGGTTAACAGAGATCTATTTGTGTTATACACTTCGTGATGTTGGTTAGTTGGTACAAGTGACTGTGCTTAATTACATTTAAATACTGTGCAGTTAGAAAAGAATGTGCCTAAAGCTGTATCTCCACATGCAGTTCTCATAAGAAGAAAGGATTTCTCACCAAGCTCAAATTCTATCTTCCCTGCTATTTAGAACACAGGAAACATAAGATCATCTTTCTTTTATGAATCTAGCGGTGATTGCAAAGCTGTAAATAAAAATGCAATTCTTTCTTATGATGCCTGTGAGTGAGCAAATCAAAATTAAATAAATAAATGTTTCCCTTACATCTGCAGAAAACCTTTAGGGCTCTACAGAAGAGTAATCGTGGGAGTCTCTTCACTTAGCTCAGTTACACTTGGCTCCCTGGAGGCCCATCATTTTGAAAGAACTGTGGCCTACTTGGCTTGAGAAACCAGGTCAAACTCCCTTTACATGGAAAAAAGAAAAGATAAAATATTAATGCCAGTATTTCTTGCAATAATCCAAAGCACACAGCTGAATTCAGGAAGGTACAGCCAGAATCCAGCACAGTACAGAGTGGCCCTGTTCTGTGTTTACTCTCAGTGTATCACTGCTGTGTTAGTGAAGATCTGATTTATCATCTCTTGCTGGGAGACTTGACCTCTCCTGGAGAACCTCTTTGAGCCCTGCAGAAATTTCTGTGTGTCTTGGTTTAAAAAGACAGGTGTCTGCTAAGGAAGAAAAAAAAAACACAAACCCCCTCCCTCCAAATCACCACAATTTTTTGAAATTAAAACGCTCTCAGGCAAAAAAATATGGGGATAGGAATAACAGTTTTTACTAGGAAAAAAAACTAAAGGAAACAAAGGTACTAGTACCAGCAAACAATAAAAGAAACAAACAGACAAACAAACAAAATCCTTGACAGAGTCAAGATATGACCTGCCACCCTGGGGCAGGGTGTGGATAACAGTCCAGTTGAGAGGTGGCTGCAGTTCTCTTAGAGTGGAAGCATTGACTCTGTCAAAACAACAGTCCAGCAGAGAAGAGTGTAGGCAGATGGGTCTGGTTTTCCTCTGGAGATCCAGTGGAGAATCCAGGCTGTCTTCGTTTCTAAAAGTGTCTCTTTTTATCCCAGTAGAAATGCTTGGCCCCCTCCCCCTGGGCAGAGCACCTCACAATGGGAATAATGTAATCTTATCAGTCATGTGGAGGCACTTAACGGCCCATTAACAAAAAATGTCTTCCCAGGGGAGGTATTGTTTGTGAAGAGATAAGGGAAACCTGCCCAGATAACAACCCCATCTTTATCAGATGGCAAATAGAATATTTTATTTTTAAAATCCAGGACACTGTGTGTGCTCAGCTTGGGGCTCAGTTACCCATCCTTGAGACTCCTGGCCAGGGAGCCAGCCAAGGCCAATGTCTGTCCAGAGGAACATGCCCACAGCCTGTGCCACCTATACCCTAAACTGTGATTGAAAGGATCAGTCAATTTTTTTATCAATGTCTTCTTCATGCCCAGCTCTGGTTTCTTTTTCCCATATTCTTCTATCATTGAAGCTTAGCTGAGTACAGAGGCCTTAGGTCACTCTCTACCTGTAATGTTTGTTGTAAGACTGGATATGGGCACACATGAGTTTTAAACTACCTAACCATTGACCTTATTTGCCAATAAATAGAGATAAATATAAAATAGACACAGGTTAGCCTCTCAATTTGGGCAAAATGAAAATGAAAATGTGCTATTCCTTTTTAATTGAGCACACTAGTGCACAAAAGCAGTATTTTTTCACTATGTAAGTGATCATAAGTGCAAGTAGTTTTTCTGCAAAATTTCTTGGTGTCAGCTTTGCAGTAGCCAAGACACAGCATTTATGCTGGATCTGCAAGAAACTGCAATAAATTTGAAAAAGTTAATTAAACAATACTGAGACTGCCAGCAGGGGCTAAATTACATCATGCCATAACCTGGATTTCCTGGATGTGAGAGACTTCTGCAGAAGGAGAGCTGAGCAGGATAGCTCAAAAAAGGACAAAGCCCTTTTTCTGAGCTATACTGCTCACAGAGCCCTTCAAACCATGGCATGATGAGACCCTGAGCAATGACCTGGGGACAGAGAAATGGTGCCAAATAGCCCTCATAATCTCTTTTGTGCAAGGCAATTTTCCCCTTGCATTAATGTGCCAGAGCACTGAGGACTTCATCTTTACTAAGACTTTTTGTCTTGCCATTTCCCAAAGAGCACTGAATCTTGTATTACTGAAAATTGTGATTATGCAAAAATCGAGCCTTTTTTTCTCCCCCTTGCCCCTGGAGGAATATTCTGAAGAAGCAGCTTTGCTCTGCAAAGAGACCCCAGCAGGCTTGGTAACTTAAAAATTTGATTGCCAGTGAGCAAGTCCTCAGTTGTGTGCACGTTTCATTTCAACTCAGTGGCCTGGGAATGTTCTCAAGCTAATTAAAATACAGTAAGTAGTCAGCTGGTGGTGCTGAAAGCTGTTTTACCACTTGGAAATGGGAATTGCAGTGGTTTCCTCTTTATGGTCTGGAATTGTTGGGAAGGAACATCACACGGAGCCTACTCAAAGCACAAAGCCTCTCTAATGGGTGCAAAATGTTTTGGGGATTTTTTGTGTCTGAAATCAGACATTGTTATAGTGTAAGAACAAGGAAAATGTGCTCTTGGGAGAGGCTGGGCTTTGCAGCTACTACCAAGAGCCTACTTAAAATTTAGGCTGATCTTGATTGCAGCTGGATACGCTTGAACTCAAAAAAAGTTGGATTATAGCCATTAAGAAGCATTAATCTCAGAGGTATCTGAAAATAGCCCTTATTTATTTTAATAAATACCTTGTGTGTTTCTTTTGGTTTAGAAAATTCTACATTTAAGAAAACCTAACCAAACCACAGCACGGTAGCTAAGTCATAAAGATGAATCAGAGTAGCCTTTGAAACAACTAGAGGTTGCTTGCAGTATTTGCAGCAGCTGCCAAAGAGCAGAAGGACAAGTGCAGGGCTCTCCTGCTCCATTATAAGCCCTGATATAAGCCTCCATATCCATAGTGGTTGTTTACCTTTAACCCTGAAAACTTCAGAAAGCACTTGCTGGAGTCCAGCTCCTGTTTCAGCAGTGGGCAGGGCTCTTTAGAGGGCTCAAGTGGGACTTCTGCACCACTCTCATCCTCCTACCTGGCATAAAAGATGCAGATGAATCACTTGGAGGTGAAGCATCTCTGCATTTAACTACATGTTCCCTCTGACTACCTTTTTGCAGCACTGCAACCTTTTTAAACCTACCAGCAATTTACTGGAGTGTGACAGAGAGGAAAATGAGGTGTGTTTTTACATTTCCTTCTGCCAAATGAGCACACAGTCTCACAGTCACACACAGAAAGTGGAAGGGTGGAAAAGTGAATTTTCCTTTTTTCATTGCAATTTAAAGAAAGTATATGAAAAGTAGTTTGGTGGATCTGCAATCTGTATCTTATTTAAAATTAAAATTGTCCATTGAATACATTTCCATTTACTCTAGCAGAGCTCTGGTGATTTACATCAGTTAAGAATCAGCTCATCATTTCCTTTAAAGCTACTTATATCATTCTGTGGTTATGAGCACTCTACAGAGCATTTAGGCTGCATTTTTAAAGAGTATAAACCCTCAGCAAGTTTCCTCTTGCAAATACAGGTTTGAGGTGGTCTTCCACTATGAAAACATGGTTAATTTTCCTCTTCCAGAGATTTTAGTGAGGTTTAGTGCTATTTTAGATACAGTGATCTGTTTAATAACATGGAAATGTTCCATCCTGTTGGTCTCTGTGTCAGTGTTTGTTCCTTATATTACGTTTTAGAAAAAAGTATTATGACAAACCATTTTATTTGAACTCAGCATGTTAAACAAGGCTTTCCTGAAGTTCTGATGTAATATCAGTTATTTAATAAGCATGGAGCTAACAACCTAGCTAAAGGTTATCTTCTATAATAGCTACATCTGCCTGTGTTTTCCTCAAAGATGTGCATTTTGACCTTTTTGCTATACAAAAGAATGAACTGTTTCTGTGTCTGTACAAGCTATGGTGACACTGTGGTTTTCCCTCTACAGTTTGCACTGCTCATTTTACATGATTTTGAATTTAAAGAAAAGAAAAAAATTGCAGCAGCATGTTTATGCCAGAAAATAAACACAAACACTGCTGTACTCTCTTGAATATCATCACTATGATGTAAAGCTTTATATTAAAATCAATTTTGCACACTGTCAAACTGCACCACTATATACTCCTCAGGACAATGTTCCTGTCAGAGCAATTCAACTTTTCTAATGAGATAACACTTTCTCAAAGAACAGATGACTTAGGGATCTGAGCTCAATGCTCAGCAGAGTGTTTGGCACCCTGAAACCTATATTTCACTGAAGTGGATGGGACTTGCATTCCTAAAAGATTGAGTTGCTTTTGAAGATGAGTGCCAGTTGGCCAAACCATTTTTATCTGGAATAACAATCCCATAAAAAAAATCCAGGTCTTTTGGCAAATGCATCAGCAAAGCTGGTGCCACATTATTATTGCTTCTTCTGTGGTCATTGGTGCCCTCAGACCTGGGTGACACAGACCACAGACATTTGACACCTAACATTCCAGATACAAGAGTGGGCATTGCTGAAAAGTGGTGCAGTGATCTCACGGCTAGGCACTGGGGAATGGGTCCCAGTCACCATCAGTGGCCAGAGGGATCAGTCTTCCGAGTGCATGCATTTATACTTTTTAAATGGGACAAAAGCTCTTAAACCATTTGGTGTATGTAAAATTTTTTGCCTGGTCCTACAGAATTACAATTTCAAAGACATATTGAAGAGTTTTATGTTTGTAACTATAATCCAGAGCTGCTTCATTTTAGTATTTGGGGATATTTTTATTCTCAACCCACCCCTCTTTCATAACATGAAAAGGAACCTCCCCACTGGGAAGAAAATTTCCTAATCTAGTGCTCAGTACAGTGGTATTTTTGAGTTAGATTTTGCATGTGGTCAGCTGAGATGTTTCTCTGGTTTACCCCTAAAGAAAGATATAGCCAAGGCTTCGTGGGAGAACTCTCTTTGTTCCTTCCATGAACCTATACTGAAGCAGGTAGGTAGGCAATCTATTATTTTTAAAGAAAGATTGTTTAAACCAGAATGCCTGGAAGCACCTTAACTCTAGATGACTGGAAATCATTTTCTAAAACCTCTTACTCACTAAGAATCATTTAATTCTTTGAAATCTAGTCCATTTTGAAGTAATTTTCTACAACAAATGGGACCAGCTCAATCTGTTCTTCACATTTTAGTAATTTAAAAGGACATAACTGAATTTTATTTTAATGGTAATTGCAAACTCATGCAGAAAATGTAAATGCATACTTCCCGATTAGCTTGCAGCATAAACCACGGCTTCTATTAATGTATTCCAATTTGTAATTCTTTGCACAGTATGAGATTTGAAAGCTGTGATTAAAATTAATTAGGTTAAGTAAAGTTTATCCCCCCTGAGCACTGCTATTTGAAGAAAGAAATAGTAAAACACCAGCTACATCTGGCACCACAGGATGCTGAAGCATCACGAGGCATAGCAGCATTGCTTTTTCAGAAGAGTTGCTTATGCTGCTTTTCCTGGTGAACCTTAAGCACAGTGCCTCCTCCCCTAAAAGCCAATTTGGAGCTGTTGAGTTATGCTTTGCCTCTTTAAATGCTCTGAAGCTCCAACATCTGTATGAGTATTTGACAAACCAATTTTTGTAATGCAGTGATGGATGCTAATTTGCAAGTGGCATCATCCCTACCTAGCTAGACATTACAGTGCTGCCCCAGTGCCATGGGAAACAAGCCTCACAAATTAAAGAAGCAGTAGAAATGTCCTGAGGGAGCTCCTAAAGTTTCTGCTTGCTGGTGTATTTGGTGGTGTATTGTTCTTGGATGGGTTTTTGACAAATGCTCTTTAAAGTAATTTCCTCCAGAGAAGGACTATTTGGATAAAAGGAGTGTAAATTTTGGGAACATTGAGCTTGCTGGGATGGAAAGACGTTTTTGAAAGAAAAAAGAGTCATACCTGATCCCCAGTTCTGGTTCAGAGACAAGGACAGTGGTTGGAAGCTGTGTAACTTTTACACCATGTACAATGTACACCATTTTACACTCTGATTTTTGTCACTCCAGAAGTGGCAGCCAATACCTCAAAATCTGGTCTTTTGCCACTCTCTGTTCCTTCAGAGCCACTCATTAACTAATTGAGCAATTCTTCATCAGGTGAAGCCTTTTGTAATCAGCGTGTATCACAGCCAAACTCCTGCATTAGTTACTGGGTATTGAATATGCTTGACCTAATAACCAGGGCTGTGCCAGAAGCAGGGAGGTATTTTTGAAGACTGATGCCATTGGTGACTCAAGACGAAGCCTTCATGCCTCTCTGATGAAGACAGGCTGTTCCCATCAGGGGAAGGTAAGGGCACTGTGCCAGATGACAACTCCTGAAAATGTTTTGCCCTGCCAGCCAGTGCTCCCTTTGCCTTCTCTTCCAGATGGATCTCATTATAAGCTGTACCAGTGGAGCACTTCCAGCTCCTGTGAGCCATGTTCCCATGCCTGGAGTCCCTCTGTGTTTGTGTGTCAACCAGGATGCAGCTCAGAAATTCAATCAGATGGGAGAGTGAGGAGTGACAGGAGATGCATCCCTGCATGGGCTTAGCCCACAGCACCCACCAGGCACCCAGCAGAGAGCAGAGGGGCAAATTGGCACAGAGATGTCTCCCAGGTTAAGCCAGCACAAAACTGGATAAAAGTTTTAGATAAATTAAAACATTGAAATCTAAAGCCCACTCCAGGGCAGCAGTGAAGTCTGAGAGGAAGCTTTCACAAAACTATCTCTGATTCTGCTATGGCATCTGATTAGGAAAGAAAGAGAAAATAATTTTGCTGTTGCTACCCTTGTTCTAGTCAAATATTAAAAAGAACAGCAATAACAAAAGTTGTGGTGTCTTTCTCACCCAAACAACTTCACTCTCACATATTTCATTGCCTGAAGTCAGGCACTGTGCAAAGAACTCAGTCCTGGTGGAAGCCTAAGGCCAACTGCCACATGTGATGGAGAAGCCACCACAGGCTGGAAGCCAGCGAAAAATTGCATGTTTCTGCTACTTTGATGTGAGAGTTGAAAAAGAAGAAACCGGAAATCCCATTAAAATCAAAATGCATTACACTGCCTCCTTGATAGTGATTTCTGAGCAAGAATTTCTTGCTCTCTGTGGTGTTGCTGGGTTAGAAAAGAAGACCAGAGAACACACAGACATGTAACCCTTCAGCTATGCAGCTGCCCAAGATGGTGAAAGCACTGCCACGGGGGTTGTAAACAAAAGGGACTGGAAAAAGAGATGGCTTTGCAATACTGTGTAAAGCCACAGGCTCCACAAGGCAATTCATGGTTTCCCAGGCTCACAAGGAAGCTCTGCAATCCCAGGTCTATCATCCTTTCAACTCAGGCCAGGGAGTTACACCCAGTAATTTTTGGTGCAGGCCTGTAATTTACCTGAGCTACTGCTCTGAGCTTTAGCCAGAATGGCAGGGGGAATGGAGGGAGTATTGCTAGCCTTGGCACAGCAGTAATTCTGTACTGAGGAGACGTCAGGAATCTGTGGGGCCCATCAGATGTGGTGCCTCTGGGATGGGTGGGATGGTGAGGCAGCTCAGGAGGACAAGGTCTGCCATGTCCCCTCTGAAGGATGTCCATTCCACTGGGCACTGAGGGTCTGCTTGCACCCTCCTGTCCTTGGGGCTGCTGTCACAAGGCAGAGAGCAGGTCTGAGTCTGGCATTCAGACAACAGCAAGGAAGAGACCATACATAAACCAGAAGTCACTTGATTTGCTAGAGCCAAAGTTCTACTTCCAATTTTCATCCCGCTCATTCTAGCTGTCCCTTTATCCTCCTTTAGCTCTCTCCTTGGCACAGCACTGATGCCATGACAGCTCCTCTCTTCCTGCCCCTCTGCTCCTGCCCCCCACTGCAGCTAACACTGCTGAGCAGCTTGGGCTTGCTGGTTGATTGGTGGAGTCTGAAAGCAGGGCAGAAGAAAAGGCATGGTCATCACAGAAAAAGGAAATAAACAGGACATGGCAGTACTGGCAGCACACAGGAAAGTGTGACTGGGAGCACTGCACCATGATGGATAACAATGGGAGAAGGAGAAGCATTGCATTTACATGGGACTTGAGCAGCTGTGAAAGATTCATAGAAGTGCAAAAAGTGAAAGCTATCATGGTAAGAGGGGTGTCTGCTCCCTAGCATTCATTCACCCATTCATTTTAGGGAGCATGAAAATGGCCAGTCTGAGCCAGTGCAATGGTCTCCCAACCCTTCCAGCCTGTCTTTGATGGATGCTTAGAGAAACAGGGCACAGATGATGGGATCTTTCTCGTGGCAGGATGTCCTGGGCCCGTGTGAGCAGCTTGTGCTTCCCTCAAGCTGGAGGTGGCAATATAAATCACCATGTTCCATGAACCTTCACAGCTGCTGAAGTATGAAATGAAACCAACTGCAAAGCATCTGGAAACCAGGATCTTCCCACATGACACTTACTCTAGAGGGCTCCCTTTTGCTACGTACCTAAAGGAAGAAGGGATGTTGTCAAGAATTACATAGAAAAGGCTTGTGAGAACAATTTTCCCATTCCTCCATAGGGCAATATCGTTTCCATAATGATGTGTTTGCTATGAGGAGGATCCCTTCATTCAGTCCCAGTGCAGAGTTGGCTTTGCAAAGCTACATCATGAGTTGCTGAATTGACCACTAACCTGCTGCCTTATCCAGTGCTCTTACATGGGCTTCTGCAGTCAATACTACAAAAATTTTGGGGAGTTGCTGGTTTGTTGAGGTTTTTTGCTGAATGCCTGAATGGTGTATTTTGGGGAAAAGCCCATCCTCCAGATAAGAGATCTGAAGACAGGATGTGACCAGCTGCTGTACAGTAGCAGCATAAACTCTCACTGACCTGCATGATGTCGTGGTCCCAAAGTGCTGCATTAGAGAGGTTACTCTGCATGTGGGACTTTGCATAAGGAGAGGTTAATATGTTTCTGCTGGCCTGGCAAAAATTCATAACAAATCTGCAATTCTGCTTCAAAGATCACCATAAACAATTCAGTGCTCTCGTTAGTGTCTACACCCTGCAAATGTTTAAACCACAAGAAACCACAAACCACAAGAAACCTGCGAACTGAATAAACAGCTGCTGCTCCGGACTCCAAATCAAATTTACAATATTCTGCTAATAGACAGGCATTTGCATTGCAAAATCAGATTTCATATTGCCAATATCTATGTCACAATTAAAGTATAGCTGAGCTTTTAGGTGTTTAAATGAATTCATGATAATATACTCAAGAAAATTATGGCTTCCATTAAAAAAAAAGGAAGCTCTAAAATGTCAAAAGATAAAGTGGCACAGGATGTGGATGTATTAACATCTCAGGTAAATGGGACTCATTAGCTACAATATTTCATACTTTACAATATAAGGTATGCACATAAGAAAGAACTCCCTTGGGCTTTTGCAGCACATGAGCTCTCTGAGCCTTCCCCAATGTTGTTGCCTGACTTGTTTTAACATTAACATTTATTGTGTATAATTCTATCCGTCCTCACACTGAAGAAAACACCCCCCTTAGTGCTCTTGGACTTGCTTTGGTGGCTGCAGACAGGGAAGAGGAGCAAAGAGGAGCAGCTGTCCAGGGCACATCCACACTGGCCAGTGGGGGATGCCTGGGGAACCATGCCAGAAGCAGAGCAGGAATGAGGTGATCCTCCTCCCACCTCACAGCTACCTGGGAACCTCTGAAGAAAGAATAAAGTGTCTGAACCTCCTTGGTGGGTGTTTCTGGTGTGAGTTTATCTCAATGCTTCCCCAGATGTGTGACACCTTTTGGATAGGCATGTCAGGGAAGGGCAGGTCTCATGGGAGGTGCAAGCCATGCCAGCACAGCCCTTGTTTGCTGAGAGAAAAGGAGTGGACAGCTATTCAGTGAGGAATTGTTTCATCTTGTGGCTGATGAGTGAGTCATTCATCATAACAGCATTGATCAGGCTGATTACAGCTACCTCAGTAAATAAAATGTGCCTGAGACTGCTTTCAGAGTCCAACACCCACCCTCTTACAGCACCCAGGTAACCTTTGGGTTCACAGAAAGTACAAACACTGAGAATACACTTATCAAGGTAAGAGGGAGAGAAAAACAGTAGCATATATTGTCCAGCATTGCAGTCTACTAGGAATACTCCTGGAGTATGCCATAGCACTGAGGAGAGAGCTCTAGTGTGTCAAGACCTTGCTAATTAACCATAGAGAGCAGGACAGGCCCTGGCCAAGGCCCTGCTCCCTGGCCACTGGAGCTTTCTAGCAGAGGCATGGATGTGTGTGTGACCTTCACAGGAGGAGAGGCTGTGATCCCCAGAATGCCTGTGTTAGTCAAAGCTGTGTAAAGGGAAGAGTGGGACAAATGGGAGAGATGGTGGCTCACAGCAGAGCTCACTGGTTTTCTTAACAAAACCTACTGGGCTCTGCAGAAAGGGACAGCAGGAAGTGCCTCAGGGGAAGAGATAAGCTTGGGCCAAAGGAGGGGCTGAAATTCCTGGTGTAGGTCTCAGTGAAGGTGGAGAGACCAGCGAGTGCAAAGACAAACCAGAAGAGGAACCTGCACTGGGAAAACTGGGAAAACTCAGCATAAGCCTAATATTTCTACTGGTGATGTGCAGAGAACCAGAAAGAGACAAACACAGTTGGGGAGCAGGTTGAGAGGGGGATAAAGAAACACCAGGAGCTGTGAGCAGTGAGGAGCTGGCAGGCTGGAGAGCTGAGGAGAGCTGGGGTGACAGGAGCAGGGAAGCTGGGGTTGCTGGTGAAGCCCTGAGAAGGGTCAGGGGAAAGCTGGCCCGGAGGCAGGGCCAGCAGAGAGCCAAGAGGAGAGGAGGGAGAGTGTCCCCTCCAAGTCAGGTGGCTGCAGGTGGAGGACAGGAGCAGGAGGCAGGCAGCTGGGCCACAAGCATGGGGTCACACTGACCTCTGTCTTTCTTCTTTCTGTCTTGTGAGAAGATTTCTCCTACAAGATTAGTCTCTTGAGAGCATTTACTGGGTCATTTTATCAGCAGCCTGGCTGGCAGTGTCCTGCTAAGGGTGTTCACTAGCAGAGAAGGCACAGCCCATCTCTCACCAAATGACCTGACTCTGTCCCCCTGGGTGGACCCCAGGGATCATGAGGAGGGGCACAGCCAGAACCTGGCTCACATGCCCTTTAGTAAACCTGTCCATGTGGATTTCTCTTTCCTGATACATTAAAAGTTCACATGAAATAGAAACTTGGAACTGAGCTGCCACCAGCTTTCATCAATATGAACCACCCTAAATTTTTGTCTGTTCGAAATTGTCTTCTGTAATTCTGAAATAAAGTGAAAATCTGAGTCCGGAACTTCACTGATTTTTTTTTTTTAAGGTGCTTTAACCCAACATTCACTCTGAAGTCTGGGATCCTCTGACTTCAGTGTTGATCTTTGCATTGGTCCATCAGACAATATTCTAATAAAAAGTGTCAGAACAAGAAAAATACTGGAAAGTCACCCTTGGACACAAAGGTTGGTGTTGACAACAGCCCTACCCTTGTAGCCATCCTGAAGAGAACTCCATAAGCATAACAGCCACTAGGTGCCACTATAAGCATGGCTTTATATTTAGAAATAAGATTTTTTTAAAAAAAAAAACAAAGTGAACCATCAAGGTTTTTTAATTGGAACATAGTCCTTCCAGTTGTAGTGCATTTCCTTTGTACAGGACAGCTTTGCTTTAGAATTGCCATTTTCCTGGACAATCTTTCTGTTACCTCTCTCCATCATGATCACCATTCTCACATACAACATAAAAAAATGTACTTGTGTGTAAATGTGAGTATGCCTTTGTGTTTTGCCCTTTCTGGGCCATCCTCCTCAGAAGCAGCTAAAGTAGAAATTAGCTTTGGCACTCTCTCTTGCGTCTTTCAAAAGCTCTCCTCTGGCCTCCATCAGGGAGACATTCCCGTGTCACCTCGGGCAGAGAAGTGCATTGCAAAATCAGCAAAGTGCTTTGCTGCATAGCATCATCAGCCCCACGCTCCCGTGCACACTGACCCCATTTCCCACAGGACAGAAAGGACCATGGCTTCATTGGCTTTCACCTTATGTCCCAAAGAGCTCTGCCCATTGCAAATTTGGGAACGGCCCAGGCTCCTCCAGGTGAAGGAGCCCTTACATTATGAAGGGCAGCACATCTGCAGAGAGGGCAGGAGAGGTGGGATACACAGGCACTGTGCCAAGACCCCATCACATCCCAGCCATTCCACGTCATCCTCTCCTCCAGTATCCTGCAATGCCATAGGAGAGGAAGAGCCCTGTCCCAAGCTATGCCTCTCTCCACAGGAAGAGGACTTTGCAACCTGGGAGTCTGATGCTCTCAAGGCATCAACCAGCTGTCCCCTCCAGCCCACTGCAGAGGCCAGACACCCGCCCTGCACCCCAGGGTGCTGAGCAGGCACATCCGATGCCGCCACAAGCAGGATGCGCGGGCTCCCTGTCCTGATTAACCTCCTTCCTCCACCACCCCGCACTGGGAGCCAGTGAAAATACCACTGGTGGTGGAGGGGGAAGCCTTGCCACCCGTGACTCCACCCCAAACCCTGTGAGCCTGGGGAACAGTCACTGTGCTAATCTCTGTGTGTATGTGGGTCACGGCCAGCCTGGGCCAAGCCACCACTCGAAGTGATCCTGGGGAAAGGAGGTTTTTCCTTGCTAGCTGCCACTGTTGCAAACTGGAGCCCCAAAATTTAGCAATGATTTCTCAGCCTCAATTAGTCATCCAAGAGACACCTATTTTAAGACCAGATGATCCTCATCGTAGAGGTGGATCCTCCATGTGGAGGTATCCACCATGTAATAGGTGGATAAATGAATGTAGATCTTGGGAAAAATGCTTCATCTTTTAAATTTCATCACCCTTTCAGATGTTCACTATTTACAATTAAAAAGCCAAATGGAAGCTCCTGCTTCTCACTGACAACTCACATCATGTTTTAGAGCTGGTTTTGAAAAGTAGTAGGGGTATTTGGCCAAGAACTGGAGCTAAATACTAAAGATTTTGATGGGTTTTCTCATTCAATAACTATTTCATTTGAATGCAGAGGAGGTCTGTGGGATTTAGGAGGAAATGTACCATCTTACTGGTCTTGTACCTCTGTTTTTTTACCATGTTTCAGTTAACATAAAAAGAATGGTTTTCTTCTGATCATTTTCTAGTTATTTTTAAAATGGAGAGCAGAGTCTTAAAAATGAGGCACTTAAAAAGTTTTCTCTTCTATTTTTACTTGCACAATTGAATACTTTAAATCCAGAGCTTTTTCCAAAAGGACATTAATAAAAACTGACAAATTCAAAAATAGATAGGGAGAGCATTGGAGATGAGCACTTGTTGGGCAGACATACAAGAAATGAGAGAAAGTATCAATTCTCATGTGAGTCGTCCCCTTTGGGGCGTTTGCAGACACCAGCGACCCTCATGGCATTGGTGGTAGGGTTGGTTGCCTGCTTTACCCTCTAGAGATGTGCCTGCTAGAAGTCCCAAACCTTCCCAAACCATTTGCAAATGCTTCTAAGTGGAGCAACTATCTTTATTAGAGCAATGAAAACTAAGATTTTTTTTCCCTTGCACTCCTGGGATTCTCTCTATTTTGGCTCATGTTCAGGAAGGCAATTAAATATGTGCTAACTCTATGCTCATGAATAGTCACATTGAAATTTAAAGAATTACACATGCCTAAGTGCTTTCTTGAATGAAGCCCAAAGTTTGTATCCCAAAGAGAGCTAGAAACACTGTGGCTGAAAGCCACACACTGCTCTGAAGGCCGTGTCAAGGGAGCTACAATTCAGCAGACGCTCCCAGGAGGATGTGGGAAGGAAAGGAAGGGAGTCCAGATTTATGGATGTTGCAAAGGAAAATTCACCATTTTCCATTTGCAGTCACTGCCCTACTGATCTTGAGGGAAGTATACAGTGTTTTTCTTCTATTCCCTGTTTCTCCTTCCCCAACCTGATAGAATTTAAGTAATACCTGATGCTCTCTATTTTGCAAAGTTCACATGTAGGATCCATCTCGTCCCCAGCCTCAGTGCTGTGGAGTGCATGTGAAGAGGATACAAAGAGACCCAGGGGAATCTCTGCAAACAAGGCATAGGAGTTTGGTTAGGCTATTACCTACCTCTGTGGCCTTAGCAAAGGCAAGTAACCTTTCTCATTTTCCCCAGAGAATGATAATAATTTTCCAGGAATAAAAAGTGGAACTCCTTCAGGACAATTTATTGTTGTAATCTGTGCTCGCATTGGTATTTGTAGTGTCCTCTCTTGGTAGCAGAGTTGCTGTCAAAATAGAGAATCCTTCCTCACTGCTGCCATGAGATACAGTAGTTTACACTCTTCACTCTCCTCCACTGTGAAGGCTAAGGTTCCTACCATGGTAAGTGCCAACCCCAAACATGCTGATGCAGCCCAGCAGCTTGTGTGTGCTTGGCTTGGGCTGAATTAGTCCATAACCTGAGAGAAATGGGGTTTGCTAGGTATCAAATGTATACTGACAGTATTTCTGAGTGGTTTTCCATCACTTCCCTTTTTGCTAGGTGGTCTGATACCTCCTGCTTTGTGCAAAACACAGCAGAACGTCATTTAGCACAAAAGATAGGGTTTTTTCGCTGCAAAGTCACTGTGAACACACTCTGCCAGGAGCTGATGAATGATAATGTCACTGTGAAGGGACACGTGGGTCACAGCTGATAATTCACCTATCATTGAGTTGGCTTTTTGGGGAAGAATCACTGAAATCAGCACACCCAATGGCTGGCTCACTTGAATGTCAGTAATTTCTTGTGTGGCTCAGACAATGCACCCAGGCTCCCACCACATTCCTTTTCTCCATTCCTTTTTGTCCTTTCCATCTGCAATCTCCATTACATCTGGTACACTGGGAGAAGGCATAGTGCCATCAGACCCTGTTCTTTTGTGGAGGTGGTCCAGGCTGCGCAGCGGAAGAGGAAATGCACAGGAGAGGTTTCAGACAAACCATTCTCTTCAGCTCTGCCAGTTGTTGCACTTGATTTGCCTGTTTCAAGTCAAGATGCAAAGGCACAGGAAAAAAAGAGCCTAATTTTAATTCTTAAGATTGTTTTGAACCATCATATATCATTGATACTTTTTGTTTGGTATTTGCCCTTTTTAAATGCAAAGACTTTAGTTTTCTGATATGCAGAAACATGTTTAATGGAGTGACTTTTGGTTTCAATTTAGTTAATGGGTATGAAAAGGACCTCTTTCTTCATTTGGACTCATTCATTCACAGTTAAGAAATCAGTTGGGAGTGGAAGAAGCAGTAAAGCTCATTTCCTCTTCCAGCCTGTGACTAGAAGCAGGTGGGCAAGGTGAAGACATGCTCATTTTAGAAACATAAAGGATGTGGTTGAGACTTTCCAAACAGCAGCTCAAGCAGGTAGAGTTCCCACTTCACACAACTGTCACTAATTTCCAGTGAGATGCTTTGGAAAATGCCATAGAGAGGTCACCTCTATCTTTAAGGACTTATATGTCTCTAAATATCTAGTTCACAGTGACCCCTAACAGCCTGTCCATTCATTAAGCACAGTTACTACTTCCCTTATTTAATACATCCATTAGATGTAGGTACAAAACTTGTTTTGATGCTTTGTCTATCCAACCCTCCCCACAAAACACCAGACACATTTGAAGCAGTTTTGTTTATTAATAGAAAACATTGGTTAAATGTCTGATTTGCACACATTTAATTGATTTTCCACTTCCACCCATCAACTCCTTGACACTAATAATGGAACTATTAGTTCTAAAATATGCTGTCTTTTACCTTTTCTTCATACGACACTTGTGTGTCTATGCATAGAGTCTTGCTCATGATCAGAGAAATTTGATGTTCACCCTGCTCAGTCATCTGGTCTTGTGCCTGAGCATCAGAGAGGGTCTCCTGGTTACCAGCCATCCACTACAGCGAGTAAACATTCATGCCCTTTATAACCTGTCTCTCCAGATGGATCACCCACTCTCAAAAGTTGGGGTTTTTTTGCCCGTGCAAGAATAAAACTAATTTTCTGCAAACCTCTGCAAAAACTACCTCAGGTAGTGTTCTGGCACCAAATCTAAAATAACTGCAAATGTTTTCTCGAGACTTAGCTGAGTTATGACTTGTCCTTTGCTGAAGTTATCAAATTATTACCTGATCTGTAACCTAAAACTGGTTTCCGTGAGAAATACTTTCAGTTTGGTTCTTCACTGAGGTCTGAAAATAGTGGTCTGGTACAAACGTCCTGCCCATGTTAGTAACCACATTTTTTATATATAGCAAGCACTCCTGTGAAATAGATTGATTGCAGTTAGCCAACAAGAATTACTTCTACCAGACAGTGAGATCACCTTGCGGGTGTGGAGACTGTTTTGGAGGATGTTGCTGTTTTAAGCTTGCTTGAGGTGTGCCCACAAGTCTGTTTATTCTCCTGTATCTTATGTGGTCAGGGTGGTGGTGCTGGAGATTTTAATTTCTGAGCAATTTCTTTTAGTTTATTAAATTAATTTAGTTTCAAATGGAGTACTGGGTTTTAGTTTGTGGTGCTGCTTTTCCTGTTACTGTTGTTGTGGTTTACCGTCCATGCTGGGGTATTCAAAAACTGCTCTTCAAACTTCACCAAACTTGTTTTGTGATTTGTGTTTTTGCAGTTCTGAGCATTTCTTATTCCCAGGATGCTGAGCATGGGCTGGGACTCCCTGCAAGAGGAATCACACTATATACAGTGCTGGGACATCACCAGAGGCTTGTGGCTTCAGCCAGACTCTTTTCAAGTCCTTGTTGGTCAGGAACTCAGAGGATGTAGAGATCCATTCAGATAGGACTTACAGTAGCAGTAAGGACTGCTTTAATGTACAGATGTTGTTAAGGAGTTGCATTTCCAGATTGGCTTCTTCCCTATATCCAGTAGTGCATTTTAATTGCTATTTTAAAAGCAACTCATGGAGAAGACAAATAAATAAATAAATAGAGGAGAGATAGCAGAGTCTTTCCCAGGCTTAAGCAATGATTTAGAGGACGATGTTAGGCAAGTTTTGGTACTAATTTTCCTATTTGTAAGATAGAGATCTTAAGATTAATCACAGTGGGCCAGTCCCTCAAGGATGTCATGAAGGTTAACTCCTATTAGAAAGTATTCTGAGTTAATCAAAGAAAAGGTTCTCCCACACGAACATAGTGGGAGGCTTGGCATTTCTCTACTCAGCTAAAGTGACGACATTTGAGATCGTGACTCCAGTTCCCAAACATGAGCAATATGGGATTTCAGCTGGGGAGGTAGGAGTGAAACAGTGCAAGAGCACATCAGGAAAGGGATAACTGAGGGCACCATGTGCTCAGACCCTCAGTGGCCAGCAGAGCAAGACCTCTGCATTTTCAAGTGCATATTTACATCAGTGTATATTTCCATAGGCTTCAGAAAGGTACAGTTTAAACAGCACAAGAAGCACAGAAAAGCAGAAAGATGCCCCCCTTTTCCTTTGACAGCAGCTCTGCTGTCAAAGTTGTGTGCTTGGCAAGGGCAACATATCTGACAAAGTCTGCTCAGATGTTACTTGCAATCATAACAAGGTCTGCTTGAATAACGTCACCTCGAGACTGGGTCTGAGCCTCCCTCAGAGATGCACAGCTGCTTCTGCTGGGAATCTCTCCAGTGAGGTGTGCACCATTGGCTTGCAGCAGCTGTGGAAAAGCTGCTGCAACCCAGCCACAAATGCCCCCAGCTGTGCCCTTTGCCTTACTATCATGTCAAGTCTCTTACAATGGTCCTCTCTGCTCCCAGTCCTGTGTCATGCCAGTAATCCCATGGCCACCCACAAGAGTGCTCAGTGTCCCTTCATCACTGCTCATCCCAAACCCAATTATTTCTTGCTTGCTTGAAGATGGACTCATCACAGTGTCTATAATGACTCCTCTTGCACAGCCAGACTTCTACCACTGTGCCATTTTCTTCACACCCCAGTCACATCCCAGTCAGTCCTTCAGCACTCTCCCACTCCTAAAGACCATTACAAACAGATAAGTAACTCCTAAACCAACTTTTCTTTTGTTTTTAATAGAGATGGTGAGTTCCCCATGTGATAACTTTTGCATGTGTCATCATCGTGTCCTTCATTCTTCCCAGTATTCAAAAGCCTTTAAGGCTCCTTGTTTTGTGCTAAAACAATTTTGTCATTTAACAAAGGGAGGCAGAACCTTCAGTTTTCTCAGCTGAAGTTTGGTGCAAAATAAATGCTGGAAACCACCACCAGCATAACCAGTTCTTGATCCTGTGATAGTCCACAACATGTTCCAGTGCTCCATGGTCCTTATCATCAGAAAATGTTTCTGATGGCTAAAATAAATCTTCCTCACTGCACATTAACTTGTTACACTTTGTGCTATTGCCACTAGATACAGACAACATTTTATCACAGTCTCGGTCGCAGCTACATTTTACATATTTGAAAATTGTTTCCTTCTCTTTTCCAGAGTAGATACAGTCTAATCTTTCAATTTTTCCCCTGAGTTCACATTTACTAGACCTCTAATCACTCTTGTTGCTTTTGTCTGAGCTTTCTCCAGCATGTTAGTAGGGCAGCTAAATATATCACTGCTCTTCTTTGAGATTCAAATCGGTCTTTATGCCATGAATTATCCCCAGAGCTCCCATAGGCTTGGTTAGCAGCCTATTCACCTAAATCCTTTGCTAAACCACCACTTTCTAGGATAAAGCCCCTATTCCTGTAGGTAAGCTGCCTTTATTTATCCCTAGCTTCATGGTCTTTCATTTGGCTGTCAAAACATGTACCGTTCAACTGACCTTCCTTTAACAAGTAATCCAGATCAATTTTTCTAGCTGACCTATCCCTAATGCTTCTTCACCATTTTTTTTAATCTCCAGATCTTCAGCCAGGACCAGAAAGAAACCTGTGGGACCCTGCAAGTAACAGCCCCCAGGGGAGCAAACCCTCATTTACGTGCAACATTTAATCTATTCAGGATGAGCTCTTTTGACTTTGCAGATCTCATTTATTTTCACAGCACCGTGCGCAGTGAAATCACGTCTTACAAAACCCTAAATGTGTTGTGTCATTGCATTTACCCTTACCAAACCTGAGATCTGCTCAGGAAGCAATAGCAAACCTGCTATCTGGAAGGAACCTACGGCTTTCTTAGGGAGTGGCAAAGAGTTTGAATAACAAAAGCTGGTGTTTTGCTTGGAAAAAAAAGAGAAACGTAAAGGCAGGAAAACTATTAGACATAGGAGGAGTGTATCTGTACTTGTTTCGTAAAGATATGAATTAAGTACTGGAACTGACTATCTAAATTGATTGCATCTGGTGAGCATTAACTGAGCACACATTTCTGAACTGTTTGCTGCTTTTTTGATCCCACTGGGCAGTCAGCTTCTGATATTTCCACTGAACCGTGTTTAATCATGTTTAGCAATATTTTAGTGATAAGTGATAGCTCCACTTCCAGCCTTTGATGCATATGATTATATTACCCCTTCTCCAGTGAATGCAAAAATCCACTGGTAGCTGGTACTACTGACGTCTGAGGAAGTCAGGGCTGTTATTGTTTCAGCGTTCAGCATGCTGCTGCTGCTGCACCGCTTTGATCCGTGGCCTTACGTGGCTTTTTAAAGCGGAGGAGGGTGGAGGGAGAAGGGTTACTGGGCTTGTAAACATTTCTATTACATCAGATTAGTTTCCCTGCCATGTGCAATCTGCTGGTGTGACTCAGACCTTCACATTTTATAAAGTCAGTTATGTCTACCGGGACTACAACCATTCTGAGAAATTCTAGATAAATGTGAATTAGTTTTATTCTTATCTTATTACACAATGTACGATTGTACAAAAAAAAAATGCCCTTTTGTTGACTTTTAGTGCAGATGTGCAACCACTGGCAGATAATGAGAACAACATGTTCCCTGTCTCACCAGCTCTTTAATTCTTTGGCTGAAAGTCTTAACCCAGGTTTAGGATTAATCCATGCTCATTCATGGTGTTCTCAGCTGCTCTCCACCCACCTCTCAACTTTTCTTTTTTTCACTGGAGCTCCACCCTGGTGACCTGAGGTAGAAGCCACTAAATGGCTGGAGTCATATTTCTCAGAGTAGATCATTCAACCACTTTTACTCTGGGAAATAGGGCATGGTTTTTTGCTGCTATAAGATCTGGGCAAGGCAATTTATTTTTGCTCTTGATTTGGTTTAGGGCACCACCAGCAGCATGGGAAAAGTGATAGTCATTACCAGCACAAATATTAATGTTTCATACAAAATAATCCGGGGCACCACATGTAACATTTTCCCTTCAGGACATTCTGGGCAGGATTTTCAAACACTCCATGACAGTCCAAGTTTACAACTGCTCTGTTATTTCCCACACACTTTCTTGCCAAATGTTTCCACAGTTGTCTGCTATTCAAATAGTTTCTTACTAGAGGAGTGGTAATTTTCATTGTGTTAGGGAATAAGCAGGGTTAGTGGGTTGTTTGCAGATATCTTTAGCAATGGCTGTGATTTCCTCAGCATTGTGGTAATCAAAGAGTGCTTTTCTTTTTGGATGACCTACCTGCCTGCCTCACAGAGGCACATCACCATTTCTAACTTTTCTGGAAACAGTAAATAGGACCCATTCTCTAGCCCTAGGCAGAGGAAAAAACTGCACTGCATCCTTGAAGAAAACATGATGATTTGGAGGGAGGTCCCAGATACTCCCCCAGGGTCCTGCAACACAACAATACAGCTCTGCAGCATGGAGAGTCAAAACCTGGGCTTTTGGAAAGTGCAGGGTGGGACTCAGAGATAAATGAAGACAGTGAATGAGAATAAAAAATCAGGAGATTGTGAACAATCCTTACCAATCCTTCACGTAGAGCACAGGACAGCATCCTGTAATTGCTACTAAGCAAAGAAGACACTAAAAACCGTACAAGAAACTATTCAAGATACTCACTAGATCAGCCATCACAGTGGACTGCAGCTCAGAGGTATCTGCTACGGTCATGCAGAAAAACCATTGCCACACACACCAGGACCTCACATGGGAATGGGAAATGGGACTGGAACACAATTCAAGCAAGAAACTTCCATTGTCCTGAATGAGTTTCTTGGTCTTTCTTTCTGCACCTGTATTTAATCCCACACTCACAGCCAGTTTTGAATGCAGAAGCCTCTGGGAGGACAACCCAGTGCACGATCCCCCTTTCCTTCAGGTGAGAGGGGACCTTGGTGTGGGTGGGAGGTGAGGCAGGTGCTGACAGCCCTATGGCCAGTGAAGCCCTTTCACCAGCCTGCCATGGACCAGCAGGCTGTGGGACAGGTCAGGAAGATTTTATCACTCAGAGGAGTGTGTTGGTGCAGGATATGAGCCCAAAGATGCTTTATTTGTGGAAAAGCGTTTTCTTATTAACTAACCAGTTTTTGATAGGGTTTTTACTGAAACAACAGCCTCCCCCAGGGCAGGTAAATGTGACTGTGGCAGCAGTCAGCGTTCCCCAGGGCCTTCCTGCATCTAGGATACAATTAGATCCATTTGTCTGCAAATGCTTTAAATATTTCAGCTGGTATGCCATTAAGGAATAAGAAAGGGTTTTATGTGAAGAGCAACTCAGAGCACTGCAAGGCAGCCAATATCACAGACAAGGCATAAGAATGATTTGGGATAGGTAATGGTTGTGAGTAATGTTATAAATGATCTCATAGACTTTTTATTTTTTTCTTCTGTGAAGTAAATGACCTTCCTTCTTCCAGTTAGGGAGCTGTGTGGCCATTACAGTCTGAAAAATGTTTCTCTCAGTCAAGACCACTCAGTACATTTTTACTGAGGTCCAGGATAATTTTAATAACGTCTGCTCATTTTCACTCAGCTCTTTCTTGTGGTCTTGCCAAGACACAGCAATGATGGCAAGGGCTCTCTCACAAGGATGCAGGAGGCTTCTTGTCTAGGTCTTCTCTGATGTCTGAAACATCACTTATGCACCTTTGCCTTTTCAACTCCAGATTCAGGGCTAGTGTTCCTATCGGCAGCTGCAGGAAGATTTACTCATATTACAGCTGAATTCATAAGCAACAATGAGAACCACGGCATAACATGATGAGACACTACGCCCCTGCAACAGCAAACAAAAGATCCTTCTTTCAAAGGTCTGATGGGCAGAAATGTGAACACAGCAGGCATGTGGGGATGCAGTGGCAGTTTTCTGTGAGCAGGAGGCCAGAGAAAAGAGGGTGTGACCCACAGCACCGACGTGATGCTACCGAGTGGGTTATCAGTGGATATCGCACCGTGCCAGCAGCTGACTCGGCTTTCTCCTCTCCTTCGCAGGCCATGTCTTGCAGGTGCCACATTGTTCACTCCTGTCACTGTACACATAGTCACAAAGCTGTAGTGTGGAAGCTCTAATTTGTGACATGCCTAGAGGCAGGGCTGCCCCAAGATCCTGTCTTTGCTCTCTTTCTGTGTTAAGGCCATGACAAATAAGTTCCATCTGGAAAAGGATCCCACTCAGGATCCACTTATAATCTTTCCTTTCCTCCTTACTTAGTAAAATTTTCCTTCTTTCCATCTCTGGGACATGTGCAAGTGATGTGACAACAATTATACCTTCATTATGCCTTTTTTTCAGAAGATACCGGCACAGGAGAGCTCATGAAAGGAGGCCTTGTGCCCTGGTCAGGTTTTATTATTCTGGATGTCTAAAAATGGGTTAATAACTTGCAAAAGCCTTGCATACTTGTTATAAGTTTAAGTATTTGTAATCATGTATTCAAAATTGTTAGATATTATGGCTAGAAAGTCCAACTGAGACATCTTTAGGAAAAGCAAAACCCCAACAAAAATATTTCTGTCAAGCAAATTATTCAAATCCTTATTAGTCTCACCCATTCTACTAGTCAAAGCCTATCTGAAGGATTCCTGCGTGGAACAAGATTCAGCACACATGGCAACAATTGTGCAAATCCTTTTGATTCCCAAATTGCTGTATTTACCACAAAAACTTTGTTTCACTCAGAGTCCCTTTGCAAATGTGTTTCAACTTAAAATGTCAGTTAAAGCACTCCACAAAACCTGAAGCCCTGCCTCCTTTTTCATTCAAAATTTGTTCTGGCAAAGTTCCCCCCAAGTCAAGCAGAGACACCACCACTCCGGACAAAAGCTTCACAGTTTGACTCAATAAACTTGTCATCTTCACATAAAGAAATGAATAAAGATGCAAACAAGCCATTGTCCTGACATGTCACGTAGCTTTTAGGCAGGACACTTTGCTCTAAGCGGGCCACCAGACCAACGCTGGCAGTGATCAGCACTGCTGAGCTTAAACCTTCAGTCAAGGCAGTCCTGCAGTGATTCCCAGATTGCTCTGCCATGAGCAGCTGTGGTGGCCACACAGGAGCAGATGACAAGCCAGGCCAAGCTTGCAAGCTCTGATGCATTTCTGGTGCTCACACCAACACTGCGGTCTCCCACCCTGCCCCGTCTCATGGTGTGGTGGGAACACACTTCGGTGCACCCACTCTGAGCACTGGAAACCTGCCCGTGATAAACCCACAAGTGCCCATCACTGCTGTATGGCCTTTCTGCCAGAACACAACCATTGCTTCCCAAGGCTTTCTCCCCTTTCTGTAGATAAGGTGGACAGCACTAGAATGGGGGCTGCTTGCTGGTGCTTGGTGAGGCTGGCTCTGGTGCCAGACTATGAGATGTAATTAAGACACGGGCAGGTGACTCCCATATGGTGCAGGCTGACCAGTTGTTTGCAGAGACCTCATGCTTGGCCAGTAAATTATTGTATCATGCTATATTAGAGCACACTCTGTGCTACATTTAACAGAATATTTCTTTCAAGTTTATCAGTGTTTTTCGAAACCTGTAGACCAAAATATCTAATGCAGTTTTTTACCTTATGCTCAACATCATAGAATATTGGTCCCTAAAATTTACAGGCATTCAGGGTGACAGATTGCCTGGATTTGAGATAGATGTCATTGTGCAATAAAATGTTCATGTTTGGAGTTGAAAAAGAAAATTATTTAGTGGAATATTGATTTTATAAGGATAGGGGGAATTACAATTGGTGATTGGAGTTAGTCCAGCTAGAGATGAGTCAAAGCAAATGAGAAGATTCATGCCCTTATGTTAGGAACTTTGTTTCCCTTACTTAGATAATTACTTATCTGTCATTGTAGAAAACCTTACAAATGCAAATGCAATGACTCTGTGAGACAGGGAAGGGTTGTTATCTTCCATTATGGTCACAACAGAGGCCCAGAATGTTCAGGCAATACCCACACAGTTTGTTGGGGTTCCTCTTGAAGGTCACCACCATGGTCCAAGCTGTTAGGTGCCCCGTCTGTCATCAGATCAGGGATATGGTTGACCATGCAACCCACCTTAAATGGTCATTCTCACTCTACCCCCACAGCTGACATGTTTACATCCTCTGATCCCAATCCCTAGAAGTACAGACATGTTAGATATTCAAATCCCTGCAGGCTTCGGCTTCCCTCTGACCACAGTGCTACAATAGATTGACATGGGTGAGCAGAAAGGAGCCTTTTGGAAAAGAGTATGATATGATCACCCATGTTGGGATCAAACACAGAGAGCCCCAGGTAAACTGCTCTCCCCTACATAAGGACCTCTGAAAATTTCTAGAGGCTTTTTCCACCAAGTTCAGACTTGTCAAGCTCAGGGCACGACCACAACCCTCACTTCTTTTTGCACAGAGGAGATGGAACACACTGCATGAACTAAGAGTTTGCCCAAGGCACTAAATCAAACTAATAAGCAAACGTAGAGTGCAAAACTATTCTGCAATTGTCAAAACCAAAAACCTCTGTTCTCTAATGCAAGAAAATTATAATGATCCCCTGCAGAGAGGTTACTGCCAAGGGGTAAACCCAAAACCAGTCCACATTTAATAGCTTTACACAATTAATGACTAAAAACAACACAAAACTTTTACAAAAGTTTCAGACTCCCTCACTGAGGAATGCACAGATAATAGAGGTATAAATTTGGGCCAGCTCATATAAAGCACAGACCACACACTGAAAGATTGGTCACTCTCTGTTATGACAGCCATCTGGAATCCTCTCAGGCTAAATGTGCCCAAGCCATCACTGGTTTATGACTGGAACAGGCCACTGCAGAAGAACAGAAAGCATAAAATTGTAACATGACCTAAAGCTTAAAAATAAGTAAGAAATATAGTCTGCCCTTTTAGCACTTTCTCAGAGTTTGAAGAAGTTCAATAAACAAAGAATGAGAGCCACTAGCCCTTTCTGACTTACTATGTCAGGTGTCAAATCCAGATTATGAGCTATCCATCCATCTTCTTGGTAAAGTGGATCTATTTCCATCACCTATGAAAGAACAGAGATAAGGCAGTTTACCCTACCCTACCAAACTAAAAGAAAAAAAAAATCTAAGGGGTAGAAAAATCCACAAAATATCCTGGTGAACTTCCTCTGTGTCCTGTTCATATTTTTCATGCTGTCCTTTACCAACCTGGAGAAGCACTGCCAGCTCACTCGCCTGGTACGGAAGCATGAAAAGGAGCACCAGGATTCCAGACAGGCCACACACAGGGATAAATGTGTCCATGTGTCCATTCCCCAGCTGTTCTGTGGAGATCAAATGCAAGAAGGTGCAGTCTTGCCAGTTTTCTCACAACTTCAGGGCTCCATGCAGGACTCAGAGCAAACTCCAGAGAGGATATTGCAGAACACTATCTTTTCAAAAGTGGATGCTGTGGAGGGCAAACAGAAAGCCAAGTTCCTTACAGGTTCCATGCCTAGAGATGTTAACTGAAGTGCCCACTGCTTTGGCAGCTGGGCACCCAGGCAACAAAAAAAAAATCAGCCTTGAATTTTCCAGCAGGGACACTTTTGTTAGCTAGTGTTGGATAAATGCTGACCATGGCTCAGGAGAAAAGCACAGAGTAAGACACTGAAATTCAAGTGTCTAAACACAGCTGTCAATCTCCTCATCTGGCTGTCCTCTGCCCTATCCCCTTATGCAGATGCACAAAGTAACCACTATTTAAAACAAAACAAAGCAAACTTTTTCTTATCACCTACGGGGGGCTTTGTAACACATGGCATTGTTTTTCTTCCAAGCATAACAAAGGTCTGTGGCAGGATTTATCAGCGCACCAAGAGCACTCTTTATTCAGCGCAGGTGAGAGAACAAAGCCGTGCCTCCCTGCCTGCCCTCAAGGACCTTACACGGTGCCTACACAAACATTAGCAATGTGTGTAGCTGCTGCACTGCACACTTGCAGGGTGGAAGTGTCAATCTGATCTCCTGAAAGGGTATTTTTCGTGATGCCTCATGACATAATAGTCCTGTAGCATCTTTAATTTAAAATAAAAGCTGCAGCGGAGGATTGCTCTCGCAGTCTTCCTGACCTGGAGAACTGAAGCGGGGAGATGGCATGCAGACAGCTGTGCCTTAGAGGATTCCACTCGTGGCTCTCTCATTGTTTGTTTGACGGTGATGCAGAAAAGGTGCAATCGAGATCAGCATCCGCCGTGCTGTGTGTCAGCCAAATACACACAGAGATGTAGATGCAGGTCTGGAAATCTGTAGGCATATTTAACTAGCTGCTTTTGATCTGTAAAGCACCGTGAGGCAGCAGCAACTCTCACTAGACAGATGAGCAGAGGCTGAAGGAGCCAGAGGTCAGGTCAGTACAGTGTCATCTGCAGGCACATGCACTGACACTATTAAACAAGCTGGTGTCAAAGAAAAGCTATCTGATTCATCAAATCATAGATCTGCCCACACACTGTATCCATTCTGAGAGTGATTTTAAATTGATTTCAGCCTAGGAACCCCAAAAATATACATTTGCATCTTTATTCACACAGAAGAGATGCCTGACCTAATTTACAGCAAAGACACACAAGCAACATTGTCAGCACATGTATGGGGAAGAATCCCTGCAGGGGGGAAAAGAATGGCTGAGGGTGAGGTGGAGGTCCCTGATTTGGCATTGACACCAGCACATGGGTGTCTGCAAAGCTCAGCCTCAGAGCACCAGGTCTGGGTACCCCCACTGCTGCCAGGTAGCATATGTCCATTCACAGCTGTGTCCACAGGAGGATCAGGGGGAGAGAAGGAGGATTAGAGCATACCAAGACAGGAAAGATATCACTGTGCACAGCAATGCTGGTTTTAGGTACTGTCTGCCATTTCTTTTCCTCCTTTAATTCTATTTCTCTGACATGAATAATTAAAAAAATTAATAGATTAAAAATTAATATATGCCATTGTAGAATGTGCATGAAGGCACATTGCAAGAGATTATCCTTTCCCCATTCATACTGCGGGCCCAAAGCTGACCTCAGCTACACCACTGGCCTCTAACATTTTTATTTTTTCCTTTGTGCAATTTGGATCCGGCAGCTCAAGGAAAACTGAACAAAGCTGGGAAATGGAATTACCAGAGTAAAAACAAGACAGATCATGACTGTGACATTTCTACACTAAAAACTGAAAAATAAAAGCACAGAGAAAAGAAGGACTGACTGAAAGGGTACATGAAGAATTCCCCCTTGAGAACCTGTTTCTGTGTCTTTTGGGATTAATTTAGTCAAGGAGGAGACTGTGGATACATTATAATGCCTGCTGTTTCAACTGAAGGCTATTCTAAGCAAACAAAATCTTAAAAATACACAAAATCTTAAAAATACACAAAGCAAAGCCATAAGCCCAAGAGAGATGGCTTTGAAGTAGTATTTTTGATCATCCTGTATCTGGTACAAAAGTTTTATTCAGCTCGGTTTACAACAGTTTAAACAATGTATTTTTAACAGGAAAGGAAAAGAAAAATAAGATATTTCATGGTAAGCCACATGGTTAATGACCATATGCAAGGAATTGCTTTGCACTCACCAGGAAGTCAAGTTTTGTAACACAGCCTTTGGGCTTGAGACAAGTTCCAATTTTAGTAGAATCCATTCAATGTTTAATTTTTCCAGAGTAAACTCAGTGAATACCTGTCAGTGTTCTATCTGTATTTACACCATTAGGATTCACATCACTGTATTTTCCAAGCTGCTACTGTGTGTGAACTTTCGTGAGAACTTTCTTTGTTATCTGCCTGATATGGATGTGGAATATTTTGGTCAGGGTGAGGCTAAAGTCTGATACAGTGCACTCAAAATTTTCCACAGTACAGGCTGACTTTTCTCTGGCATGGGTTGATCAAGCCTTTGTTTCAAGTCTTTGCAAACTGTTTGTGATCTGTTCACTTTGGGAATACCCTCTACCTTTATCTGGTTTCTCCCATATTCTCTCTCCTTGCCCCTTCTCCCATTTGTCTTTTATTTCCACTTGCATTGCAGCTTTCCAACTGGAGATACAGCCCTACAGAGGAATCCCCCCCAAAACCTAAACCAAAACATAAATCACACAAGAAGCATGCAGTTAGTCTCATATTTGCTGCCATCACATCATTTGCTGTGCTTAAACATAGCACCCTATTTCTTCCTGGATTGAGAACTAGATGAAGCCACTTTGTCAGCTGAGGCCACCCTGTTCTCCTTTTCTTTTTAAGCACTGCTTTTTGTGCCTTCTCCTCCCCTGCCACAAGTACTGAGCATCCAGGCTGGAGAAACACAGGGCAATGGGGGAATCTGTGGGCTGGGGGCGATGTCCCCTCATTGCCTCTGCCCCAGTGAGGTTCTCCCCTCTTACAGAGAAATGCAGCAGCAGCAGAGGCAGCTAAATCAGGGAAGGTGTGGGCTCTGTGTAAGGCTCTTACAGCGAGGGACAGCCTTTCTCTGCATTTCTCTATCACAAGTCTTCCCCTGGGTGGCTTTTCAGGGCCTGGCCCCTGCAATGTGGAGAGGTTGGAGCTCTGCAGCTGTGTTGCATGGGGTAAAAACCTGGGGCCTCTCCCCTCTACAGCTTAATCTGAAGAACAGGGATGCTGGGAACATGCCCTTGTACTCAGGGCTCATCCCAGAACATTTGGTACCCTCATCCTTAACCCTGAGGAGACTACAGTCCCACAGGAGCCTCACAGTCCCCACCACCACCAGTATCCCGACAGCATCAGAAGACAGAAGGGCTGCAGCATATTTACCTCCTCCTGGCACCTGTCTTCTTAGGGGTAATCAAGGAAGAAGTCTCCAGCCTACCCATTGTTAAGACTTTTTTTTTTTTCTGGCTGTCTATCTGTCCAGCAGAAACCAGCTGCTGTTTTTGCAGTGTCTGGCATGCTCAGGTTACAGTTTTTGCTGGCACTTCAATAATTTTATTAATAATTATTATGGTTAATTTGCATTGTCCCACTCCACAGTGTACACATTGGCCTTGCAGAGCAGTTGCTTGCAGGCCTCACCCCCCAACACAGCTGCATTTTCTGTGGTGTGCCCGATCTATGTGTAATTCATGGCTCAGCTGGGATTTCCATGGCACAAATAGCATTGCACCATTATGAAATGACAACAGATGCCAGAGCTGTTATCTGTCAAAGTGGAGCCCGAGAGTGCAGCTTCTACCAGACTAGCAGCTTTAGGTTTGCCAGTGTAACCAGATCCTATTGTTAATCCCAATTCTGTTTGGGCATCTGCAACAACTGGTTATGTTGTAAGACCACGATGACTTCCAAGCAAGAAATCACAGCATTCTCATTATGTGCTGAGTGTTCATCACATCAGATCCATTTCTCAGTATTTAATGTTAATTACTAGCTTGGGTTTGTATTAGCTGAGAGCTAAATGATGTAGTACTGCAGAAAACTATTAAGATCTGCGTCACATAGGCAAACATGACCATCCACTTCCAGAATGTGAAATGAATAATGAGTGGGTATAAAGGAGTTCTCAGAAACCCCAGCTGAATGCATTCAAGAGCAGTGCTTCCTCTTTAATGGGCTCTCTGCCAGAATGACACATCACTCTGCCTCACTGAAGTAATTTATAAACAGTCCTTCACAACACTCTTTTCTCTCTTGGGTGTGCTGCTTCTCCTCACAGGGATAGCTGCAGAGGGAGGATGCACCTGACAGTAAAATTCTGCACTGTTCAGAATAGCAAAACTCCTGGAGAGAGCAAGAACCTAACTCTCCCCAGGACCAAGCCTAAAGGAAAAGGGAGGGCTGGGTGATGTGAAAAGCAGGGTTACATAGAAGGAGTTGGCTACTGACCAAATTCCCAATTCTTTGAGGCTGACTTGGGCTTTCCACTCAAAAGCACTGCCTTGGTTTCAAACTGTAATGCAGTATCTGAAAGCATTCTATGTAGCTCCCTACATTCCTGGAGAAAGCCAGGCTGGAGCTGGATGCTGAAGTAAAGGTCTGTGAGGTTTGCACATCATTCCCCCCAAGGGATGGTGCTGAGGTGTATCAAAGAGGGTGTTTAAAGGGAGGGAAAGGAGCTTCTTAAAATCTCCGTGTACCTTCCCCTCCCTTCCTCTCCCTCTGCCCAAGCACGCTCCCATGCAATGAGTCACTGGTGGTTGTCACAGACTTGGGATCCCCACTGTATTATTCAGTACACAAGAACACAGTCCTTGCTTACAGCACAAACATGAAACACTAGATCCAGAGACACAACAAACCATAGGACAATTACAGCCATCCTGCAAGTCCAGCAAACTATGGACAAGATTTTGGCCTGCAGTGCTAAAATGGGAGTATTTCTGAAAATATGAGCTGGAAGAAAGGGAGAGAGCATTACACATTTTTAATCAGGAGCTCCACCCAAGCCTGAGGAGAAAATAGCAGAGGTGCTTGCTTGTGGCTGATGAAGGTGGAAGTCAGCCTCCTGACAGTGAATGAAGGTTTATGGGCAGGGTGGGGACAGGCTCTATTAGAGCTTGCAAGAAAAGAGAAATTATTTCTGCCTGATATCACAAAGAGATGAGAGCCAGCACAGGGATGTGATCACCACAGAGGGAAAGGAGCCAGCAAAGAAAAAGTGATGATTGGGTAGTCTAAGCAATGGGCAAAGGAAATGACCACTGCAGCAAAGTTCCTGCTGCAATAAAAATGCTAAGATGCTGGATGATGAGACACTATGAAGCCAGCAAGCCAGGAAACATTATATGTAGATGAAGTATGAACAAGAAATCTTTGAGGCATAAACTTGGCATGTTTTTTAAGAGAAAATACTAATTACTTAGGTTGGAAGAAAAACATACTTCCACTAATATCTAAAAATCCTTACGCCAGAAGGTCTGTTATGCCTTTCTCAGGAAAGAAGTGTCAGCTTTTCCTTTGGGTACCTTGCCCATCAATTACCTGCTTCAACAAAGTGATTCCTTTGTCCACTGCCAGCTGTTTATAGACTGTGACTGTTTATACATGGCCCTACAGACATTCTGTACTTGCAGACCAGATGTGAAACTACAGACTCACATCAAAAGCACAGGCAGCACTGTTTCAGGAAAAGATCTCCTAATCAGACAAATTCTAATCAAAATCCTTTAGCAGAACTTTAAAAGATTGCCCTGCCTTTAACCAGTTCTGTATTATGAGATACAGCAGCAAATCTAAGATACAGCGGATCTGCCAGGAGAGTGCTGGGAGTTACAGGGGGAGCTGCTCAATTGTCGGCTTTATAAGGGGAAAACTATGTGTATATCCTTCCTTGCTACAGTTTCTTGGGCTTTAATGGCCCTTCCCTTTCGTGCCTTTGAACATGCAGTACTTCTGCCTAGATGCGCTAGAGCCTCTGTTACTTCAAAACCATTGTTGGGAATTTCCACAATTGCAGCCTTCTCCTACTGTTAGAGGAAAGGATGGCTTCTGACAATGAACTTCACATACATGCAGACAAGAAATGCATTGTGTGGCTTCCCACTTGCCTTTGTTTCCCTGTTTTGCAGAATTTGCTTGTCTCATCAACCTGCCTAGAGCTGCCAGGGACTAATGCTGCCAGTGTGGTGTTGGATACATCAGTCAAATGCTGAGCTTTGAACAGAGACTATCTTCCTTTACAATTAAAATGAGCTGTTATCTGGGGAAAGGTAAGGCTGTCAGCTCCAAGGAAATTTTAACTTGTCCAGTAATCTCCTCTCTATTTCAAGACTTCAGGACCTCCATGAAAAGATACTACAAATTTTGTTAGCATAGCTCTTACAGTAATTCGGCTAAATCCTATTGAACTACTTGAACTACTTCATTTCATCTTTAACAACAAGACTTTGAACCTGAACACTTCTGTAAATTGAAAACAAATGTAGGTTAAATACCCAGCAGGGATTTCTCTATCTACCCCAAAAGCAACTTAGCACTTTCCCTCCTCCTAGTAGTACCAACAATTTCTTGCTTGGAAAAAATGACTGGGAACACAGATGAGCTTGCAGCAAATACAACAGGGTAAAACAAAAATGCAACAGCAGTGGAGGATAAAGAGGAAAGCATATAGAGTAAGAAAACAATTCACATCTTCACAAAAATCTCTGGTTCCATCCTTTCCTCAATATCAATGGTTTCAAAGCAGGATAGTGGGAAGGACAAGGGACAGAGGTGTTCACAAATACCAGGGTTTGCCTCCTCTCTAGGGCTGACTTCAGAGGCCAGTTTCCCAAGGCCCTGTCTGGAGCCAGTGGAGAAAAACAGGCAACTCCAGAAGACAATTCATGGGACCTTAAGAGATTTCAGGTCTGGAACGTTCTCAGAGCCCTTTCACTCCAGCACAGCAGCAGACAAGTGACACTGGCTTGAGGCAACTTATCAGCCCCCTCTTGGTATGATAAAGCCAGGGTGGGGACCACAGGGAGAAAATGCAGCTCTTGTCTCTGGGCTGAGGGACAGAGTCGACCTGCCCAGTGGACTGAATGATTTATCTCCATGGGCTGTACCCCTCAGGGTGCCTCCTGTGGCAACAAAACCAGACACAAACTTCTACCTGGAGAGAGCAGGTTTCTGAGGAACAGCACCTTTCTTGTGAAAAAGCGATGGTTTCCCATACACAAGCAAGGTCCTCAGATTTCCTGACATGAGACAGCATTGTACAGGAGTGGCTCTGCTCTCTGCTGCATGGCGCTGCTGGAGAGCTGGCAGGAGCCCAGGCAGTGGCTGAACCAACAGGCTCAGCTCTTTCAGAGTTGTCTTGTACCCTGTGGGTCAGTTCAGTTAGCTGGGTTGCAAGTGAAAAGGAGAATAGCCAAGGGCCATAGCTTTAGCTAGTGCTCCAAAAGGAAAGAGAAAAGGAAAGAGGGGAAAAGCCACTCCAGTAGAGAAAGATGATAACAAAGTTCATAATCAGGAGAAAGGATGTCAAATGTTTCAAGGCTCTTTGACTGTAAGTCACCAATCTGGAACACTTAAAGAAGAGTGAGTGTGGGTGTTCAGCAGAGACAGATGCCCCCAATCAGTAATTATCCATGCTTAAAAGAAAACTTTAAAGTTTGCTGCCTTACA
The DNA here is from genome assembly GCA_013396995.1 of Dicaeum eximium. Classification (NCBI taxonomy): domain Eukaryota; kingdom Metazoa; phylum Chordata; class Aves; order Passeriformes; family Dicaeidae; genus Dicaeum; species Dicaeum eximium. The sequence goes on along the minus strand of VWZP01008070.1, from coordinate 1,373,672 downwards.
GATTTCACTGGCAGGGTTACCTGTCAAAGGAAGTGCATATGCATAGTAATAATGTTAGCAAGGAGTGGGATTTACAAATGACATTTATCTCCAGCATTCAAAGAATAATAGCTGAGGAGGTGAAGGACTAAGGAGTGCTTGTTTGGCTATTTCATTACTCTGGTATTGTCAAAAACTGGCATACTTGCCTCTATGGCTCTTGCATTCTGGACTGTGACAAATCAGTCAAAAGACAAAAATCTTCGTATATAGAGAGAGAGCTATATATAAATGTGTGTGTGTGTGTTCCAACATATGCTGAAAACATTTTCCCTGATTCTCCCTGAATCATTACATCTCTTTTAGTTTGGCTAAAAATATGAACATTGTGTCATCAAATATGGCCAAGAGGTAGTACTGTCATAGATATTGCATTCTTACCAGCAGCCATAAACAAAGAAACCAAAAAACAAAGCAGGAAACCCCAAGAAAAACCGAGAGTATAAGAGCATTTACACTGCAAGAAATCCTGGAGCTATTAGCAGACTGCTAAGAATATTCCTGGACATTTCTGGCCCCTGAAGGAGCTTCTTTTAGGGTTTGTACTTTGTTAGAGAAAACCTCCAGCCTCTGGTCATGGTGCCACAGTGAAGCAATCTCCCTCAGTTCTGCTCCTCTGACCTACTTAGTTGGGCTTGGGCTGCTATTTTCATGCAAAGTATTTGAAATCAGCCTCATCATTACAGCAAAGAGCATTATCTCTCGCTGTTTTCCATCTAGCCCCAAGAATAACTCTGATGTCAGTGGGAAGCTCTCTCTCTGGCAGCCGTCTCCTTGCTGCCAGCTTGTCAGAGGAAAGGTCAGCTGGCTCTGCCAAGACAGACCTGCTCTGTGGGCTCCTCTGCTCACACCCAGCTGCCCCAAGCAAAGCCACCCTGAAGGAAGCCAGCTCCCACTCTCCGCTTCCAAGGTCCCATTCTGCTGCCTGTCCTCAGTTACACCAGCCAGGTGCAGTCCTCAAAAACACACACTGCAGCAGGGCCATGCCAGTGCCTCCTGGTCCAGCCATTCCTCCTCCACAGCAAATATCCCATGCTGGAGCCCCAGGAAGGGGGAGAACACCCCCATCCTCATGTCAGGGCTTTCCCAGCAAACAGCTGGCATGTGGCTTCCACATCTGTGCTCTTGCAGGACTGATGTGAAGAGAGGGGAAGAAGGCTAGAAGCTGGGACCCTAAGTGCTGACTGGTAGCCTTTGGGCATACAGAGGGAGCATGGGCTCACATTGGCCTCACCAGTGAGAGCTGGGATATTTTTTCTGTTTCAGGAAATTTGTCCTCCAGCTGCAATACAGCCTAGAGTTCCTTACATGAAATCACTCTTCCAGCAAGGATATAAGAAATTACAGGGTGAACAAGAATAACCCCCCAGGAGTCCAGCCCTGAACACACAGTCCTAGCAAACCTCATTCATATCACTAAACACAATGGCCATTTTGCCTGAGGAAAGACAGAGCTAGGACTTCAGAGTTTGGCCCAAATCCTAGACTATATAAATAGATTTCTATGAATCAAAGCTCCATTATGTAAGACATAAAAATAAAAGAACAAATGAGAGGAAAAATAAGCTGAACTTCAGAGTCTGCAGTGAAGCATCATCTTAAGAGTCTGGGCACTGAATCAAGACACAGATCTTTTTCTTTTCTTTTATTTTTTCCCCAGTTTGCCTGCTTTGCTTTAAAAGTGACTCATCCACTCGCCCCCCCTTTCACCACCACTTCCCATGTTGTTTCGAACATGCCTGTACATTTTAAAGCTTTACAGGACCATCCAAATTGCCTGATTATGGACTGCACATCTACGTTTGCATTTCCAAATTAGAGGGGAGAAAGGGATGTGCCCAAATGAGAAATGCCTTCAAACACAGTCGCCAAGGTTAAGAGAACCACGGTGTGAGGCATGCTGCAGTTTACAATAAATTGAAATGTGACTAAAGGCAGCGTGTGACAGCCTTCTATATTTAGAGGTGGCTTTTGCTTTTACACTCTTTGAGATACCTGTCAGAAAAGCATCTGTGTTTGTGCATCTCAGCAGCAGAATGAGCCCCTGAAGGTGTAGGAAATCTCCAACAATGGCTTTGTACACATTCCAGCTGTCGCTGGGGCATTTGTTTATACACATGGCAGGCTCGCCTCCCTCCCCACCTCTGGCACATTCCCATCCACTCTTTGCTTTGACCAGCGAGTATTTTTAGCTGATGCAGAACAGTGATTTCACCATTGGATCTCCTTGTCACACCTTTTCCACAAGCCTTTAAAAGAGAAGGCTTGAGAGTAAAACAAAGTGCCTCTCATAGAAGTGCTGTGGTTATCATTCCAGGAAGAGAGCAGATACATATTCCATTTACATTTTCCTTAATTTATGTTATTTGCATAGCCAAAGGAGTGAGGAGTCTGTGTTTTGCACAAGGCAAATCCACATTGAACACAGTTTGGTCTGAAGGGTTTTCTTTTGTTCAGAGAGACTCCACCAGTCCTATGTGCACCCTTTCAACAGATTTTTTTTTTAAAGCAAGCCAAATAGATATATATGCTTTTTTAAAAAAATCACCCTGAGCTGTTCTTCTTTTGAGAGAGGTAGACTCTTTTTTTCTTCTTTTATTGCAGTTTTATCTACTGTTTGGTAAATAAAAGCATTTCTTATGTGCACTTGTATTACATGCATCCCTTTAGGTTTATAAATAGTTACAGAAAATGATACTTTTTTCACAGTCCCCTTTCTAGTCTGCTTAAAGCCTTGCCTGACTGCTTTTAAAGAAGGCTTAGCAACATTTAGATAACATGGTGATGCATGCATGTAAGAACAGCACTAATAGTCTAGCTGGGATAAGCATTAGAGCATTCCCACTATTCCAGATTTCCATAAATAACATAAATTAACCTCCCAGCTATTTTTATGCAGTACCAGCTACAATAGCCTTTTATTTCATTCCCTTTTTCTCACCATTTGCTAAATCAATATTCAGCCAACATTCTGGAGATGGCATCCATTTTTTTGCAACAGGCTGCGCAAGCACAATGGATGTTGCATAAGTTTAATGGGAAACAGCCACCAAAATGTCTCACTGCAGCACATTGCTGCTCCTTATAGGCCTCTCCACTGGGAGATTTGCAAAATAAAGGTAAGGCTTGTTTTACAAGAAGCTCCACATATTGTCATTCCCAACCAGGATGACAAAGTCTGCCACTGAATTCATGGCAGCTGTGAGACTCTACAGCAGTAAAAACATTTCTTTGCATAGGCCAGGAAAGGGATAAAATGCTCATCCTCCAGACCTTGCAGAGATTCTTGGTCCACAGCCCAGCTCTAGACCCATACTCCATGTTTCCAGGGTTTGGACATGGTGTTTTGTGTGCTACCATAGCAACTGACGCTCACATATCTTCTAGCAGATGGCAGTTCCAGGAAGGAGGCCTGAAAATGTCTTTGTAGCAATAATTGCATCCCTTGGACATTTCAGAATGACTCTGTCTTCCAGGCTACTCTTCATGATGTTTCAGGCATCACTGGTTGGCATGTGGCTTCACAAAGTAAAGACAGGGCAAACTGGGAGCTGCCTAATCAGTATGAAAAAAAAAAAAACCCAACAGCAGGAACTTTTAAAAAAGGATAAAACAAGTAGATACATGGAAAAATGTGATAGAGAGGAATAATGAAGGATGTTGTGCAGGGAAGCTGTGTCTTACAAATTTAGCAGTGTTTTCTAAAGCAGTTCACAAACATGTAGGTGTAGCTCATTTGGTTGATAAAGTAGGAACAGATTTAAAACAAGGTTTCACAATATCTCTTAGCAAGGGCTCACAAAGATGCTAAACTATGGGGAAAGTTCTCTCATGAATTAAAGTTAAAAGAAACAAAGAGGAGGAATAAACCTGGAAGTCCTGTGGAGATCTGTTCTGCTGGTGTCATTAAGCATGTTCACTAACCACCCAAAAAAGGCAATGGAGAGCAAGCTAATGAGGTTTATTGATGATACTAAGCCACTGAAGCTGTAAAAATGAGTGATGACTGTGCAGAATCACAATCCATGCTATGGTACAAAGGAATAAGGCAATAAAATGTCACACAAAATTTGGTGTCTATGAACACAACATCTGTGCATATAAGACAAAGCAACCCTAAATTCAGAGATAAGTGATGAGTTTGGAGGTGCCTGTTAACCCTCAGGAAAGTAATCCTGGTCTTACAACAACCTTTTCTACAAACACTTTAGGTCAGGGTTTAGCAGCACCAAAGGAACAACTGGTATAGCTGGAACTATTAGGAAAGGAACAGAACCCAAAATCCTTGTTATTCCTGTATTTTGAAGCATCTATGGAGTTCCATTCCTTCATCAATTTTGGGGGGGAAAAAAAAGGATACAATTACAAAGAGGATAAACACACACCACCAGTGATTAAAAGTATGAAAGAAAATATTGAAGAAGCAAGTAAACAACCTGGGAGTCTTGCACCTAGAGAGGTGAGTGAGGAAATGAAAGGTAACCTTGAATAGCATGGACTAGTTGGATGGGGAATGATTATTCACACTTTCTGTATAGTGGGAAGCACACAGCATCATGTCTTGAACCTATAAGGTGGTAGTTTGAAAACAAAGGTGGCAATTTTTCACAGCACTAAGGATACACTGAGGAATTAATTTCCAAAGGTTGCTGTAGCTGCCAAAAGTTAGCATGGGTTCCAAAAAGCAGTTGGACAGAGTCATAGAAAAAGACCATCCTGAGCTATTGTGCATAAAGGTGCCACCTCCAGCTCAGGAAGTTTCTGAGTTAGAGATTGTCAGAAAATGGGAATATACCTGTATCACTGGCACCCCAAAACCATTTTCTATACACTATCAGTCAATGTCAGAGACAGGATACTGAGTTAGCTGGGGCTTTGGTCTGGATGGTCACAGTCCCCTCATACTGCATCATCTGAGCTGTAGGAACTGATCTCAGGCTGTGCTAAACATGACCCAGCTTACCACTTTTAACTGAAAGCCAGTCTTCACCAACTGCTTCAGATTTACCATAAATTTATAAGAGCACACACAGTTATGGTACTACTCCATCCTGCCTTGGCACCGTCTGCTCTCTCACTTCAAACTAAAAGGGGCAACTCACAGAAAGCATGAAGGGAAGCAGAATATTCAAGCCCTCTGGACTTTATTCTTTTTCCATGCTTCATTTTCATCCCTATTCTACCTGAAATGTCATAGAGAAAATGAAGATACGTTGATCCAATAACCTCCCTCATCCATCAGCTCTTTGTCAGCAGGAAATTACTATTTGGTCTGAGCTTTTCTCAGGGCATAAGGAAGGGCCAGACTCTGAAGACTGGGGTCACCCTAAGTTGTACCTCACTCAAATACAAGTCACATCACTATCACTGTCGCTGCTTAGAGGATTAAAAATTACAAGGCTAATAAGAATGAGAATTTGCCCCTAATGTACCAAGTCCCTCTTTAGGAGTCCTATTTGGTTCATCTTACTGTGGCTGCTGTCCCATTAAAACCTTAAAGAGAACTCATAAATATAAAAATACCCAAGAGCGTGACAGAGAATCCTGTCCTGAATAATTGTACTGAAATATTCTAAAAGGAACTTAATTTCCTTCTCGATAGCCTCAGTAATACTTTGAAGAGGGAAGAATGAGAGCGAGGACATGCATTACATTCTGTGGATGTACAAAAAGAAACCTTTTCTCAGGGACTACGTCAGGGGAATATGTCTAAAAGGGCATATCTGTGAAAATATGACCTCTGATTTTGCCAAGGTCAGCAGAACCTACTGTGATTCGCTTTGTAAGTGTCGGTCACACAAGTTAAAGCTGCCTCAAGGCAACTTTAACTTCTCTACCCAAATTCAACAAGACACAATGTTTTTGAAAGGTTTGCAAAATCCTTCTCTGTACAGAGGAGCAAGATTATCTGATCCAACATTTGTTTATAATTATTTATGGATCCAAACCAAGTGGGTTTTTTACTATAAATTCATATGGACTGGCAGATCAAAAAGCCATTAAGAGCTGTTAATCTAACATGGAACAGGTTTTTTAATTTGAGTTTCCTGGCACATGCTGTTCATGGGTGTGTGCTGTTCTTCTCTTAGCCTCAGTGGCAAGAAGACCCTCACATCACACAGGCCTACAGTGCCATTTGTTGAGAAAATCTGTTATAATTCTGGGTTACACCATTTGCTGAATATTTCCTGAGTTAAAGCTGAGAAGAAGAGGGGATGGGTCTTGCACTCTGCCTTGAATGCCTTTATATGGCTGCTCAGAGGCTGTCACAGCACCTCATAATCACTGTTTTGGAGACAGAGATGAGCATCTGGGGTCACACCATTACCCATTCCTTCGAGCATTCCTGGTTCTTAGTGTCAGAAAAATGAGCTCCCAACATCCTCTGCACTTGTGCTCACATGGGATTTTATTTCTGTGCTAGGAATAGGAGGATTTCCATAGAAGGTTAAAGCATTTTGTGTTCTGCATGAAACTGGCCAGTTCCAGATGTTTTGGAAAAAGGTGCCAGGATCTTATTAAGCAGTTGTGGAGTAGTGTAATATTCAAAACAGTTTCCAATTTACCTGTACTAGGAAAGGAAAGTAGTTTATCATCTGCAATGTGAGTATTTATCTCCTTAATTTTGCCAGATACCTTACACAGACTAACAATACATCTTCTTTTATTGATGTAAATGTCTAAATGCCTAATAGTCCCTTTACTTTCTTCATATCTTGTAGCAATGAACATGATTGCTGAAAAACTAGTTACCTTTTACTGGAAGTGGTTATCTTTCAGTTTCATTTTAGTTTTATCTCAGGCGATGTTATACACATTGTTTTTTTGCCATAGGATGCTCTGCTCCTTTCCTTTCACCTCCTGTCTAACAACAGCAAGCCCTTTTAGTCAATTTTTCATCAAGAAGTCTCCCATCACTTCAGTTGTTTTATCACCAGATTTCTGTGTCCTCTCCAGAAAGACAGGGCCACCTCCCAATGAGCATACCTTACATGACAGATTTATCATGATTTTGCAGATGGAAATGGTATCACCTCACTCATTCTTTAATAGTCTGAAACACATTGCTTGTTTTCTGATAGCCCTGGTATAGCATACAGCGTCTTGATGTTCCTGTTTACAAAAATACTCACAAATCCTTCTGGTTTGGTTGGTGGGTTGGGTCAGGTTTCTGGTGGAACCAACAAAAGTAGGAACCCTCCTCGTGGGCCCTTGGAGGGGGTTCCCCTTGTGAGTTCTGTGCCAGGGATTAAAAACAGAGAGACTCGGTTTCTCAGTCTTCAGTCTCTTGTTTATTTTTCTCTTATCAGAAGTTCAGTGCACTGTCTGCACACCAGACTTAGTGTACAAGAAGCAAAGCACAAAATGGAGAGCAGGCACCCAGATTCAAGGTCTTCTAAAGCTGATTAGTCCAATTACCTTCTAAAATGTACTTTGTTTCTACTTTTCTACCAATAACTCTTCTTAATCTGTTCAGGTAACACCTATGCTACCGCTTTCTCTAACCTTGTGCCTAATAACTTTGTGCCACCATCACTACAGAAAATGGAGCAGAGGAGGAACAAGAAGGAGATGAGACAACACCCAAAATTCTCCATCTTGCCTCCTATACACTCCTGCACTAAAATCCTAAAACCCTACATTTCTCACCCTGTGATAAGCTACATTACTACATACTACTATCTAGTTCATACACCCATGGCTTTTAACTCATCCCAAAGCCTTGGTAACTTTCTCCAGGGACAAAGGTCAAAAGCAGTGTTCTGCTGAGGATCGGGGCTTCTCAAAACAGGCAGAGAAGTATTCTCTGTGCCCTGGACTCCAACAGGTTGTTTGTTTTTTTTTAATTCCAGTTTGGTTCGAGCAGTACACTCAGTGACCTGAACACTCAGCCCAGCCTCTCCCGGGTGATGGGCCACTGAGGAGGCTGAGCTCTGGTGGGGCACCCTGCCTGAGCTGTAGTCAGTCAGGATCAGTGCTGCCAGGAGGTGATGCTCCACTTCATCCTCACAACACCTCTACATTCCCACCATGCAGAGGCACTTATTCCCACCCTGCAGCACCAGTGTTTCTTGGAACTCTCACCGAGCTGAATCAGCTCCTGAAATGAGAGGGAAATGAACTTCAGAAATAAAGGGCATATTCTGATGGATCAGATAGCTGGATCAGCTCCACAGTCAGCCTGAAAAACAATGTCAGAAAGAGGGTGAGAGTCCTGGTTGGCAGCAGCAGCAAGAGGAGAAGGAAGGAGAGAGAAGTGGAGTGAGATGGCATCTGTCAGCAGCACCAAGCCAACAGAGCATCCCCAGATAGAAGATAGGAAGATGTTTGTGATGCATCTGCTTCAAAATACACGTATCCAAAGACAGAAATACTGCTTAAACTACGTGACTGCTAAAAGCTAAGGGCACACAGAAGAAAAGTTCACCTTTCCATACAGCTGCCAGGCAAGCATCCCAGCAGTGCCAGCCTTCCAAAAGTGTTACACCACTGCTGCCAGCAGCCATCTCGTTCCATCCTCTCAGCCCTCTTTGCTGCTCTTCACTGCCCTCTCTTGAGTCACGAACCTGTGGCGGGTTGTGTACATCTGTGGCTGCAGTGGTTTCCCCTCCTTTCCAGAGTGACATATTTCAAACTTGCTCTAGATAAGGTGTCAGGAGCCTCTCCTTGCTAGCACTTAGCCACACTGAGAATTGCCAGCCTGCTTCTGCCCTGTGTTTCCCATCGAATACAACACCCCTGGTCCTGTAAATACTTCCTCTATAAAATTTTTGTCAGGGATTTTGTCAAAAGCTTCCTGAAATTGCAGGTACCCAGGATCACTATAGAACAACCCCAGCCATGCTTCTAAAGAGTCCATGGAGCTGAAGAGTTTTATTTTTGCTTTAAACTTTTGCTTTCTCCTGTGAGTTTTTTTTATATTCAGATGCAGAAGTGATGCAAAACTTCATAGGAGGGAAAAGGTGCACAGCAGAAAAAGATGAGATAGGGAGTATGATTATGCAGGAATCCTGTGCAACTTGAATTGTAGGAAAGTCATTTTGTCTTCTGGACTGGAATGTCTCCTGCTGATGGGTGCAACCCTTTCCCAGTGACTGTGAAAATCTTGATAAGGAAAGTGATGAGACACAGTGCAGCTAGAGCTCTAAGACTTGGGTTTGCCCTCCCACGCATTTTGGGTGGGCAGGCAAACCACAGAATGTCATCTGTGAAGTCAGAAAGCATTGGGTACATTTAATTACTACATTAGTACTTGCTAACTCTTTGAATGCCAAGTACTGGTTGTGGAGGGTTTGGGGTTGTTGTTCGCACTTTGGTTTTACCTCCACATAACTACTGGGGTAGGAGCTCACACATCTGAGAGCTGGAGTCAGCCCATTAATAGGCACTTACTGCAATAAACAGGTCAGGAAATTATTGTGGCAAAGCAAGGAGCTGAGTGGCTTTGGCTTATTCTTGTACTTCTCATTGTTTCTTATTCCGTATTTTCTCACTCACACGGTTTTCTTTTTGGTAGTTTTCTATTTCCAACAATCTTACTTGTTCTGAAGAAAAACAAAATTAAATAAATGAAATTAAATAAAGGATCTTTTCAGTTAAGCAAGGTATTTCAGCCCTTGGGAGTTAGGCACCACAGAAATTCCCTCTGAGAATCTGCAGTGACCATTCTAACAGTGTGTTACTTACTGCACAGCTCATTTATCAGCAACACCCTGATGACTGACCACAGCCTCATCATGCATGCCATGACCTAGTCACTCCCTTTCCCAGATATCCAAAGGGGCAGGCCAAATCCACTGACAACGAGAGCAGCCAGCTGCTCCCACCCCCTTTCCCAGGAGCGCACAGCCCTTGTACAGCCATGGGGTAACACTGCATGGCACTGGAGCAGAGAGGGATCCCTACATCCCAAGGAGACGTGAAAGATTCTTGTCATCCCAAATTACCTGACTCACCCCAGCACCCAGCTGCTCACCCAGAGAAGCAGCTGTTTCAGATGTTGCTGTACGAGTTCTCTGGGCAAAGCCCCTTCCCCTGGGACACACACTCGGCACCTCCAGGACCCTGACAGAGCCACACACAGCTGGAGGCATTGCACAGCACATCTTTGTCTGACACAATGGTAAACCACATGGCCTATTGACCCAAAAAATTGGGTGCTGTTTCTTCACACAAGAAAGGGAAGTTATAGTTGCATTTGGCAGTTTCCCTGAGAACAAAAACCAAGCGTGAAGCTGTTCTGGTGTGATCTTTATAAATATTTGGGTAGGCAAATACCTGAATCAAAAGGAGGTTTCTGACAGATTTAGGATCTTTCAGTTACTTTTCCATCTGAAATGAGTCAGTCACCAAAAAGTCACTGTTGCTTAATGCTGGGGGATCAGTGACAAAAACCACCGTGTCAAGAGCTCCTCTGTTAGTCAGCACTTCCTTCCTGATCCCACGACAGGAACCAAGGTATGTGTGTACCAGGGCTGAGATTTGCCTTCCCTGTGCACACTTCTCTCCTCCTCACCAGGGAAGGAGAGAGCCTTCCCACCACTCCTAGTGTGCTGCTACCCTGCCATCTGCCCTGGGGCTGTGGAAATGTCCTGACACTGGGCGTCTTCTCAAAACATGCTCAGGCTTGCAGGATCTATATTGTCTTCCCTTACTCTGCTCCAAATGTTGTTGAATCAGAAGCTTAAGGATTGCAGTGCTTGTTGTTCAAAGCAGAATTAAAATACTACACAAGTTTGGGTTTTGTTGTGGGGTTGTTTTATTTTCTTCACAGCAGATCTCCCTTTATCCAACTTTTTAATTTTGAGGGCATTTTTGGTTTTTTTAATTTCCCCTTTAACTTCTGCCATGCATACCCTTGTCAAGCAGAAACTCATGCAATGGGACACCATGGCTTTACTCCACAGGGAGTTATTAACCCTGATGCAAACACACTGATGCAAACACACTGTTGTTTCCATTTAGCTTAGAGGTGAGATACTAAGCAGGTTTTGATCAGTATGAATACACCTTCTCACTGAACCTGGGGTAGATTTTTGTATATGGATATCCTTTATAGGTCTTCACTCAAACAGCAAGGTAAATGGGCATAACCACATCCTAAATCAGCCCAGAGATTTGCGCTGATGCAACTGAACTCAGGGAGGTTTGGGTGTGCACAAACTCCTTAATTGCTAGCAACCAACTTTCTGCAGAGTTGAGATCCATATTCACATGTATCCTTTTCTAGAGAGTCTGAAGGTGGTTGCCCCAGAGAGCACTTTGTGGACACCATTGTCTGCCCACATAACTTGTAATCTCATGTTTTACTAAGTTCAGCTGGCTTGCCAGCTCTTATGAGCTCTGAACCACAAGAACATAGAAACAGAGATCAACAGGACCAAGGGCTGTAGGCTCTGACCACGGAGAGCATGGCCCAGGGCAGGGAAAGTGTGCAAAGGTGAGGGTGCATCAGGGGCTGTGGACAGGTTCACCCACCACGTGGTGCAGCCAGCCAGCCGGGCTAACCATGTCACCTGTGCAGCCCCATCGTGCCTGACTCACCCACCCCACATCCATACATTATCATCCAGGACATTATCACAGCAGGAGCTCTTTTCTACTCAGTGCCACAGGCTAAAAAGAGAAGACAAAGAGGAACATAAAAATACAGAAAGTCCATGCTTTTTCAACACTGACCTCATAAAAAAAAAAAAGCATTAAAAAATCTCCTGCCCCAAATAGCAATGAAACTCTCTGATAACTTCTGTTCCACACAAGTTCTCAAGCACTGTCAGCCTGGAAAATGGCTTGGTCTTAACCTGGCCCAACCACCTGTGACAATATCTGGGAGTGCCAGACTACCTGCAGTGGGGCCACTGGCCCACAGAGATGCCAAACATACACCAAACCTTTGGAGTAAGAGGGTCTAAACCCCAGGGTGTGGGACCTGACACCACCAACAAGGTGTGCTCACTTCTAGTGATTAGAGTGATGCTACCTGGGGCTCCAGATGCCACACATGTCACCCAAGGTTGCTAAGAGAAAAGGGCAGACAATAACAAAAGCCATAACACACACACAGGAGAGGTTTATCCTTGCAAATGACACTGGAGTGGTCAGGAAAATAGGGTGTCTGCTTATTATCTAATATTTTCACACATTTTATTTTCACTTGTATCATCCTTCCAGGGTATCAAGCTCTTAGAAAGATTTTGGTTAAACCATTCCATGAATGGGAATAATCAAGCTTGTTT
>VWZP01008070.1:1324283-1361354 GCA_013396995.1 Dicaeum eximium | reverse complement strand
TTTTTTTTTTTTTTGCTAAAGCTTTTCCCTGCTTACTAGAAACTAATTCCAAGACAGTATTGCTATGTATTCCTTTTACATTTAACCTTCCTGTCACTCCAGTTTTACCACTGTGGGTCTGAAATTCATTCACATGGAAGCCAACTGTAGACTGGTGGTTGTGTAATGTCCCTTTATTTTATTATTTAATCCTCTTTTCATCTTGCTCATGTACAATATCAGTGGCTTCATACATTCAGCATGGTTATGAAGTATTAGATCACTCTCTCTTCTTTCCAAGAAGGGAAAGAGAAAGAAAGGGAAGATTTCATCTCAATCCCCTGGTATCAGACTCTGAGTGTTATTCACTGTGCTAATAACTGTATCAGCATGTTTAAAAGCTGATACACTTTTAATTGTTTCACTCACTCTCTCATACACATGAAGTAAACACACTCTAATGGGTTCTGTACCTTTCATCCTTTATTTTATTGTTAATGGTATCTCCAGTAATATAAAATGACGGATGAGTGCAGTCTGAGAAAAGCAGAAAAATCAATACACATCCAGACTCCATATGAGAGAGGCAAAGAGCTGGGGCTGCCAGGCACTGCAATCCCTCTTGGGCCAGCCAACAAGAGCAAGGCAGTCAGCAAGGAAAGGCACACCAGCAAAACACCTCCCGTGGAAACAAGCTGTGCCCTGGGCATCCTGCACACTCTGCCCCACCATTCCACCTCCTGTTTGTAAAGAAGGGGTCTCCAGACACACCTGGTGTACAGACACATGTGCAGTGTGAGCACATGTGCAGTGTGAGCACATGAGCTCTGTGAGCACAGAGCTGGGGTCATNAGAAGGGGTCTCCAGACACACCTGATGTACAGACACATGTGCAGTGTGGCTGTGAGCACAGAGCTGGGGTCACCCACAATTCAGGCAGCACATGTGGGTGGGGTTACCCAGTGCAAACTGGCTGGATTGTCTTCCTCCCAGGCTCTCCCTGAGGTGAGATCTAAAGGGTCTTGAGGAAAGGGAGAAGTAATGGTAAGCCTTTTCCTTAAACTCAGAAACAGATGTGTCCATGTGGGCAGGGGCCATGCCCAGACTCAGGTGTGGGCAGACTCACCTGTGCTTGAAAAGCTGTGCCCCAGAACATGTGATGGTGTCAGAGGGTGTCAGGCAGAACAGTGAAGCAGCTTTCTGTAGCTTGTGAGGAACACCTGACACTCCTCTGCACAGCTAGAGGAGAGTGTCACACACATTCTGCAGGAACACAACATCCCCACCTCACATTCAGCCATCAGCCAGTGACCGTGTTAATAATGCACAGGGGCAGCCACTTGCCATTTCCAATTCTCTATTCTCTAGACATCTCTATTTTCCCTACAGGAAAACATAGTTTGGTCTCTGGCCATCCCATTTGAAAGATCAGGATGACATCAGGATGACATATATATATATATATCTATATATATATATATAATTTATTTTTTTTTTAAGGAACAGGAAAAAAAAGTCTAACAGCCACCAACAATTTTTAATGCATTTAGGGAAATAAACCCAAAGGCAAGGAGAAGCATTGTTTGTTTTAAAACAAGAGCCCATCCTTCACATCAGGCTGTAGCCTGGAGTGGGTATGGTACTGCCAAGTTATAAGAGCCTGTAATGGAAATGCTGACAGACCTTCAGCACCACTGCACTCACAATCCCTCTATAAATAGACTGCAAATGCTTGGTATGTGAGATGGGTTCAAGTAGCCACTTGGCAGATTCTGTCAATTTGACCAATGATTATTTCAGAAAACAACCACAGATGAGATCTGTTCATCTTTGTACTCATTCTTGCAGGTGGTTTGGGTGCATATCCTACCTATTCTCCAGTGCCAAATACAATGCATTAAGGATGCTGTTCTGGCAGGTACAGTGCTGCCTCTCAAACAAAGCTGTAATATGACCTACTTTGCTCAGTCTAGTACTATTCAATAATAAGTGGCCTCTATTGGGTTTCTACATGTAGACAACATCAAACACATTTCACTGAAACATTTAGATATTGATTTTACTCAGTCTGGAAACTTCAAAGTGGGTTCTTTCCATGTCATCTTGAAAATGCATCCTCTTGCCCTCATGCTATAGATTCTGTGTTAGTGCATGTGCATGTGGACTCCCTCAGCTGAGAGTCATCCCTCTGCTCTTTGTTCCTAAATTAAGGGCAATTGCTGTGTTCCTTCAGCTCCTAATGGCAATAACTACTTTGTATAGCAGCATAGGAGTTGTCTCTGCTGCTTGGCTTCCTTGCAGTTACCCAGCCATGTCTGGTTTTTAACCAGAATGCAAAATAATGCACTGATCCTAAATAGGAGTGCTGGAGGTACTGGAGGATTGTTTAAAGTTTGTGAGCCTGTTTCTTTAGCTTCAGGGGATGTGTTATGTTTTTATCATGCATTTGCTCATTCCATCATGTGTTCTGGGACTCTGTCTCTGATTAAAAACTTCATGGAGATTTGTTTATGTTCTCCACCTATTGGAATTGCAGTGTTGGATTCTTTTCTTTCCGTTTTCTTGGTGTTGGGATCTCAATCACCTAGGTAGAGACCTGAGTGCAACAGGCATCTTGTTAAGAACTAAAAGGAAAGTGAGAAAGGGCCATCAGATATACTTTCAGTGGGGGAGTTAAGGGCTGAGCTTGAGTCAGATTTCTAAGGACAAGGTGATGCGCTTTTTCCTGAAGTTCCTGTGGTAATTCCGAGTGTGGGAAAAGTGTTCCCTTCCTGACCTAGTTTGTTACATTGTTTTTCTGCACATAATTACACTGCTGCCAGGGTTCCATCCAAAGCCACTTGCATCCAGAGTCAGACTCAGAAAGTGGTTGAAGGCCTTTAATCTTGAAGTATGAACATTTAAATGAGCTGTCCTAATAAGCTCTCCTGCAGCAGGAGAGACCACTAGCATAAGAGGGGATCAATGAAATGGAGCCCTGCCTAGGTGTGGTCCATGTTCTCGCCACGTATTTGGGATTGGATAAAATCTTTTCCTGCCCAAAGTGAGGAGGTGCTGGTCTCCTCTGCACTCTGCCAGAGCAGCAAAGACCAGATTCCTGTCCCCCTTATCTATGAGCCAATGCACGTGTCCAAGTGAAACATCCATATGTCTCATCCTCAGATGCCCTCTTCAAAACTGTGTGTGGTATTCAATCAGGAAAAAAAAAAAAAGCAAGTAGATGTTCTCATTTAGGGTCCTTTTTCATGGAATGTCTTTATGTAATCTATTATTACGGTGTGCTCTGTATGATGATATTATTATTATTATTATTATTATTATCATTATTATTTCTAAAGTAGCATCATTAGGTCAATGGCAGTTATTTTCTTCTAGAAAATTATGAGTTAAGAGCACCACAGCAAATGAAAATCAACAAGCACCTGAAGCAAAGGAGCAGCAACACTCTGCTGCAGAAGCTCAGCTCTCTTTCAAACACGGCTTTTGCAAACTTTTGCTTCTTGATCAGCACAAATGGGTGCTCTTGACCAAGTGCCATTTATTCAGTAATCTTTCCTCCTAAAAAATTAGGAAAGAAAAAACACATCACTTATATTCACAGCAATTATTTCCTGGGAATGTCATTTGTTTGAAAGGCTGAACACGGAAGATGATGTCATATTCCAGTAATACTTGAGGACATTTGAACCAAAGCAAGACTAATCACATGGACACGTCATGAGGAACAGGTTTCATCTGGGAAGCACAGACAAGGTGGACAGTGGCCCTACCCACCATGAGAGCCCTTCCCAGCACCTGGGGCTCCTGGTGCTTCCCTCAGCTTTCTGCCCAGCCTGCAATAGATAAGCTGTCTGGGGCCCTGGGCTTTGCATGGGCACTGCTTTGGGTATTTCTGTGGCTTGGTAATGCCAAATGTCACCTGCTCAGTCAGCACTGCAGAGCACACGATTTTCACCACAGCTTTGGTGACAGTAGATGGCTAAGCAGCAAAAAGTGCCAAAGACAGAAAGGATGGAGTTGCTGTTTTAAGTCTGAATCCCTACAGTGATGGGGGATGTTAGAGCACTTTCAGCACATATTATCAAAAAAAAAAAAAAAAGACCATGAGTAAATCGGGACAATTTGATACTGCCGAAGTCAAAAGCTTCTGCTGTTACACTCCTTTATGCATCAGAAATACTTATTAACAATTGCATGCTTCTTTCAAAGGAGCACACACAATCCACCGTGGTTTAAAGAAGGTGGAGGAAACCCTGACAGAGAATAAAGATGAGCTACAAAACCCATAGTAAAGGAATGCCTCAGTGGAGATCACTTTTCTGCATCATTCCTGCTTTCCCCGGAGCTAAGCACAGTGCTGCACTTAACTGGGGACCAGATCCTGTTCATTTTTTCAAGGCCTGTCATCTTCAGTTTTGCTCTTTGTATACAGCAATTGGGATTCTGTCCTACATGTTAAAATAAGGATATTAGCTAGCAGAGAGAATCCCTCCTCGAGCTGTGAGATAGTGATGGAGTCTGCTTTATGAATGCTAAAAGGGAGCGTGCAGTGTCTGGAAAACACTACACTGACCTGCGGGGTTTGAAACCTGCCTATAAAGTTCTCATTTAGATGAGATGCTCTCAGAGTGGATAAGCCAAACTACGCTCTGCCTAAGTGTCTGCTAATAACCTTAATGGAGTGCAAAAGCAGAGAGAGGCACCAAAAGGGATTTAAAAGTAGAGAGAGCAGGAAGAGCAGTAATGTCACTTCGAATATAAAATCTCACACCCCGAATAACAGAGGTGCTGAGGTAGGCAGGAACCTCTGGAGATTATCTCATCCACATCTTAAAATGAAACACTACACATTCTCATGTACTCAAAATGGGACACAGACATCACATCACTATCATTTGACCAAAAACCGTGGAGGACCAAAAGCGTTGTCAGGGAAAGAGGAGGTTGGAATCATAAGATGAGATCTGCAAACATGTCTGAGAGTGCTGGCACACCCGAGGCTAAATCTGCTCCAGTCTCAGTGCTGCCTGATCTAGTGGTTCAGATCTATAGGAATCATAGCCACAGGGCAGGAACCCACATTCCCCACAGGCGGAGTGCAGAGGATGAAAAGCAAATGTTGAGCTCTTGAAACACTGGCGGGGTGAGCAGGGAGTGAAAGTTGGTGGCCATTAGCACCCAGAGCAGACTGGGCAAAGCCACTCAAAGACAGCTATGTTCTTTGCTCCTTTTGGAATTCTCACTTGGAGCTGGCTGCCAATACCTGCCAAGTCATTTTGTGTAGGATGCAAAGAGCTTTCCTGCTCTGTCCCAGCTTGGTCTGCCCATCAGTCACAGACACAGCTCCGGCTGGGAAAGGACCTGTGCTGACAGCCCTGTGCATTTGATGTGAGCAGGTTGTGAGTCCAGGACACTCGCCATGTACACAGGCTGCCCTCGCTGCTCAGCTGTGAACTCTTTGAATGAGTCTTCCTCCTTTGAGGCCATCCCAGCTGTAATGGCCCATACCCTGTGGGGGAGTTAGGATCCCACGGAACGCAAGTTTCCAAGTGGTTTCTCCAAAGGCAGCACAAGAGTTAAGCTTGGGCTTTTGTGTGCTGGGGAAATACTCTAAACTCTCAGGTGAGATAGGAACTTACATGCAGTGTTGCTCTGAGGGTTTTATCTGCTCTGTTTACAGAGACATTAAAGAAGCAGCTTCCTTTGTCAGGGCTGGTGGGAATCTGGTACTGCTCTCCCTTAGGGGTTGAGAAATCCCACCCAGGAAAACAGAACACACCCAAAGATCCTGCCAAAGCCAAGTGACGATAGTGGAGGGGAAGACATGATCAAGGATCTCCCTGAGGATTTTGAGCACCCAAATTGCTGCCAGATCTGCGGGGATGTCTCAGTAGCAGTCAGGGTGAGGGAAGTGTGGAAGCAGCAAAAATGTGCATCTGGCTGGGCCAGCCCCTTTCCTTCAAGTGGCACAGCCAAGCTTTGAAAGACAGAGAACAAAAGGCAGACTGGTGAGCAGGGGAAGAAAGGGCTGGAAAGGAATTTGTTGCTACAGGAAGCCCAATGGTTTGTTGTAAAACAGACTGAAGTTCTGTTGTTTCCGTGTTAAAGCCTAGAAAGGGACAGCTCCAGCACATAGTGGGCTCTCTGGTGCAAAACCAGGGGAGATCTGAAAAAGAGTGAAAGGCAACTTGAGTTTCCCAGATATAGTAAAAAATAATAGCAGAGAACAAGCTTTTTTTCCTTTTCTTCTCCTTCCAGAAATTCTGTTTTCATCTTTTTGAGTCTTAAACATTGATTTAATTCCAGGCTTGCCTTTAAGGAACAAGAAATCATGTAGCAGGCCTTCAAGATCCAAAATCTATGGCAACACTTCCAATTCTCATTACCAGAAATAGCAAAAGGAAATGAAAAGCAGGTGTGGGAAGGCTTCTCTAAATGATGCCAGGGCTGTCCTTTAACCTTTACTGGAGGCAAACACACATCTATGCATGCCAGGCTATTGGCTGATTGCATAGTTCCCTTACAGTTACAAAATTTTGACAAAAGCAACCAAACACACTCAAGTTTTTCTAAGCATGTTTACTGACAGCCCTTGCCACTGAAATATTTCACTGACCTTTGACAAAGACAGTAAATAAGGTTTGCTAGGCTGTAGAGAGGGAAAAAATCAGGGCATTGGGGATCTCAGAGTTAAACAAAGGAAAAGGTAACATGAAAACAACTTTGGAGATCAGTAGGAAGAAAAATAGGCATCTCATTTATCTCTTGATCACACATCCTTGCTTTTTTGCATATATTTGTGCTACTTTCTCCAAGTTACTTGAGATGACTTTGGTTTGATCCTGCCAGATGCTGAGCAACAAGCCACAGCCACACTCAGTAGTTTGCAGAGATTGAGCTGAGATTAGTCCCAGACTATCTTGGTGCAGCCTGCTAAAGCCAGTCATTCTGTTTTTCATTTCTGTGGCAAAACTGCAAGATCCTGGGATTTGTTCTTTCTCCTCCTATATACCATTCAGTGAAGCAAGAATTGATGCCCCGGAGCTAGCTGTACACTGCCAACTCAAGCCTTTAAAATGAGCACAGAAATCACAGCCCAGCCTGAACAGGGAAATGTAAGCCTGAACCTGGCCCCAGCGACAGCAGCTGCTGG
Source organism: Dicaeum eximium (assembly GCA_013396995.1). Lineage (NCBI taxonomy): Eukaryota > Metazoa > Chordata > Aves > Passeriformes > Dicaeidae > Dicaeum > Dicaeum eximium. The sequence continues at coordinate 1,354,222 of VWZP01008070.1, read as the reverse complement.
AAAGGCCCCTGGAGGCAACTCCAGCACTGTAATAACCTACGTAAACAGGGATGGTGTTTTTTTCTTTTTTTCTTTTTTATCCTCCGCCTTGCTTCAGTGGAAAGGGGTGGAAAAATAATTCACTTGTGTACACAGTCATTTAGGCCCAGTCATGATTCCTTTAGAGCCTGTGCCAATGGATTTTAGTCATTTTCTGGCAAAGGTTTCCCTTTCAGCCACAAATACTGAATAGTTATTGGGTGAGTCACCACCTTGAGTAATCTAATTCTTTGACCAGTACGTGCTTGCTTCCTGTGCTGCAGAATATCTTTCTTCACTGGGATATCTTAACGTGTGCCTTTTGTTCAGGGATTTTCTTTCCTGCAGTGGTCATCGTTGCAGAGCTGGGAGTCCAGAGGGGTGCAGAGGAGCTCAGGGTTCAGCTTTCAGGGCAATTCCTGCTGCAGATCCCTGGCTCCCACAGGGCTGAGAAAGGCACTGTGGCCTACTGGCCTCCTCCACTTCAAATCCAGGTTGTGCTGTCCTTGGGAGAGTGGCAACTTCAGGGTTAGAAGGTAATTTTTAAGACAGAGGGCCTTTACTCATCAACTCTGGTCACAGCTGGAGGTATCATATGGTTTTATGCGGCTTTTCCAGCAAATTGTAAAACAGCCAAACCTGCAGCATTTGCCTTGTGCCAGTGTCCCAGCCAGCCCCTCAGACCAGAGCAGTCAGAGCCTGAGGGCTGATCTCACTGACTTTAGAAAGGGAATGCTAATAACAGCTGCATGGGATACTGCTGGTAGGAACCATAGCAGATGGTGTTGGTACAAGCTTTTGCAAGAGTTTTGACCTGTTTTTCCCTTTCTTGTGTACTAGCTTTATAAGAAAACATACTGCTAAAAAATCACACGAATTTAGAAACAGTACAGGAGAAAAATACTTATTTTTGCCTTTAGAAGATGCAATGTTTCAGGAGAACTTAAATGCTCAAGGTGCATATTGTGTTTCACAAGACACCTCTTGAAGAATGTTAATAAAATCTTTTCTAGCCCTTTCTTTCATGATTGCAGCTTTCTGTTTAATTTCCTATTTATGAGGGCCCATGCTTTCCTCAGGGCATCTTCTGGACACTATTTACTGAAAGCTTTTTCTCTTCAGGGGAGAAAAAGAAAAGAGAGGCAGCAAGAGGGGAGGATTAAATTATACTCTGATATTTTCATGACAAGAAAAGCAGACTATAATAAAAGTACTCTAATATAAATTTATGATCCTGGTAGAAAAATCTCAGAGTAAGATGTCTTTGTGCATTAATGTACATATAAGCACTGCTGACAAACAGAGCAGATCCAACTGTGGCTATGTCTGATAGCCTGTATGTCTGCTAGAACCATTAAATTCTCTCCTGGCCTGATTTATATGAACACAGAATTACTAGAAGAAAACAGAGCTGTTGAGACACCCCTGAAGAACCCAGCTGGCTGTGCCAGCATTGTCCACAATGTGCCAGTCAATGAAGCCCAGGAAAAAAATCTATGTTGTACCTTTTCCTAGAGCTGGGGCTAAACATTTCCATGTCTGATGTGAGACCAATGTAACATGTTGTTGTCTCTGCTCTCATTGTGCACCTGTCAGCTGATGTTTTTCCATCCTTACTGTAGAAGCACACCAAATTGGACTGGAAAGGACAGGATGATATCACTGACTCCAATTCTTCTCAGTCTTGGGTGCATTAGGAAGAGCAATGCCAGCAGGTTGAGGGAGATGATCCTGCCCTTCTACTCAGCCCTGGTGAGGCCACATCTGGAGTACTGTGTCCAGTTCTGGACTCCTGAGGACAAGAGAGACTTGGAGCTCCTGCAGTAGGTCCAGCAGAGGCTGCAAAGGTGACTGAGAGACGGAAGCATCTTTTGTATGAGCAAAGGCTGAGGGAGCTGGGCCTGTTCATCCCCATCTCAGTTCAAGAGATGAGACAACTAAAAGGGGACCTCCCCAATGTCTGTAGGTATCTGAAGGGAGGGTGTCAGAGGTTGGAGCCAGGCTGATGCGAAGCATCAGGTGATGCGAAGCAATAGGGCAAGAGGCAACAGGCAGAAACTGATGGACAGAAAGCTCCACCTGAACATGAGGAAGAACTTCACACTGGAGGTGTGAAGAAGGCCACACAGTGGAACAGATTGGCCAGAGAGGTTGTGGAGTGTCACTCATTGGATGCATTTAAGAACGATCTGGATGCAATCCAATGCCATGTGTTCTAGGATGACCCTGAGTGAGCAGCAAGGTTAAACCAGATGTCCCACTGTGGTCCCTTCCAACCTTATCCATTCTGTGATTCCTTGAACTGTGGACCTTTAAATGTTTTTTGTGTTGGCAAGGTCTTCTTCTGAGGTTAGGAGGTGGAATGGGTGAACCCATGTGGCTTTTGAGCATAACCTGACATCATACCTAAGGCAAACCATCCCCAAAATGAGCAGTCCTTCACCTCATCATCATCCCCATGCATTACTCATGTCCTCTTTCCTCCAGGGTGCTGGCATTCATATGATTCTTTAGTACCGTAGCTGAACAAGCAGGGAGCAACACACCTTTTCTTCTGGGGTTAGTTTGCTCATGGCTTTTTGCCCTGGCCAGGTCACAGTAGGGTCAGGCCAGCCAAACATACATGGTTCTAGTGAAGGAAGCTGTGGGACTGGAAAGAGCCAGAGACAGCAGAGCATTTTGAAGACATTGGCTGTATCAGTTTGGTTATGATAAAACTGAGCTTTGGCTTGCATGGGTGTCCCTCAGGCCAGCTTGTGAAAACCATTGTGCTCCCTGGTCTGAATCAGAGAGGTTCATGATTTAAAGATAGTTGTGAAACCTTTTCTTAAATTTATTTATTCTTCCATCTATAAAGTTTATCACCACTTAAAAGTTAACTTGGTTTTGCTCCTTAGCATTCCTCGTAACAAGAATAATTTTTGTCCTGTATATAAACCTTATGTAGCCTCAACAACGTGAAGAAAACAAGGTCTAAAAACTTAATTTAAGCTTTGAGACCCCCAGGCACAGGCCCAGTGCAGGAGAAATACGAATTTCCTGTAACGTCTGTGGTGACCACTGCAGACAGGAAGCAATCAGGGGTTAATGCTCCAAGGTTCCCAACAGCAAACTTCTGCCCCTGATGCAGAGCCCTGAGTTACCAGTCTGGCTCTCAACCCTTCACACCACCCAAGAGCTGCATCCCTTCTAACCCTGCCTCCATCACAGCTCTGGTTGATCTCAGGTGTGGGGCTCAGCCTCCTCCCTTCCAGAGCCAGAAACAATTGCATCTCCACAGACATTCTGATAGACATTAGTGGGCTAAAGATGCATTGTTCAGAAAAGCAACTGATCTCATTCTAATGACATGAAGTAGTGTTAAAGCCATCACCATTGTGGTAAGCTGTTTCAATATCTATTTACCATCACTGCTAGGAAGGTGCTTCTATTTCAAGGTTGAATTCATTTAACTTCAGCTTACAGATATTGGATCTTGTTATGTTTTTATATATGGCATTAAAATATCACCCTAGGTCTCATTTCTCTGTGTAAATATCTATAAATACAGATCATGTCACCTCTCTGCCTGCATAAACCTTGTCTTTGGGGCTTGCCTTCCAGCCCTTGGGTCATCTCTGTAGCTGTCCTTTGAATTTCCTGCAGTATTTCACATCTTCCTCGAAGCATGAAAATGAGAAGTGGACAAAGTATAGTAATGGCTGTCATTAATTCAAAATCACTTTCTTTTTTTACTTCATATTCCTTTATTATACATCTATGGGTTGCATTGGCCAATTTTTCCCACCACACTGCCTTATGTGCTTGTGGGTTGGTAATTATTTGCGATGACCCCCATGTCCTCCTGTTCAGTACCACTTTCCAAGAAAGGGCTCTTCATTCTGTGCAAGTTTTTCAATCAGAAGATAATGCAGTATGAAGTAAATGGCTTTGAGAAGTGTAAGCATAGGTATTGATGCAGCTCTGAGGACCAGTAATCCTATCAAAAATGGTCAAGAGGTTTGTGTGATGAGACATGCCACACCTGAAACTATACTGACTTATATTTGCTATCATTTTGGATGCAACTAGAGCTTATTTGTAGAGCTTTATTGTTTGTAGAGTCCTGAATTCAGTTTTCTAATATTTTCACCAGGGTCTCACTGTTCCCTGAATGACACTGCTTGCCCCCTGCCTACATATCCAGCTTTTCAAGCTCTGAGCACCTTGACTCACTCCTTTCATCCTCTTGGCTATGCATAATCTGAATAGGCTGATTTAAAATTTTGATCTTTAGCAGATGCTGCTTCATGCACCTTTTTCTGTACTTCAGAGGTTTCTCCTCTCGGCTCTAACTTCATCTGAGCTGGATATATTCTCTGCCCCACCCCACCTACAACACAAAAATCTCTTTGAAAATGTCTGCCTTTTTGAGATCAAATTCACACACCTGCAAGCAGCAGTGGAGCCTTAGCTGACCCACAGATTTTTTCCTTAATGTGACAAAGACCCTTTCTTATTGCCTTTAGCCATTTAGTCCCAAGCTATGTGAGTGACTCCTTCAGATCTCCCCATCACTGGGAATTATTTACAGTGTTTAGCCTCACTGTCCATTCACCCTTTCAGCCTGGAAATCTTTCCAGCAGCACATCTTCCCCATGTGACTGCAGAACCAAGGCTGAGGGATGCCAGCAGGACAGCACAAAACAATCCCCAGTTTGAGGTAATGGTTCCCATATTACAAATCGGTCATGTCAAGAAGCTTGAGTTTCTGGAAAACTCTCCATTTTGAAGTTTCAAATATGCCTGATAGATGTTGGTACTTTCTTTACAAGGTCAATGAAACCAGGCTGATTTCACTGGTGCAGGCACAGCTGCCAATTTTTAGGTCAGTGATGATCTCATCTTCTTCAAGCAGAATAAGAACCAGTATGCAGAGTTGTCATATGTTCTCCTGATACCCGCACGGCCACTGCAGCACCAAGGTCAATACTAATTTAATCTGCTTTTGTGACTGCAGTGAAGCCACAGCACTTCTGCATTAAGAAATCATTCATCATTTCTGGAAACTCAGGAAATGTTGCTACTGGCCAAGGGAGTCTAGTCGGTGTGCACCAAGAGAAAGGGGTGTGTGATAATGCAGTTTTACAGCACATTATAAAGAAAGATTAAGAGCATGAAAGATAAGATGCACTTTAATAAATGCTTACTAACTCCAACATGTCTTTAATTCATTGCTTGAAAGTGTAGCCTATAACCTTTCAGAGAGGCTGGTTAGGATCTGTAATGGTCTAAAAAGTACCAATGTTCTTAATGGACAGTGCCTTGGGTGAAGCTAATGTCACTTGTGCAGGTCTCCACCACATACACCAACCTGGGATGCCCCATATCAGTGTCCTTTATTATTGTGATGCTGTCCTTCATTTTGGAAAGCAGAAAACTACTGTGGGATACACCCATTCCTCCAAGAGCCATATGCACTGCCAGCCCCTTTGGATTGATGACTCTCTGTGTCTTCTGCCTTGACTGGGACCAGCTGGGAGGCCCTTATGGGCTTTTCTGAGATTTCTCTGGCTTTAGATAAGCAGGATTTCTCAGTTTCCCACTCCATCCCCTGTGTGTCCCCTCTTCCAGTTTGTTCTTGCAGGTTCTTTGTTCAAATGTCTGATTCAGCACCTGGTGGTGACTCGATACCTCCAGATGTGACGATAACATTCCGGTTCTCCTGCTTCTGATCATGACAAATTGCCAATCTCTTTCTTTGTTTCTTGTGTTCCCTGGGCAACCTATCTCCATTGCCAGAGCTTGAAAGATTTGCCATAATACTGGCCAGATCAAGGAAACTTCAGAAGAGTGTTCAAATTTCTGATCTTTTGTGAGATGATCAGCTTTTTCTTTGACTTCTCTCTGTAGATCTTGTAGCTCCCACTTCAAGATGACCATGGGTAAGAAACAAATATGATGTGGTAGAGGTAAAAAGAGCTGGTAATGCTCTTCCCATCCTGATCAGTGCATTTATAGAAGAAAGCTCTCAAACTACCAGAGAAAAGCCTCCTGTATGAAATGTCTGTGTCCAAGCCTTACCTTTTTTCAAGAGCTGTTGGTTCAAATAGACACTTCCACATTTTGAATACAAGTGCTTCTATTTCTAAAAGATATACAAGAAGTCTTAGCAGTGTTTGGCAATAACATAGAGTGAGAAACTGATACTATTAAGGTCCTATTAAAAAAGTTTTTAAATGGATTAAAAGATAATTATAATGAGGATTAAGGAAATAAACAGTATTTTTCATTCTTTTTTTAAAATTCAATACTTAAGTCTCCAGAAAGAATAAAAAATACAGACAAAAGACATTCATACTGTATATAAGCTTAGCTATGAAAAATATGCCTACCTTATTTTAATGGTATTTCAGCTTTTGTTCTGGAGCTTTCAGTTTGTTTTTTTTAACTACAAAGACAAGCTTTCTATTGTTGTTTAGCACATAAATGTACTTTATGTTGTTATGATCCATAAACCAAAGAACTGACAAAGCTGGGTTTTTGACTGTACAATAACTGGAAAGCATTGTGTGCCCTGTTCTGCTCTTACAGCTTAATCAGTGCAGTAATAGGACCTAATTCTGCTCCCATTCAAGTCAACTGGATTTTCACTGTTAACTTTTATGAGAGTAAGGTCAGAAAATATATTGCATGGAATTAAATACCTGACAGGTTGGGTGCTGTTTTCTTTTTTCTTTTTTTTTCTCCTTAAAGGGCTAATTCTTCACACCGAATTGCTGGGAGCTACAATGGAAATGGAGAATGAGTTCCTTCAACCTTTACTGGCAGTGCTATGGTTTTGATCTGTATTACAAAGGATCAGTGAACATGAAGAGGCCTGGTGGCTTTGAAAACCAGCCCCAGAGTGGCTGTGAACATATTTTGCCCCACATCCCACCTACTTTCAGTCCATACAGCTGCCTCACAAACAGTTTACTTTTGGACTGTTTGGATGCACCTGGGAGCATCCTAGCCCACAGAGCAGGCTCAGGCAAGCACAATCCCTGCAGCTGCTGTAGAGAGCACACCTTGAGCCCAGGCAGACACTGGGCTTACAGACTCCCAGCATGGAAAGCAGTCAAGTCTGCTCTTGAGGGTGGTGTTGGCACAGTCAATATTGTCTCTAGAGATTTCTGGGGATCTCTGAGTGCTCTCTGTGACCCAGTTCAGTTTCTGTTGCACCGCTGTTTGCCCATAGCATTACCCTGGTGTGGGTGGAAAGAAAAACATGTTGTCTGCCAGGTACAGCTGTTGGAAAGGGCCAGGCCCTCCCTGCTCTGAGAAGCATGCCTGCATACTTATAGGAGAGGCCATAAGGAGAAGAGTAGAGCTGGGCTGTGCAGCAATTAAGGGCTAAAGCTGCAGCTAGCACAGATCAGCCTTGCTCTAGGGATGTTAGTGATGCTACCTCGCCTGTGCCAGCTGAGGATCTGGCTTCTGGCATCTTTCTTGACTGTCATAAAGGCACAAAATGCAACATAGCAGTGAGCAAAAGAATAACAAAGGTTTTTGTTAGCAGCAAGGGTTAAAGAGCTGTATCAGTTTCTTCAATCGCTGACAGAGTCCCTGCTGCTGGCCTCATCACCTGCCTGTTTCAGGCAATCTCTTCTCTAGGCTGCTTCAGCCATCTGGTAAGATTACAAACAGAACAAAGCAGCAGCAAAGGAGAAGGAGTAGGGGCAGAGGGAGCTCGTTCATCCTGCCTCCCCCCCATGCCTCCTTTTCATCCTCTGAATGTGTAAATCCTGGCTGTGGCCAAGCTCCTAACAAACTGTGTGTGCAGAGGTAGCCAAGGCCATTTGATTCAGCTCTATTGGAAATCTGATTTCTCGTTGGTTTTACACAAAGGTCTATTAATTAGGGCTGATAGAGCTTAGTAAAAAATCTGCTTGGCTAGCAAGGGCACTCTCTCGTTTGCTCGTGCTTTTCTTAGATCTTGCCAAGATCTCAAAAATAGAGGGAGCTTAATTACAGTCAGTGGATTAATCTCTAAGGGAAAGAAATTGTAATTAGCTCTTTGAAATGTGCCACTTTTTCTTCTGGGCTTTCAGAGTTTGTCATTGTGTCTGTCTGTCCTTCTGTAGGACTAGAAAAAAGGTAATTCTGCATAGCTTTTATGTTCATCTTTTCACCCTAAGCCAGACATGCAAATGGCAGCCTGACTTCATAAACATTTCCAGTTGATTACGAAGAAACTGTTGTTTCCTCAGTTTTTCTCTTAAGTCCTGCTTGCTGCTTCCCCTGGAATTCTCTGAAGCAGTGGTCACTTTGGGTCCTGCAGCCAAAGCTGCAAAGGGCCTTTGGTGTCTCTTTGGACTCGTTCTCCCCTTCATGAGAGGAGCAAGGAAAGCCTGGGGTTTGGCTGTGCCATTTCGAGCTGTTCATGTGATGGCATGAGTTGTAACTGCCCGTCAGTGATCGATGGGAAGGCAATAAACCCAGTGCCTCCTAGTCTATCATTTATGTTCATGTTCAAGTAGGTTTGAAGGTGAACAGGGGTGTTGGGGAGAAAATCTAAAGCCAGAACAAGGCATTGCAAGAGATTTCAGTGAATTCCCATTTCTCACGCGTGGGAATTAGGTACAGGTTTAAAAATCACCTTGATAAATGAGAATGTGTCCAGCAAAGACACACCAAGCACTCTGATTTATGACAGTCATTGCATGCAGTCATGTTCCTGACACACAGTGCCTTTGCTGTTGACTTTGCATATATGTAAGCTGATTTTCCAGACATGTACATTGGGGTACATCACACTTTGGCAGGCGAGACCAAGCCCTTTATGTGTACACAGGGGCAGTGTATCAAGGAGAAGAATAAAAAGAGAAAATTAAATACTGTCCTATGGGGGAGCAAGCATGGAAGGATCCTTCAAGATGTATATCCCTTAATCCTTCTGCCTAGTATTTCATCATTCCTCAACAGTGCAGTAAAGCTATCCCTTCATTAAAACTCTCAGTCCTAGGGAAGGTGACCCAAACTCCCCTTCCATCCATTTGAATCTTGCTCTGACAGCCGGTGACTAGTTAATTATTAATATGAAATATTTGATGGTACATACAGCAGCTGAACCCAGTTTAATGTATGCTCAGGGCGACTCTCTGAAGCTGAAATCAGCCATTCGATGCTTTGGATTTTTCTACTGAAGTTTTGCCTTTTGCTTCCTCTTTTACTTCCCTGTCTTTCTTTCTTGTGCCTTTGTGCCTTCATGCTGAGTGTCTTTTTTCATCTCAGCGATGAACTTACAGGTCTGCATTTCTATTCTATTCCTTTATGTACTGATCAGGCTTAATGGAAAAAATAAGAAACAGGACACAAGCCCTGTCTTCATCCAATCCCCAGAAACCCTATTTCTTTCTCACATCTGAAACAGTCAGGCAGTCCAGCGATCCACACTTTGAGACACTGCTCATCTCTGTGTACCCCTGGAGTCTGAGCTGTGCAGGAAGCCACAGCTGTGAGTGAAGTCACATCACCCAGAGCTAAGCATGTGCTACATGTGATAAATACAGCCTTTAGAAGACTTATCTTCTGTCTTGGGCCATGCTTTTAGGATGCAAATCTCCTCTTCAGAACGATTTGCTCACTATGAGATTATGATTTGCTACCTGCATGTTTTGTCCACACACAAATACATTGCAGAGGTCATAACTACCTGCCCACCCTAGGTGCAGCCACTGTTACAGAATCTGTTGCTTTACCATTTAAAACACAGAGAGATATCATCTGTTTGACTCCCATGCAAGCTCTTCAGCACTGATTTTTCAAAATAGTTTTCCTTTATTGGGTCAGGTCAGATTTGCCTACACCGCTTTTGTCCTTTTGTTTGTGCAGCATCTTCTTTGCTGATGGAGAGAGTCCACTTTAGTTAATGTTCCCCACTCCCCCTACCTACCCACCCCTACTTGCAGCAAATATTTTTATCCACCTCCTTGCATTTTGCCCTTTTGAGAGTCATGAGCCATGACAATACACAAAGGCTGGGCCAACACAGTCCAGAATCCAGGCTTACTGTGAAGAAAATCCCTCTCCTCACTGGCAGGAGCAAACTCCAAAGTACCCCAATATTATTTCCCTTTTAACATGAGAGTCAGCTCCAGTAAAACCTCTTTGAAAACCTGGCCATCACACCATTCAGGAAAATAGAAACCAGCCCAGCTACTTCCAAATAGTGCTAATATCAAGTATAGCAAAGACATTGGAACTTGGCAAAGCCTGATTTTCTGTTCTTTCTTACTTACTGTACCTCCAGTACTCATTTTATGATCACCCAAATACACACAGTAGTTATATGCTTATTATATTACATCCACCCCTCTCTAGGGAAAATGTGAGCATGTATTTAACCAATATTCTATTGCCTACTGCAATTCCAGTTCATGTTAGGGACTTAGCAAGCAGCACACAGCAGAAGCAACAAGCCCCATTCCTTGTTCCTCCTCTGCTCATCCAGCAGCCGCACTAAATTATGCACATTGTTTTTCCTGAAGAATCTGTTTAAGCAGCATCATAAACCAGCAGTATTTGCATCGCTGAGACAACCTTTGTTCTACTTAGCACAAAGTAGTACTCAGTATCTGTGTGCAAAAGCAGAAGGGGAGGTGATTTGGAAAGTATTTTGGGAGAGTTTAGAAAGCAGGATTGAGATTTTATTATTATTATTATTGGAAATGTGAACATTTTCTATCACATTAACTGACTTTACAGCAATTTATTTTGCTGCTATCATAAAGGGAGGTAATGAACCATGAAGTTTCTTCAGGAAATTGTCAGCATCTGCCTGCAAATAATTTTCAAACACGTGAGCCATGCAGGAAGAACACAGTGATTCAAAGAAAATTGCTTGTCCTCATCCTAAAAGAAAACCAGTCAGTGTCATTAGTGTTGGACACATTCAGGAGAAGGATCTAGTTTAAAGACATGTCAGTGGTATGTAACAATGGAAAATTTAGATACATGTTAGTCATCTCACAGATAAGATTATCTCCTTTGAAAGCATATGTTTCCGCAGCTGGATAATCATAGTGAAAGGATAATCAATAAAATGAGAAGAAATTCAACAACCTGCTTTTTATTCTCTTAGGGATCTCACTTTCAAAAACAATTACCTCTCTGTTATCTGTGACACCTCCTTTTTTCCTCACAGTAGGTGCCTAACACTAAATCAAAACCGAAACCCATATCTAATCAAAGATAATAGGAAATTTAGAAGATTTTCTTATCAGTTCCAAACACATATGACATCAGGTAGTAGTTATCTCGGATTAGGAAGCTTTCTGGGTGTGATTCACAGATAGAATTTGCCTCATATCTCTCTAGCTTTGGTAGCAAACATAGTACTGAAGAATAAAGCAACATCCTCAGGTTGTGATATGCTGGAAATCTATGGGAAATGGATTCTCCATGGCTATAGCCTAGTGTGGTCATTTATGGTGCAAGGGGAATATAAAATGCAACCAGTTATATGCGAAGGACTTTATTCACACCATTAGTGGGTGTAATTGACTGTGCAAGCTACCTGGCAGTGAAAAGTCAAGCTCATGGATGTTTTAATCTTTAAAAGATTCCCAGTGATAGAAAAGTTGAACATTTTCTCTATTCAAGCCTTCATTTTATACAGTTAGGACATCTATCATTCTCTCTCTTGTGTCTTTTCTTCCTTGATGTAATAAGAAAAAATGGGGTTTCTTTTATTTTTCCTTTACTGGTACATTATCATTAAAAATATCTGAGACTTTGTTATGACTTCACAAAAATCTTGATATCAAATCATTGCTATTTCTCTGCCTAGGAAAAATCCAGTGTTTTTCTTCATAGCAGGTTCACTGGCTGGAGAAATGTCTCACTAAACTCATCACAAGCAGAGTTAGAATTCATTGATTTACTCATTTTCCCCTGTGCTCATCACTTTAACAGCTGAGCATTTCATAACTTTTGAATGGATTTGTCTCTGAAATAGATTGGTGAGGTAAAGAAATTTTATTTACTTCCATTTTAGTGGTGAAGAACTGAGGCAATGAGAGACTAAGTGACTTGTCACAGGTTACAAAGGACTCCAATAATGTATCCAGGAACAGAGACCAGACCTCTTTAATATCAGTCCAGTGCCCTAATCATAAGAACATCTTTCTTCTCTTTCTCCCTTAATAACCTCTAACTCATTTCTTCCAGGGATTCTTGGAGCAGTGTGTGTCTCTGTTCACAGCTTGCCGTAATCCCATCAAATCCTCCATCCTTATGGTGCTTTCAAAAACATTTTATATTTATTTCTGATATCAATACAAACAAACGATCACAGTATTCTCAAAGTAGCATTACTGCAAAGTCAGTATGAAACAGATGGAACAGATAAAAGGAGGTGATGAAATGCCATTCTAACAATAGTGAGAAGACAATATATTGCTAACAACACACAGTCTGCTGCTTCTCCACTGTGTGTGTAAAAAAGCTTTGTTGGCAGAAACCACAGCTAGTTATTAATCAGTATTATGGTTAGTGTTTGCTTTTACTTGGTTTTCAGCTGGGAGAAAGACATGTAGCAATTCCTCCCAGAGTACATGTCAGCAGCCTAAAAATGTCAGAAATACCTGGTTTCAGTTATGCACTGTGACAGTATTTCGTTGGCTGGGAAGAAGATGAAGAGGAGAGCTTGCAGCATTTAGAAAAAGAGGAGGAATGCAGCATTTTGGATACATCTTTACGGGCGCCTATGCTGTTTTCTAGTCTCACTGCACAAAAGCGTAGTAATTGATGAGGAAATAGATGGTGTTCATCAAGGTCTCTGGAGTCAGCAACAGTCCCAGTTACAGTCATGTATCTCCTGGTGAAGTCAGTGGGACAGGGTATCCAGTGGGCTGCAAAGCCATTTCTCCAGTGCATGCATGATACAAATCATTCCCATTTCAGAAGTGACCTAACAACTGATTTATGCTGGTACCAGTGAGTAAGCATGCAAAAACCCATGAAAAAATCTGAAGGCAGAATTTATCTGGTTGAAGATGGAATTTCTCCTTGTTTAATTTTCAACATGATTATAGGTCAGGAAAACGGTCTGTTTTGTATCTGAGCTGGGATTCTTGAGGATGCCCAGATTCTAACTCCCAAAAATCCTTACTGTGTTCACATTCAATCTGAATTTAGGCTGCTGCAGCTTACAAATTCTGCAATTCCTTCTAGTAGCAATCTTGGGCTCTTTCTAAGAAACACTGTAAATCCAGCCAGCTCTGACTGTGCCACATGGCTGTGGAGGCTGCTGGCAGAGGAGAGTCTGTCACACCAGGCACAAAGACAGTGGTCATTCTCCTCACCATCATTAGTGCAGCCCTAAACAGGCTCAGAAACCCACCTGAGTATTCCCTCGTTTTACCTAGTTTTTTTAGCCCAGAAATGAGTTTTGTGCCTTTAAAACTAAATCCAAGAGAGAAGCAGGAGAAAATAAAAAGGGATGGAATTTTTTCACAGCTGTATTCAAAAACACAGTGATAAGAGCTTCATCTCTCTCTCTCTTGGTGCATGTTGTCTGCAGCACAGACAGGGAGCATGAGAGAACTCTCCTTTGCTTTTAGTTAGTTTTTTAGCTAGCTGAAGTAGAGAAGTTCCCTGGACTGTGGCTTTTTCTTTTCCTGGAACTGCTCAAACCTGCTCTAGACTGAAAATCCAGAAAAACACTGGGAGCTCACACCTCTGACCTACCGGGGCCCAGGACGTTGCATCCAGCCCCTCTCAGTGGGCTGAGAGACACTCAGTGAGCCAAGAAACACCCACAGAGGAGTCTCTCTGAACTACAGAAGGACTTTCTGAATTTGCCATTTCTTCAGAACAGCAAGAGGTTTTATCGTATAATATTATTCATTTTTTTATAGTTGTGAATACTTTGCTTGTTAAATAAACAGGTTTTTCCACTTTTCTAAAAGGAAACCTTTCCCAAACTGGTGGGGGGGAGGGGCTGCTTGAATTTGATTTCAAGAGGGGCCCCATTCAGAAGTTTCCTCCCAAGTCTGCCCTAAACCAGGACAGGGTCAACTCTATCAACTACTTTCATCCAGACCTGGCAGGAGGAGTCAGCACAACGAGTGGACTGAAAGACAAAGTGCTGGAACTACTGAAACTTCAGTATGTACCAGAGGCAACTTGTTTTCTCCAGCCTTTTTCCAGGACTGACTACAGAAAACTGGTCCAGAATTAGCAGTGGCAGCCCCATTGTGGATGCACATCCACACAGCTCTGCAGACACAGCCACATTCCATGGCAGGGGAGGGTGCTTTGCACAGCGCTGCTGAAGGAAGAGCCCCTGGTATGGCACTGCTTGTGGATTCTGTGGCAGAATTCATCAGCGAAAACCTTGGCCATTCACTTCAAAAAACACATTTCTGGAGAACAGAAATATTCTTTTTTGTTAATCAGAGTTCAGAAAGATGGATGGGTTTTCCAGCTACTCTGGTAACATTGGTAACAGTCAGTTTTCAGGAAGTGCCATAGGTTTTTAGCAGAAAAGTCCAGAAACTTTAAAAAACCCCCAGACCTCCTTATAATTAGAAACGCTTGTATTGGGAGTGATGGGTTTCTCTTGTTATGCTATAAGATAGAGAAACTTGTCTCTACATGAATTTCCAGTAACCTCTGTTTTTCTTACTCTTTTATACATGCTGTCCTCATAATATTTTTATAGGATGCGACAAAGAAACTATTTCAATAAAGCTTTTCTTTCTTCATGTACTGAGGAACTATAACTTTTCATTTAGCCTTTTAAGATATGACACATCTTTTGACACTTTCTGACTCCTGGTACAAGGCAAAGGCAACTTCTGAGCTTGTGTTTTGGTTTTCCTTCTCTGTTTGATCTGTTTAGCTGAGCTCTTTTCAGTCGAGAAAGAATTTTTAACCCATAAAATTCTGGATGTTGAAAAAAAAATTGCTTTTCATTAACACCAGGACTGCTGCACTTAAGAGCTGCAGCAGAGCTCTCTTTCTCACCACATTGGACAGGACCCTTTTTAGCAGAGCTCTCTTTTCTACCACATAGGACTGGACTCTTTTATCCTTTAGTGCTACTTTGATTTGTCTGTAATGTCCCAGTTATTAAAGTTTTACATTCATAAACTCCTTTTAATAATTTTCTTATTTTTTACTCTTTATGAATATGGCTATTGGCCTGGATCAATAACATAATCCCATGTGCCCTACAAATATCCCTAATTCCGCAGATAAAGATAACCTTATGAGTCTTTCACTTCCTTGGTCTTTACTCACTTTCCCATCTACTTCTGAGCAAAATCCACAAATACTCATGTTGTCATTATTCTTTTTTTTAAATTTTATATTCTCCAATAATATTTACATTGGCTATTTGGGATCTTTAAAATTGAGATACTGAAACTAAATCATCATACTTTTGCATACTAATATGCTCCTACAAAGATGAATAAAGAATAGGCTAATTTGCACATTCAGATAAGAAAAATAAAAAAAAATCAAATATACTTGTGTGAATAGACAAAAACACATATAAGATTTTTTGCAAATGAATCTGGGTTTGATAGGTTCATTTTTCCTTCAGGTTAACATCAAGATAACATTTTGCCCAGTCACACCCATATTCATCTGCAGAATTTAGCCCTAAGCCAGTTCAGATATAATTATTATCATTTCCTCCTACTTCCCTTCAAAGTACTGCAGGCATAGTTTGCTTTAAAAAGAGCTGAACAACTTTTTCCCATGAAATACATAAAATAATCCTCTACTTAGACCACTTGCTTCTTTTCACTCTCTACTTTACACAGCACATGTTGTTCTCATGACAAGAGGAAGAGATTATTTTCCTCTCCTTTTTAATTAATCCGTTTTGTACCAAAGCTGTAAAAAGAAGGCAAGGATTACTTAGTCAAAAGTTTTTCTCTCGTGACCTTCTCAGTGATGAGTAGAAATGGAAATTACTCTGAATTAAAGGCTGGCTGAGTGAACTAGCTGTGCATCTTTACAGGTTTCCCTCACTGCTGGTTTACATCAGACATACAAATTAAGTTTGCGGTCCCATCCCGGGCCTCATTTGTACAAATCACAAACTCCAAAAGGGCAGTGCTGTAAATCACCCCCACAGGCAGCCAAGGGAGGTGGATGGGTGCAGGTGCTGTGTTTCAGCCCTTGGTCTCAGTGTTTCCTACCAGCTTCTCATTCAGCTCCACTCTCACTGCCTCCCTCACCTCCCGGCCCACCTTGCTGCCAAAAATGCCCACTCCTCTTCCCAAAAAAAGACAGTTTTAATAGATGAGATTGACCCAGAGCCCAGAAGAAAGCACCTGCAATGGTTAAAATGAGGGGCTTATAAGCACCTGACAGAAGGAAAGTATTGACGACCTTAAGTTAAAGTTGCTCTTCTGGCTAATATCATTGTTAATGATAACTATATTTAAAAAATCAAATGCCTCACTGAAACATCACATTGTACTTCTTTATCACACTCAACTGAGGCAAACAAACCTTTATAAAAAAATTCAGAGCCTTGAAGGCTCTTTCAATGCAGGAGCTGCTGTAGTAGAATGCGGTGCTGTGAAGTTCAGAGACATTGCCTCCAGGACAGCACTGAGGGAGCTTTCACACAGACATGTTAGAAATTCTGACCAAACCAGCTCAGCACAAGTAAACTGTAAATAGACAGTAATTCAGCGGGAGGAGAGGGAGCAAACAGCCAAAGATAATAAGATAAACAATATATAATTATTCAAATAGACTAAACATAAATAAAGCTGCATGTGTGTGTCTCTGTAAGCCCTCTGGGTCATTATGGAATTGAGGACACAATTAACAAGGATTAAGACATTTTCAAGAAGCTGAATTTATTATTTCCATTTGTTCTCACTGTAGTGGAGGATTTTGAAATTTATTGAAATGCTGATTGTGCTATTATGAAGATAAACATTTCTGAAGAGAAGGCACTGGAGCAAGTTAAGAAAACCTAAGCTAATGAAGTTAAAAGAATTCAGGAGTGTTCAGAAGCTAAAATTCAGAACAGAGAGACTGGCAAGACCATGCAATGTTGAAAAACAAGGTGTTTTCCAAGACTAAAAAATTTCTCTCTTCCAAAATATGAGACAGAAAGGAGGGCAGGCAGGGTCAACCCCAGGACTGAGGATGCTCACTATGTGCAACCACAGACACTTAGTTTGGGGTGCAGGATCAGGCCAGCTGAGCTGCAGCTCTCTCCCTCAAACCCACAAAAGAGTCCCATTGAGTTAAGGAAGCAGAAAGAGTCAGCAGATTTTCAAAATCCTTTGACAGAGCTTCACATAGCAGAGCAGTGGGTCAAATGACAAACTGTGGATTAGTACACTGCATTATAAATGGATTAAGCAATAGGAAACAAATAATCTGGGTACAGTCCTGTGTGACAATAGTAAATGCTAAACCCCTAGTGTCTTAAAGTCTACCCCTCACATCTTCCCTTTTCCATTATGTTTATTTGCTAATTGTGAGGTTTTATAAAGAGATTGCCTGAAGAAAAAGGGGAACATTTTCTTTCAGCTAGACTCTCCTTGCCTCCACCACCATGGGATGACACTGCTAGGCTGAATAGCTATGCCAAGGTTCATGCTACCACATTATACATTCCAATTTCTTACTATTGGGACAAAATACCCACCTTCCTGGCTGTGATTTTTCTTCTGCTGTGTCATCCTGCCACCTCAGAACCTGGTCTGGAAAGTGAAGCAGGAGAAACACAGAACAACATCATGGATCTGGTGCTGTTCCTCAAACGATTTTTCAAAATGATCTACAGAGGAATGACAAAGTGTCACTGAAGTTTATGCATGCTGCTAAGTCTGAAGAGCAGCATAAATTATGGAAGATAGTGAGTGATTTCAGTAGATCACACGTATACACCCCAGGCAGGTAAAATGCAGTCTGAGGAATACAAAATAACATGCTCCTAGGTGAAATAACAGCTTCTTGACACGAAATGGCATTCTTTTCACATCATGGTTTCAGAAAAATTCAGTATAGGTTGCAGAAGGCATTCCTCCCACCTCTCCCAGGATGCATGTAATGACACTTAAGCAAATAAAATAGCATGAGCCATGCTAGGTAAACAGACCAACACACTGCAGGCAGTTTCAGACCTCTGTATTTGGCAGGCTGTTTCTTCTGTGTGGAGATCATTGCTGGACAAGAGCTCGGATTTGGGTTTTGTTCTGCCGTTTGCCACAGCTGAAGCAGCAGCTGAAGAGATCCTGGGAAATCTGGTGGAAACAGAAGCATGGCTGACTTTAGTTATGGAAAAGGCATGAAGAGAAGTGGACATCAGCCAGCAAAACACAAATATGCCCACTCCTACTGCTCATGCAGGCAGCTTGCTCCCAGCCCTCGTTGCACTCCCAACTTGCCCAGTGTCTCTGCCTCACACAAAAGGGGGGCACAAGAGTTCCCCATTCTAAGCCTACAATAAGCCAGCAGACTCATCACTTTTTCTTCACTGAGCCCACTGCCTGACCCCCATGTCCCCTCCCCTCCTCCCTACCCCACCATACCAACCTGCCTCTTCTTGGACTCCCAGCACTGCCCCTGGCTGAGACACAGAGGTGCTGCCCTTGTCAGATGCTGGGGAGCCTCCATGCAGGGGAGCACCAAGCAGGCAGATCACCTCCTGTGCGGTGCCAGGCTGAGGCAGGGGTGCCCCTTTGCTGTACTCTCGAGGCAGTGGATCCACATCAAGATGGGGTGCTCTGCCCTATCCCCAACTCCCATTCCCACTCCTCCCTTTGCACATGTCCTGGTCTTATCTGATCTGGTCAGCTGGTTCAGGAAGTTACATTGGCAGAAAACTAATTTTGCAAAGAAGTGTGCAGCCACTTGAGGTCCCAAACTGGCGTTCTGCAACACCAGTGCCTGCCTCAGGGGCAAGTAGCAGGGAAGGGATGCGAAAACACAGCCAGAAGCGAGGATGCCATGGCAGCAGTGCCATGAGAGCTGTTTGGAGCTGTCTCAGAAGCACACCCTTAGTCTGCTGGCCACCTCAAAACTGAGGCTTGTCTTCCTTCACCTGTGCAGCAATGACAGCCTCGGGCTGTGAAGGCAAAACTTTGGGATGAAATCCTGCAGGGTTGGGGCATCTGCTTCTATCAGAGCCACCTCTCTGTTCAGGAGCTCATGCTCACACCTTTAGGCTTGAGCACTTAGGCCCCATGGGGAGTAGTTAAGCCTTTTTTTGACCTTGTTTACCTTCTGATATTGCTGTTAAGGTCCATGTGCTGGATTTAAATAACCATTTTGCAATGTGCATAGTAGAAAACCACATGCAATGAAGAGAGTGCAGAGAGGATTATCACTCTCTGCAATAATGCTTAAGGTCATGCAAGGTCATCAAAAGATGATTTGAAAGCATTGTTTGCATTCTTGCCCAGGAGAGAAGAAAATCTGGACTAAGCTGGGAAGGAGAGGGAGTCTCACAGGCATTGCATGTTCTCACAGAGCAGTCCAAGCAGAACTGCTATTTCATGAGGAAATACTGAAAGGGCAGAAAGAAACTGGCACCACTGCTGCCCTCTGTGAACCTTCCCTATGCCCTGTTCCTCTGCCTGACACTGCTCTCTCCTTTGCAACTGTGGGAGGGAGGCAGCGTGGCCAGGCAGCATCCTCTGACTGCTGGCAGACCTCTTGCATACAAACGTGAGACACAGAGGAACCTGTCCAAACCTCCTAGAAAGATTGAAAGGGGGAGCCACTGCCCAGTCCCAGCCAAAGAAATCTCTCCAAAGCAACTGTTTCACAACTGGGGGCTGGGAAAGAATTAACTGCTTCAGTTAGGCAGGGCTCAGGGGGAAGGGAGTGGTAGCTTGGGTATTTTTCATCTAGACAATTAGGTATGATCCTCGGGGCAATGGGTGTTAGGCCAAGGCTGGAAAACTTTACCTAAACCAGCAAAGCACAAAGCTTTCATGCTCAGCCCTGAGAACTTCCTGGTAACTCTGGGGTTATTGAGGCAGATTGTTGATCAGAATCCAAGAGAGGATTAGAAACTCTTTTAAGCATAAATAGTATTTGCAACTGTGTGAGTTAAGCAAACGGATACAAGGGAAATCAAACCTCACGCTTCAGGGCATAAACTGCTCTCTTGTGAGTCAGGACCAACCTTTTTTTGCCTCTGTGCATCGCGTCTCGTAATTAGCTAGGTGCTTGCTGTGGTTTTGATTTGCTCTGAAGCATCAGTTACTGGCCGCTGCCAGAGGCGGGATGCTGGACTAGATACAGCCACGATGTGTTTCTGTAGGGCAACCCTTTTGTTCCCCTATTGGCAAAGCTTTGTGGGAAAGCTCTAGTGATTCATGGCTTCAGCAGCTCCTGGTCTTGCCGAACATTGTCCTCTCATTTCCATAGGCACTAAAGTCACTCTGAATTGCTACAGAAATAAAAAGGCAAAGTTGCAGGAAGGGTTATTTATCTACATGGTGCAGACAGCATTTATTTAGTAAATACAAAGATGCTTTTAGGACCTGTATAGGCAATGTTTTGCTTGCAAGAAATTAATTATTTTCTGTATTCCATTTCAGCTGCAAAGCCAAACAACTTCCAGAAGGTTTTGAATATTAAAAAAAATATATTTCTCTGTGTATACACATACGATTATGCACGTATATATATATATATATATAAATATAAGTTGGTCCAATAAAAGGGTTTGAATTACTAGCATTTCCTTACAAATTAAAGGCAGGCAAGGACCAGTAATGCAGGTGACAGAGCATGCACTAACAAAGCCTGCCTCTCCATGCTGCCTCTTTGATGTACCTCATCTTTGCCCCGAAGGAATTTCATTATCCTATGGCGAGCTGGTAATGAAATCTGTACTCAGAATCAAGCCTTCGTAGACAAGGATATCTTGATGCTTTGTTCTGTACAGACTAGCTGTGTGTGGCAGGAATATGTTTCTATTTGTGTGTGATCTGAGTGTACTTTGAATACTGATCTCCAGATAAAAAGGATAGAGATCTAATTTGACAAAATACTAAATTACTCTATCTTGCCTTATCTAACAAAATTCTGATGCTGATTATTGTGATGAATATTTGGGGAGATACTTATAGTGTTCAGCATGTGTGACAAAAATCTCTCTGTCGAGAACTGACTGGCGTGTCAAAGACCCTGATTTATAAAGAGTGCAGAGGGCTCTTAAGTACTGTTTTTAGAACAATGCCGCAACAGATTTACACGCAGGGAAAAAAACCTTCCTCCACAGTCACTTAGAAGCAAAGTAGCATTTCACTGCATAATAATGAGGAATTAATTGTTCTTTGTCATCACTTTTTATGCAAATTGCCATAGAGCACTTGCCCAATGTGCATTTTACCTTTTAACAAAGAAAGTAGTCATGACAAAACAGACCAAATTTCATAAGCTAAAGACAAAAGTAGGCTGTACCATTCACAAATTGAAGCTAGCAAGTCTATTCCTTTGAGGAACTCTATCAACTTCCTATGAAAGTCCATTAAATAAAAAAAGGAACAAGGAAAAGATTTCTAGGCCTACACACCTAATTAAATTAAATTAAGTCCAATTATTAGACAAGTGAAATTTCTTCACAGCGAATTTGCTCATCACTCTTTACATACTGTTTATTTTTTTCTTTTTGCTTGGCATAATCACCAAATATCACCAATATTTTGTTTCTTTACTGCTTACAAGATTTTACTGTATCATTACTGGATTTCAAAAGTTGTGGGTTGCCAGTTGTTCAAAAATGATTTTCTGACTTATATTAAAAAGCAAAAAAACCCACAAAAAACCAAACAAAAATAAAAACCATTATCAGCCTTGTGTTTCATGTATGTTTTTACAACATCTACGTTTAGACTAAACTGACTATTCTTCAGAGAAAACCAGAACAGAAACCGCTACAGAATAACATTTCCTTTTACTGCAAGAAAGAGAAATACATAATAAATCATCTTTCTTCTACATGAAGCTTTAATTTTTTAGTCATTCTGCAACTGACATTGAAAATTTAATGTGAAAATTAACTAGATGGCAGACTAGGTCAAAATGTAGACATCCTAATGGATTGCCTTGTGTCAAAGCATTTTGTCCAGAAACATCTCAACATATTTTCTTTTTCTTGAGAAACATAGGAAGGATATCAGTGTGCCAGGAATTTCTGTCTTGCATGTGCAATGAATTAATTCAGTGAACCAGCGGGCCCTTTTCAATCTCTAGTTTCTACCAACTTCAAACATAATAGCGAGTTCCAACAGAGTCCCTTTTCTATTCATAAGCTATTCAACTGCAAACCTTTGTAGTTCACAACTTCAAGTTAACATAGCAAAGAGCAGTTTTAAATCACTCCTCTAATCAGAGGTCACAATTATTTGCTGCAGCTCCCAAATAAACCCCACAAAAACACCACACGCTGCAAGCCAATGCACTCTGCTTTCACCTCTAAGAAAGAAAAATAACAGAGGCTTGACTTCTGCCTTATGTGTTAACACTTCAGTAACACTATCTATTAATCAAAAAATAGTAGGCAGCTTATAAATCCCTCTGCATGGAAAGAGCCGTCTTCATCCTTACAGAAATATGTTTTCTGCCTGGTCCTTGCTTAAGGTGTCTTCTTGAAAAAAGCAAAAGAAATGGATGTGAGAAGTAAATGAATCAAACAGATAATTAACTATGTCAGTGGAAAGCCAGTTTCACTGGGGTCCCAAGTCTTTGGTTAGTATTAGAGCTAAAAGCAAAATTAACTACCCCTGCAAAAGCCAAAGCCTTCAGCGTAGCACTGATGCAACCCAACGCCCCCCCGCCCTCCCCCACCCTCTCANCTCCAGCAGCTTCCCTAAAGCCACCAGAGGCAGGGGGAGCCACCATGCCAGCAAGGCCAGTGTGTGCCTGCTGAGTGCCAGCACATCTGCACCCTCCATGTTCACCCCCAGCACTCCCACCAGTCCTTCTCCAGTCTCTGCTCAGCCAGAAGCCACCCTCAGCCAGCACAAGCCTTCTTATGCTCCAGTCATGTTTCAGCTTCATGAAGCACGTTATTATTAAACTACACGAAGATCAGACTTGCCTTTTAAGTTTTACCTTCCCAAGTGTTGCTGTACATCACTTCCCATCCCCCCCTCTGAAGGCACATTGGACACCTCGAACCTCCCCCATAACAAAGTCGTGTCTACTACTGCTGGGCTCTGACAAAGCTGGTGGCTTTGCATTCTGCTTTGTCCTCCCCTTCATCTCCACTGCCCAACCCCAGTGCTCCAGGCTTCTCTCCCAGCCACACCAGCACTGCATTGTCTCCATGGCTCCATCTGCTACATCCTGCATGACTCATCACCAGAAATACCTCTCCAGGTAAGGCTTAAGCAGCAGCGTGCTCAGTATTCCTCCTCCTGCAGAGGCAAAGGGAGCATACAGCCACCATGACAGCAGCCCCGACAGCACTGAGAGAGACAGTGCCAGAGGCACAAGAGGCAGCCAGGCATCCAGTCAGACATCCCACCAGAACTGGCAGTTACGAAGAAACTCCTTCTGACTCCCATAAGACAACAGCCAGATGTCCTCTGCTGTGGCTGCACAGTCCATCCAGGAAAGAAAGAAAAAGCCCCTATTACAGTATGCACTGAAAGCACAATCATGGGTGCTAGAAGGTCACAGCTGTTACCAACTCAGTACCTCTGTGAGTAATAATCACCTCTAGGCTTTCACTTTAATAAGTGGATTTAAGTCTATTCAGCCATTGGTGCATGTGTATAAACTCTCATTGATGTTGAAGACTACATGGAGTAGAAGAGTACTTAGAAATAGCAATTTCTCTCCACAGAATAGTGCTTTTCTTCTTACCTATCCTCTGTTTCTTCCCAAAACAATGACTTTGAATTTTATCTTGCCAAATAACTGGTGTCCTGTGACATGTCAGAACTGTGACCTAGACTACTCAGAAATATCTCTGAGCTCTTGAATGGAAAAAAGTCTCTAGCCTGACATTTAATATCTAGAACATAAACACCACTCTGTCATATCTAGATTAACTTCTGCGTGCCCTCTTTGTTCTCCAGTCCCAGATGTTTTTCTTCCCTTGGCGCTGTTCAAGAGAAAGAAGCATTTTTCTAATCCTCTTGTGCATCCCTTGATTTGCAGAAAGACAGTATGGACAAAGCAGATGTTTTGTCTCCTTTCACAGTTTGCTGCAGGTATTTTCACTTTTCTGGATAACTGGGTTAGGAATGAGGCCCACAGCCATGAGCTATGCCATAACTGGTATGGTGAAGGGATTTCCATGAGACAGTGGTGAAGGAATCACCATGGACATGATGGTCTGCTGATGGGGCAATAAGCTACCAGGAGGATGGATGACCCTTACCAATTGGCCAGGTGGAAGAGGGAGGGGTAGCAAGGTGTCATGGTTCTGTGCTGGCCTTGCACAAGACCCACAGTCGTTGTACTCTCTCTCTTTGTAACTGTCCATTTACACATGAAGTGGCTGCCCCCCTCCCCCACTTATGACAGCAGTAATAGAATATTTGAGTATCTCCACTTCTCCCCCAGAGTGAAAGCTGGCATTTGAAATCCCTCACATTGCTCAATGGACTCAATGGACTTGCTCCTCTCTCTTCTCCAAAGCCATCAACACATTTTTTTGTAAGATTTAGGCCTCTGACTGCATCAGAGCATACCCAGGAACACTAGTACATAGTGCTACATGCTAGTATTTTGCAGGTCTAGTGAGCTTATCACCAGCAATCTAGGGAGAATCTATAACATGCTGCTCCAATAAACAGCACTATTTGTAAATCTGTGTTTGTGGAAGTTCCCCAGACCTAGAGTGTAACCCACACTATTTGTGCATCTGGGACCTTAATGAATGCAAGTGGACTTACAGCGTCAAATTGGTTGTAATCAGAAATTAAGCTCAGCCCCATCCAGCCCCTCTGATCTCGAGGCTAGCTGAGGGCTTAACTTCTGCGAAATTTCTATACTCTTAATACAATAACTCCAAGGGCCAAGTGTTGTTGAAAAGATGGATTACAAGCTGAGCTAAAACAAGGTTTTGCCCACAACTGCCCCCAAACCATTTGACCGTGTTGATTCTTAGTGATAGGAGAAGGCGTGAACTGAGATTTAAATAAGTCATTTCAGATGTCCTCTGCTTTTAGAAGCAGACGCTGGGATCATCCTGACCTGTGAAATCATGGAATTTGACAGAGTTGACCTTTAGAACTCTTAAAAAAAGAAGTTTTATGTTATATTTTAAAATACCATTCTAAATGCAAATTCTAAAATGTAACTCACAATTTGTAAATAATAATGAGCACACCAAGTAAAAAAAAGATGAATGCAGTAATGGACCTGAGGAAATTCTCAGAAGATGGCACTGACTTAAAACAAAATGAGGAAGGACAAAGCCTAAACCTGGCTAGCCATCTCCAGGACTTGCTGTGGGCTGTATTTGCACTGCTTTTCACAGAAATGAATTCAAAGCACCAGCAAGCTGCTAGGGTTGTGTTTGCTTTGGGGCTAACAAATTCTGATCTCCTGTAAAACCATTGGAAAGAATAATCTTTAGCTCATTCATCCTACCTGTCTAGCATAGGTGTTGCAACTACTTTTGCCAAATTAAACTACAGCAAACCTAAGTTGGGTGACCCGAGCAAGCAGGTGATGTGAACNGGAAACAGATAAAAGATAAAAACCAGAAAACCCACTTAGTGACCACAGAACACTTTTTGGACATAATGTGTAAACCTTAATGATTCCTGGCCCTCTGTTTCTTGACAGACAAGGAGTTCCTTATATTCCTTTTTTATTATGTTACCTGCCTCAAATTTTTTAAAGGTCAGTGCCTGCCGTGTTTTCCTACCTTGCTTCCTGACACTGTAAATTTAGTCCCAGCAACAACCTTGGTACTTCAATATATTTCCAATATTATATCTCACCAGATCCTCAAAATACCATGCCAGGGATCTGAAGCTCTGTGCATGACAAATGCTACTTTGTGGAGCTTTTGATGTGATGTCAAGCCATGCTCCGGAGACGCTACACTGTGGATCTTTGATACCGCACACCACGACGACGTCTCCTTCGGAGCTGTCACCGCCACTGACTCAGGGCGTGCTGTTAGCAGTGTCAGTGCTCCAGGAAACGTAATGCACCTGGGGTGTGCTAGGATCTGCTTGCAAAAAGACATATGGTGCCTGTAGTGTAATCAATAATCAACTGCGAATTTCTTAATGGCTGCGAAGAAAATGATGCAATGTCATTAAGTCTACCTGCATAACCCAGGAGAATATGTGCATAATTACCAGTAATGGCTTAGATCTCTGCGCAGGACCTGGGCTTACCCAGGAAAACTGATATTTTTCAACCCAAATGCTGCGGGGCAAAATGTACTTCAGAAGGAAATGACAACTTCCTGAATTAAAATCTGCAAAATTTGTCCTTATTTTTCCCTTTTCACTCCTTCATTACCATTGTAAAGATCAAATTGTGTAAGATCCACTAACATGTTGCTCATTCATAGTGTTTGAGTCAGCGTGGTTGAAGCCAAGACTGCAGTACTTGTCTTTCCATAGTACTTTAAATTAGGAATTGCCTCTCACTAGGAAAAAGCCATTTGTTTTTATAAATACGTGACTGAAATACCTTGCAATACACAGAGCTCTCCAACAAGTGGCACTATTAAGACTATTCAAGTTACAAGATTGATATGCAAATGAGATCTCAGAAAGGGATGTTGGGACATGTTTTACAATATTGGATTCACTTTAAAATCTTTTAAATTTACATATGAAATATGATTGAAATATATACTCATAATTCATCTACTCTGGAAAGTTTTGTATTATCCAAAAAGGAACCACTGAAAAGTAGGTCAAGTGCCATAAGCTCAACCAGGCAGTCCTCTCCAAAGAAATGAAGTCATGGCAGTGTGAAGAAACCACCTAATTAATATGTTAGTAAAGGTAACATGCAACCAGGAAATTTGTCCACAGCTCTGAGCCAACACATGTTGTTGAATGTGTGGATGCAGCCTTTTCTGGAGGATGCGTTGCAACATTCATGGCAAGTTATCCCTTAAGTATTCTTGGATCAACCTCTAAATTGTACCTCTTCACATTCATTCTTACCTTATTTTGTTGTTACTGCTTGACAAATCGGGTATTTATTATGTGTTTTGAGTGACCATACATGGTGCATTTTCAAATAACTCATATTTGTCTGGAATATATGTTTGGCTGCACTGCAAGAAAAACGGTCCAGAAATAGTTACATATACAAAAATTCAGGCAGGAAGATAGTTGATGGCAATGGAAACAGTATCAGACTAGATTTGTTGCTGGAAAGCAGTTTGGGAATGAATTGGGAAGCCAAGGCATTAAAACGTAAAATGTATGATATAAAAGTAGCACTTTTAAACAGTAGGCTTCATTTGGTTAGTAGAATATTCCTTCTGTATTTGGAAAACAACTGTCAGTTTCTCCTCAGTTTTCTTCTGTCATATGGAGATACAACAGCCATAACAAAATCATGACCTGAGTGACTTACACTTGAAAGCGAACTCTGTCTTGAATTATGAGTTGATCACAAAATGATGAATAGCATTTGGGTACCAAAAGCTGCATAGAGCTGCTTGGTGAGTTTTCAAAAAGCCTCTGTGCAGTCTCTGCTTAGCTCTACCTTCTCTCTCTCTGTGCTGATATCTCTGTCCTGCACAAGCATGACCTAATTCACCCCGAAACCACTGCAAATTTTATCACAGCATAGACTGAATAATAAAACCCAAAATGGACATTTTCACATTACTCTTCTTTATAGCCAAATAGTAGCATTCATTTTAAAACATCAGCCAGTAAGATAAATGGCAATTATTGTGCTATGGGCAGAGCACACACGGCATGCTTTGTTGAGTTTTCAGTTTGGACAGCTCTGACTACCTGGAGCCGTATCTCCTGTAGCGTGCTGTAAATAACAGAGTACGTGCACTGTGAATGCAGTGGCATAACGGGCACGCAGCGTGCTAACTAAAGCATTACAAATGCTGCATGGCTTATTTTTATCTCTCCGTCCTTCTCATTATAGTATTTTTATCTCTCATGCCAATACAAAATTATTTTTGTGTCTCAGGGAAAAACAAGGCAACACGAAGACTCAGCCCTACTGGTGTATAAACATGATGAGTCTCCTTGCACCCTGTGGGACTTTTCGAGTGTTTAACACCATATATGTCTGCAGAACCAGAACCTAAATGGCACTGGTGAGCAAGGCTTTAAGTGAACATTACTTGGAAAGGGAAAGTGAAGTTTATAAGTCAAAATCTCCAGTGGGGTGCTATTCTGCAGCCACATGTAGCTGGGAAAAGTAGGGGCAAAATGCCACAAGGAAATAAAGGCTTTCCACTTTACACAAGTGGACAATAGCATAAAATGCAGAGTGGGGAGAATCACGTTTTTGAAAAGTGACTATATGCTTGCCCTGACATACAAAGAGTGGAGTCTAGGTTGACAACATAGTTTTCTGTAGTTTAGCAGACTTCGAAAATGCATGTAGCTGCTGCAATCTCAGGAGAAAAAGAAATCATTGAGAAAATTCACAGGAATGGCTCTGCTCTAAAAGACACAGAAAACACAGTATATCATCTGGCTGTAGTGAAAGGAAGAAACAGAGGATGAAAACGTACAATGAAAACTGACAAACGCAGAAAAAATAACAAACACGCACATGTTAATTACCGAGCGTGCTTTTGTTAGCAGCAGGTCACCATCATTCTTTATTGACATTTACTGCAACTGCAATTTCTTTTTCAAGCCCACTGACCCAGGAAAATGTAACCCTCTAGTTATCCAACGCCCTTTAATTAGAGATGTCTCCAGAGATAATCTCACTCGCGGCCCCTATTGTGAATCATTTATTCTCCAACTTTCCTTTTTATCAGCTGTCTTTCATCTTTATGTTTTTCTGTGCGAGCCCGGCTGAGTAACTCGGGCTTGCAGAATGCGGCTTATTCATTTACCGCTTCCCCAGCTGCATTGCACGTCCATTGGCATTTGGGGTCTCGCTCAGGAGCACTGGCTGCCGGCACCAGGGTAATTTGCGGGAATCACAGCTTCCCACTTGGCAAAAGGAGCCATGGCGCCAAGCCTCGGGGTGGGAAAGGGGCTCGCATTCGGGCGCTTCACACACACACAGACACACACACCCGAGAGGAGGCCAAGAACCATCAGAGCTCCCGCGTCGGGAGCACTTGTCGGGGTTTTGTGTTTGTTTTCAGTCCCGGGAGCGCTCACCTCCCCGTGCGCATCTCCGCACGGCTGACTCACGACTGCCGGGCGCTCGCTGTCGGCGCTGTGAGGAGGATGGGGTTTCTCCGGGGGGCGGAGCGCGCAGAATAACGCGGGCATCAACACCGAGGCGGCCCCGCTAGCTGCCAGGGGTGACCGGGTTGGGTGTTCTTTGCCCTGCCCGTCACACCCTGCCCATCGCACTCTGCCCACTGCCTCCCCACCGCCCCGGCCAGAGTAGCGGAGCCCCCTCCGGCCGCCCCCGCCGCCATGGCGGCTCCTCGCGGCGAACTACGGCTCCCAGAGCCCCCCGCGGCCGCCGGCGCGAGCCCCGGCGCGGGGTCCAGCGGCACGCGCGCACGCAGCAACGCACGCACACACACACACACACACACAGAGTGCCGCGGGAGGGAGCGAGCGAGCCCGCTCCGCGCATGCGCCGGCCGCTCGCGGAGGGGCGGGGCGGGCGGAGCGCCGGCGCTATTCGCGGAGCTGCCGTACGCCGCTCCCCGTGCGTAGGGGCCGCGGCGGGCGTAGGCGCGGCGGCGAGCGCTGCGCCGTTGGCGTAGCGTTGTTGTGAATGGAGCGCGCGGCGGGGCGGGGAGGGTGACGTCAGCCTGCGAATGTCAACAATGTAGCGATTGAGGG
>VWZP01008070.1:1127031-1318904 GCA_013396995.1 Dicaeum eximium | reverse complement strand
TTTTTTTTTTTTTTTTGCTTTTTTTTTTTGTGACCAGGGTGTTACCAAAAAATCCCCCCCGAGCATCGTCCCCTACCCTCCACCCCTTTTTATGGCATAAATCTTCTTTAAAGCCAGAAAGGAATTATGATTAAACTTTAAAAAAACAGGTTTTTGCTGTCTTTAATTTTCAAAATTTTGCCATTTCTTAGTCTTGTTTTTACCTCCTGTGTGGCAATATAACTGGCTGCTAGCATGAAAGGATTCCTTCATCTGCTCACGCTCTTGTACAACTGCTTCTTTATTTACAGACTCTATTCTGATTACTCATAAGGATTCTAAAATGATAGCTGCTGCTGACTGATGATTTTTAACTGATTTTCTTGTGGTTTTTGTTTTTTTTTTCTTCTCTCCTTTCTTCTTTCTTAGCTGATCACAAAAGCCTTCGCAGAAGTGGAGTGAATTAGCCATCTGCAGTTCTGGATTTACTGTGAGGGAGTTTAGATTCATAGTTGTCTTTTGTGTATTTTTCTTCTTCTTCTTGTGGAATGGGGTGAAAAATAAGCGGTCTTTTGAAAGTGTGATAAATAAAATCAGCTGCTATAGAGCAAGGTTTAATAACAAGGTGAGTTCATATCACTTGTTTTGTTTTTAGTCAACTACTTTGACCAGTAATTAATAGAAAACCACACTGAGAGCTTTATAACACATGAAGAAAATGGGTGTTCTTGGTTTCCGCCAATACAAATGACTCATCAGTATCAGTAGGGTTTCTACTTCTAATAATAAAACTGTGGAAGACCTTTAAAAACGTGTGGTTTTCACCCCTACTCTTAGTGAAAGGTTGGAAAATATTACTTTGAATTTTTTTTTTTTTTAACTTATGGAAGATTTAGTGATTTGCTATGCAGCAGTGAAAGATCTCGTACCCTCCCAAGAAAACCTGCTCATACCACTGCTTGCAGAACCTACTCATACCACTGCTTGCAGTGCAAAAGTGTTCCCCTCTCCTGTCTTCTTCTCAGTGTTTTGCATTTCACTGTAGAGTATTGCCGATCCTTAGCCACGGTGTCAGAGATGCGCATCTGGAAAATATAAGGTATTTGTGTCGGCTGGGGGAAGACTTGGCACACTACCTCATCTTGCTGAGCTGCTGTTCTCTACCTCTTTTCCAGTCTGGTGAAGAGAGGGACAGTAAGACTGCTGAGTGACCTGTATTGCTGTTTCAGCTGGGGGTCAGAGGATTGGGAGAGGAAGGTAAACAGAAAATAGGAGTTGAAACATAAATGACAACTGTAGGATGTGTCTGTCACTACCTGGAAGGAAGCACACATCTTGCAGTACTGAAAGTGATACTGAAAAAAGTGCAAATCAGAAAGCGATCTATTAAATTATTTTATTTTTCCTCTCTCTTAAAAAGTAATAGTTTTCAAATCCTTTTAGCTGTTTACCTTTTAGTGAGATTCTGCGCTGTGTTCAATGCAGTGAAGCAACCTTTAGCACATTCTGGTTTTTGTTTGAAAGTGTGCCTTGTAGAATGCAAGGTTACTTTGTTTTCATGTAAGCAGAGCATGCCCTTCATGGTGTTATAGTATATCAAATTTTAATTTTTTTAATTCAAGGTGTGGTACTTTGAATGGTAGTCCAATCAGTCTCTTCTGTTCTGCTGCATTAATATTTACTGTTGCAATCTGTTTTCAAGTTGCCTGTGTTGTTACAAGGTTTAAAGGCTATACATGAGGCAGAACTAGTATTTTCTTCCCTATTTAGAGTGACAATTCCCACATTTATGAAGCCTCCATGTTTACTTTCTCTGTTGTTGCAATATTTATACTAGTAAGTTATTCCTTATAAGGATATGATGGTTCTTTGTTTCTTCTTATTCTATTTTAAAAGCGGAGTGTGTTTTTAACAAAATCCGCTCAGAAAATCTAGACTTATCCCAGCTTCCTCATTGTCAGAGGACATCTTTTACCACTAAATATTTATATGTATTAATGTAGTTGGTTTTGGTTGTGCTGGAATACCTTGGATGTGTTTGTGAGTTTCTTGTGTAACCAGACTGATGGAGAATCTTTGTCTTGTAGCCTCTTGCTGGGAGAAGTGCACTAAAAATAGTGGTGCAGAAGCCTGTGGAAATAAAACTTTGCAACTTGTGGAAATCCAGTTGTTCGTTACATGGCAACAATAAGACAGGTTTTATTATTTTCAGATGGATATAGCATAAAAGGCCAAATTCCAACTTAAGGGATTTATTTAGGGACAATTCTTATTGAAGTTAACAAAAGAATAATTGATAAAGACTGCAAAATAAGGTGTCAGTGGTCATTCAGAGTTCAAGAGGACCTAGGTTCAGCACTCTGAGTTTGGCATGTCTTTAGGAAATCATGCCATCAGAAGTGTCATGAAGTTTGGATCATGGCAAATGAATAACGTGTCTAAATCTCATTGATGTTTTGAGCTCTTGACTCTGAAATGGAGTTTGTGTCCAAAATCACTGAGTGACCTGTGAAGGCCAACTGACAGTGTTGCTGCCAAATTTGGGGCTATGATTCTGCTCAGCATCTTCTCTCCTTGCCTTTGGTTGCTCTGGCACCTGTCTCATCCCACAGTGGGCCAGCCCTGACAACTAAATTGGCAGGGAATTACTCAGTCTATGTGTAGGGTTAGTTTTGTGCATGTTAAGTTTGCTGTGGAGTCTGTCAAGAACCTGGATAATGCATCAAATTAAACCAAAACTTGTTAAAAGGCTTAGAGCTGGCCATGGGATGTCTGGCCCCCAAACTGCACTGTCACTGTGTCATGCCCCATCTCCTGAAGGTTGTTCTTGTCTTGCTCTGGCAATGTGGTGGCTCTGCAGAAAACCAGTAGCAGGCTGTGCCTAGCCTAACCTGTAGCTTGGCAGTAGGAACTTGCTTCCCAGGCCATGAGAGGTTTGGGATATTTATTTTCAGCTTGTATCTGGAACAAACAATTGAAAAAGAAAGTTAGAGGAAAGCAGAACTCAAATCAAATGAGTCTTCAGTGTTAACAAATTGCAGAAGTACTACCTCCTGCAAATATTCAAATAACTGAAGGAGAGTAGGTTTATATTAGATATTGGAAAGAAATTTTTTACTGTGAAGATGGTGAGGCACTGGAACAGGTTGCCCAGAGAAGTTGTGGATGCCCCAGACCTGGAAGTGTTCAAGGCCATGTAGGATGGCACTTAGAACAACCTGGTCCACTGTAAGGCATTGTCCATCAGAGGGGGTTTTAGAACTTTGGGTGATCTGGAAGGTCCTTCCAAACCCAAACTATGCTGTGATTCTGTAACAACTATAATAATTCCTACCTGATTCTGGCTTCTGGCCTCATGGAACCAGGTCATGTCAACAATTTCCAAGATGTGATGAGCTCTTGAGAATTTTAAATCTGTTACATATGAAGAGATGAGTGGACCTGGTGACTATGGAGAATTTTTTGAACCATGTGACTGCATTCCTAAGCCCTCGGGTCTTCTCACAACCTTTTATCACTCTGAGGATGATGGCAAGCAATGTTGAGTAACAGGTTCAGTAGATGACCTGAGTGACTTGACTTACTCAGGTGAGGGAGGGAATCTTTGTCCTTCAAAACAAGAGGGTGAAATTGAGAGCTAGTAGTGCCTTATGCCACTGGGTGGGAGCAGGAGGTCCTGCTTGGCCATGTGCTGGTTGTGCTTTGCTGAGCTGATCCAGCTTTTCAACCTAGTACACATCAATTTACCATTTTCTTAACCCTGGCTAATTTTCCTAGGCAATTTGATGAGTAAGACCACAGGTCCAAAGAGCAGCAGAGCTAATGTGGGAAAGACAAGGGGGAGCAGTGGGTGTGCAGGGGCTGAGGGGCAAACCCAGATCTCCTAGATTGACTGTCTGTACCTTCACCCCGCTGGGCTGCTGGAGCTGCTGTTGTTTGGGGGGGGGGGGACACTGCTGCCCCTTTCCTGTGTTCTTGAGCAGCACCCCAGGATGATTTTCTGCAAAGCTGAATGCTGGTTGTGCATTAGACAAACTTTTCACCAGGACCTGAGTAGCAAAAATGAAAATGGAACCTTTTGGTTAGGTCTTCTTCTTGAGCTGAGAAAGCTAAATTCTGCTTCAGGTCAGCTTCAGGTATCTGCTGTGCCTGAGGTACTTTTGTGTGTGGAACCTGTACCCTGCCAAGTGCTTGTGACTCAACTCAGCAATTTAACTTCACTTCCAATCCCTTAATTTGTTCCTGTAACTTACTAAATGTGTACCAAGGGGAAAGTGTGGAGCAGAGTTCTTGCAGAAATCCAAATTAAGTGAGTCTGTGAAGTAATCATGAAGCATGTCAGTAGGCTAACCCCAATGTAAAACTCATGGTAAATTTTGAAATGTATGCATAGTTTGTCATAGCTGGAAATTCATGGGCAATGCAAATTTAAACACTTTGCAAGGAAATTTTTTTGTTTGTCTTTTTCCCCTTCTTGGTCCTCTTCATTTGTCTTATTATTAGACTAAAAGTAGAGTCAGTGATTCATTCAGTAATCTCTTTCTTGGACAGTTAGTCATCTGCCAATTTGTGTTAACTTTCCACTTTGTTCAGAAAGTGAGTAATGCTTAATGCACCAACCAGCAAATTCCAAGCTTTAAAAGCTGTGAGTATCATTCAGATCATCTCTAAACTTTCTCTAAAAAACTTTTACCATTTTGTAAGATCAAAGTAAGGTCTGGCATGCAGTGTTGTACAGCTACAGTCCAGTTGTTTTGTCTAGCCCCAGTTACTAAAGCAAAACACAAGGTTGCAAATGCAGTGCACAAGCAACTCGCATGTTATTTAGCCAGTGTAATGCTTCTTGTTTTTCTTCCCAAATACTTTCATGGGGTAAATACTGCCTCCATCATTCTTTTTCCCTCCCCAGATTGCCATGGCTTGTTAATTTCTATTGTTTCTTACCTCAATAAATTGTGATGCTATCAAGACTAATTTAGTGAAAATAGCTTGCAAGGAAAGTAGTAATTTGTATTAGCTGCCTGCTACAAATATTTCTGGTGCTTTTTGTTATGAGTTTTGGTAAAGAAAAAAATACTATGCTGTTGAAGTGTTATCTATATAGAACTTAGAGCTATGAAGTCTTTCTATAGCAGTGGGGTAGATATTTTGATTTCAAAATGATGCCAGTTATTTCTGAAGATGAACACAGTACTTGATTGAATCACTTCAGAACTTAACTACTTTTTTCTTTCTCATGAAAACTGGATAGCGTAAAGAGCAACAAGGTCAGTAATGTCATAGGAGAACTTTACAGCACCCAAGTCTTTACTGTCTGCTCTAAAATAACATGAAAGAGCTGACTACTACACTCAGCAGCAAAGGAATTCAAAGTGCAGATGAGACTTGAGTACTCTGGAGAGGGTGTGCATGTGCAGGAGGGTAGGGCAAGGTGGCAGTGGTAAACATGAATGCCAGAAGTGGTTTGCTTGGCCCTACACATTTCCTTGATCATTCCCCAAGTACCTGTTGTCCTCCCCCACCCCTTGCAGTCTATTTCTTGCAGTGAAGTTGTCTTCTCTATGATTGTCCTTTGGTACAGGTGGTTTTAGGGTTTCCTGGTGCCACAGTTGTGTAAACAAGCAATGCAAAAGCTGATAGAGAGGAAAGAATAACCTTTGGTTATAGGGTCTGTAGTCTGCAACATGATGGGGCCATAGCACAGTTCTGTTGTGCTCAGGTGTTGTCAATAAAAACATGATTTGGTCTTGAGGAAAAGGTAGGAGAACATCTGTTTTCCCAGACTGGATTCCTGCAGTCCAATTCCATTCCATGTAAATACTGAAAATATCCTGGTAACCATGTTTCAGTGTGAAGAATTAGGGCTTCTGAAAGGTTTTCCCTTCCAGTCTTACTTTGTACCTCAGCAAGTTTCAATAGTTTGGTGAAGCTTTGGACACACAGCCGTTCCAGGGATGCTTATTTGAACACCAGCCTTTGGGATTTGCCCCTCCTGGTTACCTGCACATTTTCCATCAGCAGCAGTGTTAGTAATCCCCCCGCCATCCTCCAGGATGTCTATGCCCACACTAGCATTGCTTGAATATTTCTGATTTAAACCTTCAGAGCATTGCAAAGAAGCTCCTTCCTAGTTTTGGGGTGAAGGTGGGGGTAGGCAGGCAGAGAAGAGCAAAAGCTGAGGTCGGTGGTGCAGCTCTCAGTTCAGTTTGGTGCACGCTGTGCATGTGTGACTCAAGCAATGGCTGATTCACTGCCTGAAGGTGGTTTGGGATTTGGTGTTTTTTTGTTTGTTTCTTTAAAGTAGTAGTCTGCCCAGAGGTGAGAATTAGTGCCCTTCTGTTGGACTATGAGTAAACCGGAACCGTGAGAAATGTCTTTTTTCCCAGCCTGTTGCTCCAGATGTGCAGTGGTTAATGCTGGGCAACAGACCCGGAGTGCTGAGCTGATGTTGGAGGAGATGAGCATCTGGCTTTCATGGGACTGTGCAAGGTTTGAGGGATAGCTTAATTGCCAGATCTGGCACTTCAGGTTGCAGGTCACCTGGATGGGGCAGAGAAGGCTGTAGGGTTTACAGCTGTATTTGGTAACACCCGACACAGCTGCTTTCTTTGGCTTGTCAGAGATGGTGGGGTGAAGGAGGGATGACCAGGTGCCTGAGACCTTTTATGTGTTGAAACCCAGATAAGGGCAGTGTCGACTGTTGCAAAGCTGAAATTGTGTTCAGGACATTTTTACCTGAGGAAATACATATACATATATATATGTGTGGTTTTGTCCCCTGCCCACCTTGCATTTGTTACTTGACTGTAGTTTAGGCTATTCCCAGGTTCATGGGCACCTGTTGCCATCATCCTGCACAGAGAGGTGCCCGAGGAGGCGCAGCCTGGCGAGGGATCTCCCGGGTATTTATGGAGGGTGTCTCCTTCCCCGACTCGCTCTGCAGGTGTACTGTGCAGTCAGTTAGAGAAACCGTGGGTTGAAGGGTTTGCTGGGGTGAAACAGTTTACAAATAGCTTTTCAGTGTTTGTTTTTGTTTTTAACTCACTCCCCACCCATGGGTCCCTCCCCCAGCGTATTGGCAAAGATGAAATTGCTCAAAGAGAGAAGATGGTTGTTGCAGAATAGGCAAAGCACCTCAAGAGTTTCAAAAAGACCTTTGGAAAACGAGTTACTTTCCCTGCATCTTTTTTCTGCTCCTTTCTTCTTCGGGGTTTACATGGTTAAAACTTCTCTCTCTGTGGCTGCTGGGTTTTTCAGGGGAGTGGGGGTGTTACATGGTTTATTTTTTTTCCCTCAGTTTAGGGTTTTTGTTTTTTTTTCTTTCCCTAAAGACTGACCACTGACAAAAAGATACCTATATTAGTGTATTTGAAGCTGGTAGAGGCAGAGTGCCCTTCTGGCACCTGCAAGGGGAGCCCCCAAACCAGGTCGTGCTGCCCTGGCACCAGTTCCCAGTGTCCCCAGTAGCATGGTCCCCATGGCCAGGCGTCTTCTCTCTGTCACTTGGAGTGTGTCCTTTTTGCCCTAATTTTAGGTTATCACGGGGAAGTGATCTCAACCATATAGCCTCATCTGAGCATGAGAGGAAATTCAGACATTTCTCTATTTTATTTTCCTAACCAATGTTCAATCGCTTATGGAAAATTCTGGTCAAAAGGGTAAAATTTCTTTACTGGGTGTTTAATCTCTAAACCACAGCTCCCTGTACCCAGGACACAATAGTGGTAATGCCATGCTTACAGCCTTTTTCCAGCACAGTGTAGGTGTGGGTAGGTGTGCATGCGGGGGAGAAAGGGAAAGGGCACGAATGTGATGGAGGGGTTCTCTTTTGCTTCTTGGGCTGCCTTTCTGTTTTGTTTTTTGGGTTTGTTTTTTGTTTTGTTGTTTTTTTTTTTTAATTAAAAAATGAGAAGGTGATTCTGGCTTGCTTGCAGACGAGGTTAATCATTGCAGAGAGACCCGATGCGGGTTCTCCACGTATGTATTTTCACACACGTGTTGCCGGCTGCGTGCGTACTTCTCGGCTGGCACAGCACAGCAGGAAAGTATGTGGGAGCATGTCTGCTTCCTCTGAGGCTGCTACAGGTGGTTGGGAGGGTGGGGGATGGAGGAGGAGATGCTGGAGGCAGGCGAGGTACGACACCCATTTCCTTTGGCGTGCGTTGTGCGCTCCAAGCCGCTGCCTTGCCGGCAGCCAAGCGGCTGCATGTCGCACCCGCGGTGCTTCGTCTTTGCGCTTACTGGAGGTTTATGACTAAGGTTGTGGTTTAATATGCCCTTTTTAGGTATGTGAAGGGTTTAAAATTATCTAGTGTTGCATTTCTTCTTTTTTCTTTTTTTTTTTTTCCCCTCCATGGCATTTTCTGCCTTTAAAAGTTTCCGTAATTTTTAGAGGGCAAGAAGCGTAAGTTCATTTTTAAAAGAGAAAAGAAAGTTTTCCCTGATTACTCATCAGCTAAAAGTATTAATTTTTGCCTTTCAAGGATTGCTTTTTGAGACTAAATAATTGGCTTGTAAATTTTAAATACCTAACACAAACTGTTGGAGACCCTTAAATGAAATAAAAAGAAAGCTTACATACCTGGAGTTTGTGAGGAAACACTCTCTCTGTAGATGAGATGCCTTTCTTCTGCAGCTGTACCCCACGAAGCTTGGTGTTAACATTTGCAAGTAGAGATTTGTTCCTTGTGATTTTGAAGTCTTTACTTGAGGGCTTGTAATTTTCCCGAACTGTTCAGGTGCCTCTTAATGACTTGAATATTTGTTGAATGTATTGCATGTGGCTTGTATTCCCTTACATTTCAGATGAAATGCTATAACACAGCAAGCTACACTGGATAAAATTGCATGTGCTGGGTTAGGAAGGAGGTGGAGATGGAAAGGAGCAGACCTACACATGCACACCTTGCTTGATATAATATTTCTTTCTTAGCAGGTTGTGGTGTTTTCATGCCTGTGATTCCTTTTTCTTCTTTTTAATTTTCTTCATGTCCTGAACTGCCGTGGAGCAGGATATAGTTTGCATACTCCTCTTTACTTTAATGAAGAAAAGTTTGTTTTTTGCATGAAGGTACCTGGAATATTTGGCATCAGCTCAACTGACAGGATCTCCAGATGTTCTGCTCCGGGGGAGCTTGAGCAAGTTGAACTGTCAATTGTAGCTATTAGATATCAGAGGTGCAGAGCAGTCTTTCTGATGTTTATGCCACCTCCTATCTCCTTGTCAACTGAGATGGCTGCTGAAGGACCCAACAGTAGTTCTCCTGTGCATGTTTGACACTTTAGAAAATGTTGACAACCATTGTGGAAGCCTTAAGGCTTGGTACATGTTTTGAAAGGAAGTAAGTGCGGGGAAATCTGATGTTCCACAAAGATGTAGCAAGATCTGTGAATCATTAGCAAAGTCACATAGAATTAAACTGATTTAATTTGGGAAAAGGTGCTGAAAGTCTCATGGCAGTTTGGCTTTAGCTTATCTCCTGCAGAAAGAGTTGGTGTCTTTTGTGTATTATTTGCTTTGGACTTCAGGTTTTTAACCCTGCAATCCACTTACCAAAATCAATGTATGGATCAGGTGTCCCAAATGTCCCTCGGTGAGCACTGCAGGAGTTCCAGGAGAAGCTCAAGTAGATGGTTCCAGTCCTCCACCAGAGGATTTGCTGCTGAGTGCTACCTGCTGATGGTCCTGGGAGCTCAGCAAGGCCTGTGGAATTAACCCAGCTCAGCACTGCAGGGTGATGGATGGTCCCTGCCCCAATGGACCACTCACACCTCTCGGGTAATACAGTCTGTGGGAATGGCCCCTGAATTGCTTGTGAGGGAAAGACTGTGATTTGAGGGCTGTGTGAAAAAAGACAAGGGAGGTTGAGTTGAAATAGTCATAAATGTTATGTGCAGCTGCCAGGCTGGAATTGTTGGATTAGAAAATAAGGGAGACAAAAAGCGTAAAGCCAAGAAGCATCTGAGAAAAAAAAATCAGGAATTATACGAAGAGTAAAAATGAGAGGACAGTTGAAGTCCAGTATTCTGTCACATTGGAAAGGGAAACACATAATTAAAACTCTTGTGTTAAATTAGATAATGTAGGAACTAAAACCACATACCTGTTCTAATTAGCTGCTTCCTAAGTATCCTCACTTCAAAATTAGCCCTAAAAAGAGCTGCTTGCTTACAGGAAACCATGTTTTTGACTAGAAGGTACAGTAAAAAGACAGGGTGGGGCATAAATGTGCTTTATGGTATAAAAGTCAAAGTCAAGGGTATGCTGCAGAGCACTGTGAGTCAGTCCATGGTAGTTTTCTTTTTCAAAAAGAGCTCGGAAGGTATTGTGCTCTCAAGAATACCACACCAAGCCTTGAGCAGTTGAAAAAGGCACTTAGCAGTTGCAGGGAGCTTTAAAATACTTGATTCCCTGAAACAACGCAAGCGTTAGTCCAGCACATAGAACTTGCACACTGACCAGAGGCACAGCAAATACAGTTCTGATTTATTTTATTTTTTTAGCAGTCCTGCTGGTAGATGTAAATGAAACAGATTGAGATCTCACCGTGGTTGCAAGCTGTGGCAGAAAAATTAGCACCACACTTTCCAATGGAAGCAGAACAAAAAATGTAAAGTCTGCCAATTAAATTGGAAACAGCTCTTAATTTTCCTCTCCTCCTCCTCCCCTAAAGGATGAATGGCTTACTCTTCTGGATGGAACTTTGTGTAATGACTCATAGTTTTATATGGATTAGTGTGAATATGTAGGTGAAGGAGATGCTGGTATCTGAGAAACTATAGTGTCTGGAAGAAGTGTCCTGGAACAAGGAATAAATGAACATTTGATCTGTTTCTCATGCTGAATTAATGGAAACAAATATACAGAATATCTTCCTCCCTTTACTCCCTCTCCTCCCAGATGCACTCACCAGATACAAAGGAGGTTTATGGTGAACAGAGAACATGCCTGTTGTGATAAATGAATTAGTCACTAATATAAGGGTATTCCCCTTGCCTGCTCTGAAATACACATGGACAAGGCAGTAGGAACCAGAATTGTGGCACTGCAGACATCAGCAGTGAGCATGCTAAGTTCTGTGATGCCCTTTGTGAGGTGGTCATTGCTCTGATAGATTTCCAGCAAGGAAAGAAAAGCCCTTCCACCTTTTTGCATTGCGCTTCTTTGGTCAGAGGACACTGCTCCATGCCTTACACAGCAGCTGGGGGGAAGAGCATCACATAC
The DNA here is from genome assembly GCA_013396995.1 of Dicaeum eximium. NCBI lineage: Eukaryota > Metazoa > Chordata > Aves > Passeriformes > Dicaeidae > Dicaeum > Dicaeum eximium. Next base: position 1,307,701 of record VWZP01008070.1, on the reverse strand, counting down.
ATTGCTCTTCTGCTGGCACTGTGGCACAGTGGCATTGTGTTAGACTCACATTCTTGCTGTTGTAAAGCAATAGATAGGGCAGCTGTATTCCTGTTTGGCTAAGCCAAAATCTCATGGCTCTGCAGTCATGTATAGCTGGCAACTTGAGCTGAAAGTGTGGATTCATGTGCGGCTTCTCCAGAGGACTGCCAAGTTTTCATCTCAAGGCTCCTGGCTTACCCTCTCCTCTCTGCAGCCATTTACTACACATCCACTTGCATCAGAATAGCTATTAAAAGCAGGTCTGGTGAAGTGATTGTCTCCCTGTGTTTGGCACTGGTGAGGCCACACCTTGAATACAGCATTTAGTTTTGGGACCCTTACAACAGGAAGGATCTGTTTGAGGTGCCGAATGTGTCCACAGAAGGGCAGCAAAGCTGGTCTGGAATACACATCTTAGGAGGAGCAGCTGAGGTTGTTCAGCCTGGAGGCTCAGGAGAGACCTTATTGCTATCTACACCTACTTGAAAGGAGATTGTAGACAGGTAGGGGTCAGTCTCCCAAGGAAAAAGCAGTAGGACAAGTGGAAATGGCCTCAAATTGCATCAGAGAAGGTGTAGATTGGATATTAGGAAAAATTTCTTAATGGAAGTGGGATGTCAAGCATTGGAACCCAGGGCAGTGGTGGGCTCTATCCCTTGAGGTATTTAAAAGACATGTATGTGTGGCATTTGGGGACATGATTATTTACTGTTGGACTTGTCAGTGCTGAGTTAATGTTTGGACTTGATGATCTTAGAGGTCTTTTCCAACCTAAGCAATTCTGTTTCTGGTAAAACCCCTGTCAATGAAATGTTCAGGTTAGAAAAAAATAAAAAGACCACTTTCTTCAAAGACATTTCAAACTCAGTCATTTAGCTGTGTTTCTCATAAGTGGTAAAAGTAAGGGGTCAGTGTATTGCAGTAGAGAAGATCAAGGAGTCAGAGGAAGATGGACATGTTGAGCTGGAGTTACTGCAGGTACACACTGTAGGATCTCCACCCTCCAGTTTTGTTTACTCTTCTCAGTCTGCAGCAATGTCATTTGGTCCTCATCAAAAATGACCTTCCACGTGGAGTCTCCATTAATTGCAAAAGTGAAAGAGAAAACTGCTCTTACACCCTTATATGACAGTCATTCCTAAAATTGGACCTTATGCAATGAACTGTCCTTGTTGAGCAGTTTTCCAAAAGGCTGATGTAACTGGGTCCTCATTTTTAGACTGTTCACCATGACTTACTTCAGCGTTTAGTTGTAGGGACCTTGTTTTCACATCTCAAACCCAGAGAGATGTACTGGGCTAGTGTAGCATTGTTACAGGTAAGAAGATTGGAAATCCTGAGGTCAGTTCTGAGCTCCTGGCCTCTGCTTTTCTGTCACAATGTGTTGCTTCTCTTCTCTGAGAGGACCCTGGCTGTGGGGTCTCCTCAGTTCTCTGCAGGAGAAAACTTCAGTTTTCCTTTCAAGCAAGATGCCATGCAAGGCTTACCCTCAGGGTGCCACAATACCCTGGGAACATTTTCTGGAGAAGGGGAAATGCGTTTACATTAAAAACATACGAACACTACCACCAAAAAGAAGCAGCTGCTTCTCATATAAGTGTGGGGGGGAATCCCACACTGTCTTCAGAGAAGTAGACTTATTTGGTCATGTGCAGTATCTCAGACCTCCCACCATCACATGTCAAGGAGGTCTGACTTCCATTTTAAAACTAGTACCTGGCATGGAATAGGGTTATACTGAAGTCTTATTGCCTAGTAACCCAAACATGGACACATCCAGAATTCATGTCGTTTGGTGTAATTTCTTGAAAAGAGTTTAAAACTCTGAGTGTTTATTTTGGATCCCCGATGCAAGGCACAGGAGGGTATTTTATGATTAATGAGATTTTCTGCATATTTTTTTTGTTCCTCTTGGCATTTAGTAGTCTCAGTGACCTAGCTTTTTACTTCATTTATGTCTTGTTGGCATTCTCACCAGTAGTCTCTCGTGAGATGCAAGAATCTACCCTCAACCAGCCCGTCTCTCCTTGGCTGTGAGGATGCACTCCACCACTCATGTAGCTTTTCTGTCCTATTCCCACCATCACTCATTTTGTTCTCTGCTTTGGTGCAAAACAATTCCTGTAACACATAAAAACATCACCCTCACCTTGAAAACACAATTTGCTTAAGATGGGGAACAGCATTATACTGGAATTTTTGGCCTAACCAAGAAGAGGCTAATTTGGGTACCAGGAGTCTGGCCACAATACTTGCTGCTCAAGGGGAGTCAGCTTTGCACCCCAGGCTGACCCCCATGCACAGCAGGCTGGTGGTCCCAGTCACTGCAGCTGCTGTGATGGCCACAGAGACCAGTCCCACACTGAAACACTGGCCATAGGAAGAAATGCCCTTCAGCTGCCTTTCTCTGTCCTCAAAAAAGGAGAAATACCAGATAAAAGCACATGGTTCCTGGTGCTCACATGAGAAATGAGTCTTTCCTTTATGGATCTGTGTGAATTTTATTGATAGGGAGGAGTTTGGCTTAGACATGGGACTGATCCTTCATCTAAGACAGTGTGAAGAACTTCTGACGCTGAAGATAAGCAATTTATCCTTTCAGATGGGAACTTTGTCAACTGGTGGCGGGCTGTATATGGCACATCAATCACTCTGCCTCCCCTGGGGTTTGTCTCTGCAGCTGCAGACCATGTGCTTGTGTATGTTGCATTCACCAAGGAGGTGGGGGTAGTAGCTAACCAGCTGTAAATCAGTGAATCACTGTAGGGGAAATTATTTCCCTTGGGCAGAAGAATGTTGTGCTGGAGCAGAGGCTGAATTTGTCAGGCCCTCCAGTGGTTCAGGGAACCCATGCCACTACTCTGTGGTTGCTTGCCTGGGCTGGAGAAGGGACTCCTGGTTGTCAGGTCCCACTGAGTAAGTCCTGCGTGCTTTACAGCCGCTCTGAAATTCTCATTTCCTCTGCTGCTTTGACCAAGGTATGGAGGGGATGGGCAGGAGATGTGGGGACAGAGGGCTGGAGCACTGGCCAGTGTCTCTGTAGAGTAAGAGCAGGGAGATGGAGGACTACTGAAAAATAAGGGTGTACTGCAGGTCAGGCAATAGGTCTTCAGGGACTGGAGCATGAGAAGAGCATGCTTTTCTTGCTTTTGCTTCTCTGTCAGTAGGACTTAGACCTCCTTTTCTGCCTCTCTCCTACTCGGGGAGTAGTTAAAAAAGAAGTAATCTGATCAACCTGTCAGAAGCCCTACTTGTTGCTTCTGCCCATCTGAAGAGGCAACCAAAAGTTTTCTTTTTTTTCTTGGCTGTTGATGCATGAGAGAGTTCAGTTTGTTTCACTCATATACAGCTAGTCTATCTACATAGTAAATATTTTTTGTCTTTCTCCAAACCCTGGATACAACACACCTGTTTTTTACAGTGATAGATATGTGTTGATTTAACTAATTGTCTTAAATGGAGGAAGTCAGCAAGTAGATGGAGGATTTTAATGTCTTTGAAGCCATTCAGGAAAAGCAGCTGGATTTCTATTCTGCATATGTCCTTACTCCATCCCATGCCTGACTAGTTTGGGAAGAGCTGTGATGAGCACCTTACATGGTGAGTTCTGTCACCTGCATGAGTGGCTGGATGATCCTCACAGAGGCTGCAGAAGAAAGTCCCCGAATGTCTGGGGCAGAGAAGGTGGCTTGGCTTCATTTTTTATGGAGGAAGCTTTAGAGCTTTGAATGAGCTTTTTCTCCATCCTGGTGAGTAACCTAAAAGAGTGAGGCTTTCCAGGATAGAAGCTGCTGGGAAAAGTTGCTAGCTGACAGCCTAGTGCTTTGGGGCAAAGGCATCCTCCTCAGAGCTTGGTTTCCAGCATGATAAGGGGAACAGAGGAGACAGGACGGGGTAGCTTTTCCTGTGATTGACTAGTGTTAGTCTTCTTGCACCTTGCCCTGAAGCTTCTGTAGCTTTACTTCCTGAAGCTGATGGTGGGATGGATCATGAGTGTGATCTGAGAAGGCGTTTTCTTGTGTAGAGTATAAACTATTGTATTGACAGTATTTCCTCTGAATGATGCATTTGGGAGTCTTGTAAAAAATGTAAACAAAAAGTACTACTCTGTGGGGAACACTTAGCTTCTGCAGAAATGAAAACGAGCAAAACTGAATGCAGTGTATTACATCCAGCAGACCACTGTTGGGTATTCAGTGACATAGATAAAGGGATGGGAGACACTGCATTGACCTGTGCTAATTTAGGGTTCCATCTCCTCCAAATGGAGTAGAAAGCTATAGTGAACATTAACACCAAAGCAGCCATTCCCTGTATGGGACAGCAAAGACCATGCTTGCGAGCTGTGATCCAAATAATGAAACAGTTTTTACTGTGGGTTTTTGTTGATTATTTCCTTTGCCTGGGAAGGGTGTTGTTTGAAAATCAGAGCTCATAAATATGTAGTGAGGTCTTGGTGCTCCAGGCACTATTATATTGCTCTGAAAAATGTATGGCAAAGCTGTTCCAGTATGTTTCCTCTTGGATCCTGAATATGAGGAATATCACAGAGGGAGAATGGTAAATCAGATGTAGTCTTGTTAGTTAGAAAAGTGGAAGATAATGTTGATTTAAAGAAATCACCCCTTGGGTGTAAATGCTTTTGGTAGGTCAGGGGGATGGCAGAAACTCTGGAACAGGTCACAGCATGGAATTAAAGTGTGAATGTGACCATTAGAAATTGAGTCCAGCAAGGAAGGTATCCTGGTTTTACTCATGGATTGTACTTTTCATTTCTTACAAAACCCCTTTGAAGATGTACCACTTTTAAAGTGTTGGACCTTTGCTTAATAACAAACTATCTTTCTCGGGAAATGTATACATAATAGCATTGTTTTAGTGGGCAAAAATCCTTTCTTGGGCTACAAACGTGTTTTGGATGGGACGTGTTTGTGCATGGACTTTTATATAGCAATTGTCCTCTTTGCTTTTGTGGGTAAATTTTTTAGCACTAAAATATCGAGCTGCAACACTGTGCTTCATTGTTAGACTCCCTGACCTTTGCCTCTAGTTGGAAAGGGGGCAGGAAATCTTTGTTTCCTAAAAGCTGCCTGAAGTCACAGAAGAAAGCAGTATCCCTTCTGCTAGCAACATATGGAATGACCTCTTGGTGCAAACAGAAATAACTGCAGCCACATGAAAGCCATGCAGAGGCTTGGCTGTGGGAAGTCAGTGATGATAGGAAGCAAATTAACGACAGGGAACTGGATGGTAATGTTGGTTGTCAGATACGTAAGCTCCCAGGTTGCAGGAGTTCTGCTTATCAGGATCTGCAACCCAGCTCTTCCCAGAGAAAGGGGCTCTCCCTTTCACTGCCATGGAGCAGTCCTGTCCTCACTGCTTCAGCAGAAAGACCCAGCTGTGAGCAAAAGAAAGGTGATCTTACAGGAAAGGGAAATAATAATTGTTGCCTTTTCCCAACTCTTGGATTGTGTAAGAGAACAAAAAGCAATCCAGAATGGTGAAGACAAAACATCTCAGCCTCTCTTGCCAGTTGGAGAATTGCTAATAATGTTTATAGTCCTGGAACAAAAGACAACAAAACAAGTTACTTAAGAAAAGAATCTGTCACTGACAAAAATAGAGCTTTCAGCTAGTTTTTTGTCTGAGCCTGTGTTTCTCCAGCCAATCAATCCTGTTACCGAATAAAACTCTGGAAATAAACTTAACAAGATTAATGTCTCTAGCTATTTGTAAGACCTATGTGTTACACAGTCTCCTTAAATGAGATTATGTCATGTTTATAATACTTACTCATATTTTGTCCCCAGTCTGGTCTAAAACTGAATAGTTTTCATTAATTTTTCTTGCTTGTTTAATTTTGTGCTTAAACCAATAAGTTACAAATCTGCATGACTGCCCACTTATTGTTACACTCAGAATAATTGCAGTGAGTCACTGTGCATGAACTCGGATTGCCATAGGGTGTTAATACTTGATACTTAAGCAAGCATGTTTATCTGAGAGCTGGCTCATCAGTCTGTGGAATGCAATGTTTACTACATGAACTTCAACCTAGAATTATTGCAGTTAGGAGATGTAGCCTGTGCTCATTAATAATGCCTAGAATCAGTGTTGGTATTTTCAAGGGTATTAGGGAAATTATCTGCTAAGTGTGGGAAAATAAATGCAGGGAAAATAAGTGCTAGGCTTTGAGAAAAAGGGGTTTGTATGCATTTAATATGGTCTTCCTAAAAGACTCTTTTTCTTGCCTGTTTTTTTTATTTATCCATGTATGTATCTGGTTTTTGTCTATGTTCTGTTTTTAATGTCCTGTTTACCCAGAGAATTTGGGATTATGCAAGAATTTGGGATTATAATTCCCTTCATAAATGAAAATATTTGTTTTTTTGATTCCAAGTTTATTTCCAAGCTTTAGTCCAAATGTTTAGTTCCAAAACTGATGCAGACTTTTTTTTTCTCTAGTGAAATTTTCCTCTGTGGCAGAGTAAAACCAGGTCAAACCGGTGTTTGAAATGTTTGAAATGCCATTTCACCTTCATTTATTTTGCTAATGTGTTTTCAGATAATTCAAATCCTGAGAAATTTAGTTGCAGCATCACCTGCTGGAGTGTGTTTTACAAAAGAAAAACAAATAAGGAAGGGGGTTTAGGGTTTATTTGCACCTTCTGCTGAGAGGCTGTTCTCCAATACTGAAGGAAGCAAGTGATGTTCTGCCAGCTCTTGGCAGGCAGGTGAGAGCAGGGAGCCCTTCCTTGAGCAGATTCCCTGCACCAGCAGGTAAGCAGCTGCTCGGCTGCTCTGGGGGGTGTGGGCTGGGTAAAGCCTGCAGAGCTTCTCTTCCTCGAGCAGGGTGAATGATTGCATGTAGGACTTTGTCAGAACTGATACTTGGGTTTTAGCAGGAAAGCACCATTTTTTTTTCAACTGCAGCAAGTCCATAGTTCTTGCCTTTGGGATTACTAGTGAAGTGTCAGCAGCAGGCTGGATGTCATTTTTCATGGGAGAAGCATCAGTTCAGTTCATCAGACCAAGATAAAGCAAATTTGGATTGGAAATCAGATGAGTTTGTCAGTCAGAATAAATGTATTGCGGAGCTCCAGGTGAGGAGTCAGAGGGCACTTCATTCTTTGTAAAAATAGAGGAAAGATTTATATGATGTATCACTCTTTCACCTTAGTAGTATTTAATGCCATTTAGGACAGTAGCTCCTGACCAAGGTGGTTTTGTTAGCTGATTTCCTGCTACTACAATTACTTGGAATATCCAAAGGAATCACTGTTATTCAGAGACCACATCTGTCAGCTTAATACTTTGTGTTTCAGGTGGCATTTTTATATCCATGTACAATAATTATAAATAATGGTTCTTCTGATTTTTTAGCATGTGTATTACAAAAAGCATACACAGGGGCAAGGACTGGAGACATCATAGTTAAAACTGTTATTTTACTTATATACCACATTTTGATCTCTTGTTGATCTTTTGCTAGCTGTACAAAGAATGCTTTAGTAAACAATATTGATTTGATAGAGAATGTGGAGGAATATGTATTATGTGTATAAGACAAGTTTACATATTTTTCCAACTGCATTATACTTTTTTTTTTAGATTTTAAGTACTTTGCATTATTCTTAACAGCAATAACACATGGAACATACTGAGATATTATACACATATCATTTGTTCTTGGGAACCAGTATAACATACGTGGGTGTCAGCTGCGTATCACTGTGGTTATAACCAATTTATGATAGTTTTGTTCTGATGCAAAGCTTAAGTATGCGGGAACCAGGATTGCCGCCCACTTTAAATGTTGTTAGCGGATAGCATTTATTTCAGTGACTTTAAAATCTTAACATTATGAAGGAGTTTTAAGAGGCTCTTGTATTTTTAAAGCAACTTTTATATTCCATCTGGGTAATGTCTATCAGCTTTGGTACTGGAGACAAGTCTGTAGCATGTAGTGAGGGTGTGGAGTTCCACCACATTAATTAATTCCACTGAGGCCTTGAACCTCCTAGAAAAATAGAGTCATCCCCTTTAACTGTACAAGCAGGGTACAACTGACTGAACAGCAGTGTTCTCTCAAAGCTCTTGTTGATCATAGAATCCTCATTGATCCTCTGGATGGAGTCCAGGAAGCCCATCACTTCGAGGAACACATGTGTCAGACCATATGACCTTACATAATAACCACGCACGTGAGAAACCCAAAGGGTGGGTAATCTGTGGGGTGTCCAGTGTCATGCTGGCAGTGGGCTGGCAACTCTTGTGCTGGAGAGGTTTGCAGCCGACTACCTTGTGGTTTCTTCAGCTTTCATTTGACCTCCTGCCTTTCTTGTATAGCAGCTAGGCCGGGAGAATGGGAAATATGGCTTGTGCAGTCCACGCAAATGTTTCTGGAGGAAGCTCCTGGAATATTCCTGTTGCCTCCAGTCAATTCTTTGGCTGAAATTAGCTTGAAGATTAGAGGAGAGGTTACAGCCACAAACGTGCACACACAAGCTTACAGAACAATGAACGTACCCAGAGAAATTGCCCAGAGTAAATTTTTTGTGTGTCACGTAAACAAACAGATCATAAACATTCGGCGCCTGCTCGTTAGGTTTGTTTGTTAGGTTACCCCGTGTTGCCTAAGAGCTTAAGTTAAAACGCTTAGCAGTGGTGTGCTTGATCTTCAGGGATCTACTGATAGAAGCAAGCTGAACCTCTTCACCCTTCTTCCGTTTCTATATGTGTAAAATGGAGACTGCCTGCCTTCCCTGGGCTTAGAGGGGATTACTTACTCCTTACGGCTGGCTTTGGAGAGGAGAAGCACTAAGCAGGGTGGTGTGACGTATGACTGCTCTGAGGGAGATGGGGACAGAAAGGCACCGGGGTGCTCCTGGAGAGGGAGGAGCATTAGCCGGTGAGGACAAGGTCAGGAGAGTCCCTGCGTGGGCACATGGGGGTGAAGGGAAGGCCACCAGTGGCCACAGAGACCGGAGCTGCTTGGGGCCGGCTGGCCCTGCTGGGACGTACGCAGCCTGTTCTTTAAAGCAAGCAGAGTTAGACAGGCAGAGGCAAAATACCCACAGTGTTTGGGTGCTTACGAGCACAAACCTGTTGGATTTAATCAGCTTATGCAAAATGAACTATACCTGGGACCTGCATGTGCTGGGCTTGCTGGGTGAGCTCAGGCTCTGGCATGGGTGTATGCAGGTCCCTGCACCTTCCCTGGGCTGAGGGCTGCTGCCTCCAGGCTCCATCACCCTGCCCCAGGCCTCCCCCAGAAAGCGTACCAGGAAAGGAAAGCCTCATCGCTTTGTGCTGTCATGATCCAGCACATATTTGGTGTTTACCTGGAAAACCATGGTTCTGCTTGACTAAGTCAAAACCTGGTTCATGACAAGTTAACCTTATGTAGCAGAATTAGGAGAGCAAATGTTCACCTGACTATTCCCACCCATCTGAGCGTGTTTCTTTCCTCGTGAGCTCTGTGCCATTCCTGTTAGTGCCTGTTGTCTCTGTGTTCACAGAATCAATTAGGTAGGAAAAGACTTTGAGACTGAGTCCAACCTGTGACCAAACACCACCAAGTCAACCCAGCCAGGGTACTAAGTGTTATGTCCAAGTCTTTCCTTAAATACCTTCAGGGGTGGTGACTTCACCATGTCCCTTGGCAGCCCATTTCAATATCTAATCACCCTTTCTGTGAAGAATTTCTTCATAATGTCTAACCCAGACCTCCCCTCGCACAGTTTAAGACTATGTCCTCTCATCCTGTTGCTGGTTGCCTGGGAGAAGAGACTGACCCCACCCAGCTGCAATCTGCTTCCAGGCTGTTGTAGAGAGTGATAAGGTCACCCCTCAACCTCCTTCCCTCCAAGCTAAACAATTCAAGCTCTCTCAGCCACTCTTCATAGGACTTGCACTCCAGACACTTCACCAGCTTTGTTGCTCTTCTCTGGACTTGCTTCTGCTCCTCAGTGTCTGTCTTGTTGTGAGGGGCCCAGAAATGGACACAGCACCCGAGGAGTGGCCTTAGCAGTGCCAAGCACAGGGGAACTCTGTGGAGGGGATGCAGCCCCATGCCACTTGCTCTCCCCATCAGTAGCTTCCCCATCATCTGCTTAAGGGTCCTGGTGGCTCTTACCCCCATGCCATGACTGGTCCTTCCTGCCCATTCCCTTCAGCATCCTTGGGGATTTAACTCCATGTAGCTGAGCTGCATAATCCCCAACAGATAAAACAGAGTCTGAAACTAGGGTGCAATGAGTTCCCACACTGTGCAGAACAAAGGGATGCCCAAGTGCACCCCTGCCTTGCAGAGGACGTCAGATCTGAATGTTAAAAATCACCTGGTTTCTCAGATTAACTCAACTTTGTGTTTTTTTTTTTTAATTGCTCCTCATCCCTCCCAAGCGGACATGTCACACCACTCTGCTGTAATATTAGAAGAAAATTTTATAAATCTAGAGAGAACACACTTCTCCTTGTACAAATTAATGGTCTATAATAACTACTGTGTAGGAATTGATTTTCTGCAGGTAACAACTTCATGGTCTTGATATGATAAAGTAATAGAATTCTGCATTTTGTGTGTAACCCCTGCAGTATTTCAGGGCTGTGATAGAAACAGCATTTATCATGCAAGAATAACAACCGCATTCCAACATTTTTAGGTTTCAACATCAAACACAAGAGCAACAAAACAAAAAATCTGAAATTCATAATCCATTTTCATCAGTTTGCCAGGCCCCACACTGTAAATGTGGTGGTACTTCAAAGACCATGACAGTTCAGTTAAAAAAAAAAATTAAATAACATCATCCTCTTGAAATATTAGCATAGGAGAAAAACAAAGAAAAAGCCTCTCTTGGCATCTGCATCTGCGATGGGTGGATAATTCCTTTGTCATTTTGAAGTTCTACCTAAACTTGTGACAGAAAATCTGGCACTTCATTATCATTAGGCTTCTTGCTGTCCCTTTTTGAAGCAGTTGGCAGGCTTCTGATTTTCCCTATGTAGCATGAACAGGGAACCTCCAGCTCTCAGGGGCTCTGGGAGAATCTACAAGGAGTTGCATAAGGGCAGAGAGGAGCTGTGAGGTGTGATTCTGTTAAAATGTGCTCACTTAGGCCTGGGGACTTGTTGCAGCAAGAAACAGGGCTTGGAGGGTAGGTGATGTTCGTTCCTGATATAGAAAATGAGCACTGTGATTCTGGACAAGCAAATAATGCCCTTAGAGTGCTTGCTGTGTCCTCCTCTGCATCAGCTGAAAGAAAGGGTATTGCATGTAGAGAACTGCTGGTTTGCCTGGCTACACACAAGTCTGGAACTCATTGAAGTAAAAGTTGGTTTCTAGAGCCTACATAAAATCCACTCATATGCCTGAGTCCCTCTTCTGTGCCTTGGGCGAACTAAACTTGTAGACATGGAGCTAGGTCTGAACTCTGGCTAAGCATTTCTATGCTTAAACCTGCTGGCAGCCTGAGAGGATGGTACTGATCTGTGGAGGGAGGGAAACTGCATTGTGATGTCCTATTTTGAGGGAAGCCACCGGAGAGCAGGACCTCAGGAGGTGCTGGATCAGGTGCTGTGGTTCTCCCTGTTGCACAGATTGTGGCTCTCCTGGTTTTACCCAGAGCTGTTTCTCAAGAGGAATAAGACTTAGCAAAGCCATAAGTACCCACTGGGCTGGCAGCAAGCAGAGGCTGTTGCTGCTTGAGTAGGGCTGAAGGGTTGTTACCTCCTCTTCTGATGGTGAGGGTGAGGCACCCCATCCCTCCCTACTTATGTTATCAGCACTGCAGTTCTGCAGCCAGTTCTTCTCAGTGTGGCAGTACAAGTCTTCTCTGTTTTTATGGCCACGTTGGAAATATCTTGTTGCTTATTATGCAAAGTATCTGCTTTTCATCATCACATCTTTTTGTGTGGATGCTGTGTTGAGTCTTCAGTATGTATTTAATATTTCTTGAATGTTACGTGTTAATTGCTTCCAATTTTCTATTGCTTCATCTTTTGGCCACTTCAGTGCAATTTACTGTTATAGCTGCCCTTTTGTGAAATGTGTGATGCCTGTTCCTATTTTTCTTGTTGGTTTCATTTGAATACTTGGCATTTTAAGTAAACCTTCTTGCCTTATATATTTTGTTTAGAACAACAGATTCCCACTGAATCAAACACGGGAATTTATTTAGTTAATAGGGAGGCTGTGTTGCATTACTGACTGTAAAACAGACTGTTGTAGCCTGCAGCATTAAACTGAGAATGGTATGGTTTTTGAAAATAGAAGTTGGTGTGCTGATTCTTTTATATATATAAATGTGTGTGTATGTATATATATATATATATATATATATATGTATCAGGTTCTCAAAATAATTTATTACCACTTTATGCAGAATTTCACCACAGGAAATGACATGTACTATTCCCCTAGATCTTAGCCTTTGTATAGGGAAAAGGGTACAGAATCTTGTTCATATTGTCTTTGTGTTGTATGAAAAGGTGCTCCTTCAAAAGGTTAATGAGGGCAACTGGACCTCAGCAAGAAAAATGCATCAAGGTAATGTGTCCCTGCCTCTGAAGTTTATGTGGCTCTTTCTTGGGTGGAAGGGGGTGCTGCTGGAGTCCTTCCGAAACGCTGCTGAGCATCCTTGTCCCGAAGACAACTCTTGGAGGATGCAGGGGAAAGAGGATGGTGTGAAGTTCAGGAGTTGCAGGGGACTGAGAAGGGAGTGACTGGCAAAGAAAGCTGCATAGATGGTGATGGGTTTTATGTCAGGCTTCTTGCAAAAGCTTGAATTCCCTTTGGATCTGTTGGTGGCAGAGTGACAGCTCTTCTGAGCGTGTCCTTTCCCTTTCGGTAGTGAAGGATGAGAAACTTTTTCCTAGGATGTATGGGAGCTAGACCAGATGGAAATGAAGGGTAACAGGAAGGGTCCCTGCTGCAATGTTGGAGTATTTTGTTTAATAAGACAACTGTGCTAGCACTGAGAGGTGCTGATGCTTCTCCACAGTCTCAGGCCACTTCTTTCCTGGCTGGCTGGCTTTGCAAATCCAGGTCCTGCCATTTACTCTGTACAGAAAATATTTGGCATAAAGGGGGTGTGCACATAAAGACTTGTGTGAGGAAATGCAAGATCTCCCGAAGATAGCACAGAATTGTTTCTTAATTGGGTTTGTAGTACAGTATGTCATAATGGACCTTGAGAAAAGTATGAAAAGTATTTGCCTCAGCGTCTGAATACCCTCTCCAGAGCGGGGAGTGGTCTGCCTGTGCACAGCTGCTCTGGGCCAGAGCCTCAGGCTCCACTGTGGTGAGCAGCCCCTCTATATCATACCTGCACCTCATCCCTTCCACTCTTGAGATGTTGTATTTAATAACAAGGCCACTCACAGGCTGAGATTTGACATTGTCTTTTGTAAATTACTGTTTTGAAAGGAAACCAGTGGGCTTTGCTGGATGCCCATGAGTTGGTCCAGGTGCTTGTTTCTAATGCAGACAGTAGCTCATTCATGGGCATAACCCGAAGAGGATGTAGTTGGTTGTACCTTTTTTTTTAACTGAAAAAAGTATTTTTGTAAGTTATTTTAAAATGGCATTAAGTTAAAAAAAAATCAAGCAGGTGCCATGCTAAAACATGTGGTGCATTTACAGTTTCACGGCATATCTGTTTTCTTCCTCTATATTATTGTTCCCCACAAAAGCAAGTGAATTCAAGGCAACAAGCAAATGACTGATAATAATAACTTTTAATCAGGTTTATGCTGCTTTGGGATGCCTGTTGGTTGCATGCCGACTGCAAAAGAGTTTATTTATCTTAATAGTTGCAAAACAAAGAAGTGCAGGGCTGAAAGAATGGGTTGCCGTTGAGATGTTTACCCACTGAAATGAAAAATAAATATGCTAAAAATGCCTTCCATTTCTTCATAGAATAAATTAAAACAGTGTTAAACAAGTATCCAGTTATTTTTAGAAATTTCTAGAAAGCTTAGAATGCAAGAACATGAATGTGACAGCTACCAGCCCACTACAAGACCACATGAAAACATTTAATTAAGAGACCATTTTCTTTTCAGGCCGTAGGATATGATTTAAAACCAACTTCAGCTTGTTTTTTAAATCAGTTATTTTCATCCAGTAACCTCTAAACACTATCTATTTCTGCTTTGTCTGCCCTGCATGCACTGAGGCTGGGAGAAGGTGAGAGGGGCACTGAAGCTGTGGGTATGTGCCCTGTGCTGCCGTGGCACTATGCACCAGATGGTCCCACCCTGCAGCTCACTTGCTGCTTATTCCCTTCAGTTTCCCAAGCCTTACTAATTTTTTTCTTCTATAAATCATGAGTTTCCTTTCCTAGCAATTAATCATTTCACTTATTTTTTGCTTCTATATTTAATCCTTCCCATTCATCAACTCTCTCATGTGATAATCTCCCAATATTGGAAGAGATGCATGCATTTCTGTGCCAGTTCAGATCCCTGTCCATATATCCCAGTTTCCTCTCTTTGTTTGGGTGACCAGGAACAAGATGCTCCAGAGGAAGGAGCAGTACTCGTGCCCCACCTCGAATGGCAAATACAACATCCTGACAGCCAGTGGTATCTTCACCCCTTAGTTATTGGGTCAAGACCGGAGAGACATGAGATGTTTGTGTTCCTTTCCAGTGTCTTGTTGAGATGGGAAACTCATGTCCATTCTCTTTTTTAATCCAGATGGAGTCTTGGCCTGCCTGGTATAAAGGGAAAAGAATTATTTTTCGGTAAATTGCATGTTGTATAGAGTATTTTTTTACACATAGTGAATTTTTATTTGGGTGAAATTTGTTTTCTTCTTGAGTTACAAGAAACACAATCTCCCATTTTATCATCCCAGTTTATTTTCTAAAATAGATATTTTAAGGAGACCAAATGGAGCATGTTATCCAGAACGGGGGCACACCTTCCTTCCTCTCAGCAGCACTAGGGCAAAGGTTTTGCTGTCTCCCTTTTTTTTTGGGTCACCCATTGCCAGAGCCCAGGTATGGTCTGGGCAGGCACTGGTCCTGTGCTGTCCTGCCACCACAGGAGGGCAACCCAAGCTATCCCTGGTGGCACTGCAAAGTGCTGCTTAAACTGGAGAGGTGTTTGTCAGATGACTTAAAGGCTACCACTCTATGGATGCACTTCTTGTTTGGTTTTTTGGGGGTTTTTTTGTTTGTTTGTTTTTTTGACAAAACGAGGTAGAGATATCAGCTGAGTGGCTTCTTGAATGTAGGTAGGACAAGGGGTAATGGCTTTAAACTGAAAGAGGATGGGTTTAGATTAGATACTGGGAAGAAATTCTTCACTGTGAGTTTGGTGAAGCACTAGAATGGGTTGTCCAGAGAATCTGTGGATGCCCCATCCCTGGGAGTGTTCAAGGCTAGGTTGGAGAGGGCTTTGAGCACCCTGGTCTACTGAAAAATGTCCATGACAGGGGACTTGGAACTAGGTGATCTTTAAGATCTTTTCCAACCCAAACCACTCTATGATCTATGAATAAGAACTCTTTTGTTCCAAGATGCACCTGCAGCACATATATAGACTGCTTTATTGTACTTATATCTATGAATTCTACAGGAAACTTTATAAAAGTCACATCTTGTCTCTTAAACCATTCTCCCAACCAGCCTCTGGCTTAAAAACACTTCATGACAAGGATGAGGGGATATGCCAAGATGTTGACACCTGCAGCATCAGTTGGAAAGACCTGAGGCTCCTGTGTCCAGTGCAGTAGGGCTTCCTATGGAACAAACCTGGCCTGTAGAGCCTGCAAGAGGGTGTGACAGTGGGGTTTATAGCTCTAGATTTGAATGTGTGCATGCGATGCCTTGTTTTTGGCAACATGTGCTGCCAGCATCTCTTACAATT
Organism: Dicaeum eximium; assembly: GCA_013396995.1. Lineage (NCBI taxonomy): Eukaryota > Metazoa > Chordata > Aves > Passeriformes > Dicaeidae > Dicaeum > Dicaeum eximium. The sequence continues at coordinate 1,291,798 of VWZP01008070.1, read as the reverse complement.
CCATGGCTTACTGTGACATGTGAATAACTTCCCACTTCCCGACTGCAGGTTGATAGTGGTGCCCTCTGTGGACTTGTGTGAACTCTTTTAGAGTACATAGGGTTGCTTTGCCTTTAATGTGTGTACATAACTGCTCGGATAAAATAAATTCATAGTACGGAACACTCCGCAGCTGTCAGTTAAAGGAAGTTGTGCATTTTCCCCATGAGTTTTGGGATAATTTCTCTCCAGCCTTTCCTTCTTTGAAAGTCCTGGTAGATGCTACTTTTTAGATCTCTCTCTTTACGGAGGAAAAACCACTTTCTGATTTTTTTGTGTTTAGTATTATGCAAAGGAGTTGCTGCACATAAACATGCAACTGTAAATGCCACAGAAATGTACTCTACAAAAGATTCCACTGTTAACCACACCAAAGAAAACAAAAATGCAAGGTTATTCAGATCGATGTCACATGCAGGAAGTGACATTTAAATTCTTACTCATTTAAAATTAAGCCATCTTACCATTTTCCTCTTCTGAAGTATTAAAGATTTTCCATTAGTTAAAAGGTTGTCTTGCAGGCCTTCAAGAATAAGTTTTTCCATTATTTTTTTAGAGGCTTGAGCTGTAGCACTTTTTAAAAATGACAGAATGCATGTGAGTGTGGGAACTGTGTACATTGAATTGGTTATTTGAGAAGCCGTCCTAGAAGACTGACCTCAGAAGCATTAAGAAATGGCAGTTCCACTGATTATCTTTACAATTAATAAAAAGTATTGTTTCATTCTTGGAAGAAGAGGGTGTTTCAGTCTTGCTCAGTTTTTGTCTTTGTTCTGATTTGCTTTGCTTTTTTTTGTGTTTTTCCTTGTCCGTTTCAGTGCTGGAATATTGAAACAACTCTGTGGTTTATGGCTTTTACTCCAAAGTTTTTCATTTTTTCATTGTGTTGAGCCTTCTGTAAACAGACTTTCTTGAATCCAAACAAAAAGTGAGGGCTGCGACGTGGAGCCTGGTTTGGCTGTGAAATCATCAGGATCAAAACCCCTTGCATACATCCAGTCTCAGGGGCAGTGGGCTTGGGCTTGCCCAGGTGTTGACCTTCTCCACTGCTCCCAGCTGAGCTCCTGCCTGGATGGTATCTTGAGCTGTCAGCCCCCTCCACCACTGGAGTTGTCCAAACAAGCGTGTTCTCCTTACTTTTTGGAGGAGTGTTCTGGAGGAAGCATCTGTCCTTCCTCTTTGTTGGAACTGCCGATCCTTTTGCTCGCTGGCCGCGCTGTGACTTGAATGCAGCTGTTGGTGCTCCTCTGAAGCATGAAAGGACAGTGCATTTGTTTCCTTTCTCAGCTATCTGCCAGAAGTATTTGATACTGTTGAAGTGTATCGAGATGTTATCTCCATCACTTTAATTCTTGAGCATTTCTCCATTGCTAAGATTGAAAACAAAACCACCAAATTTGAAGTTGGACTGTCTTTCAAATGAAGTATAGCATTTAATGTACTTCTAGCTGGTAAAATCATCACAAGTGCTGACTGGTGTAATTTTGGTAGTTACTGTTGAATCTTGTTTATATAGACTACGTGTGTGTTCCTTTTATTTACCACTTCTCCACAGCATTGAGGAAAAACACGTCTTCATTTCCTGAATATTATTCTGCCAGCCAGAAGTGTTTCCTATTAGAAGATGTTAGAATAAGTCTATCAAGGAAAAAATAAATTAAAAGATACTCTGTTAAGAAAAGGGGAAAAAAAGCTAAAATCCTGTTAAATAATTAAGATGCTTTGGGCTCTATCAGGATTGACAGCATTCTTGCCATAATATACATATGCAAAAACTGTAAGAAGTTTAATATTTTATAGCAAGGATAACTCCAAACCCTAAATCTACTGGCTTGTTTCTATGGTAACAAATATTGAAATATGTCTAGCCAACACTGTAGGTTCCCCCTATTTAATTTCTGTCTATGGGTTCTAGGAATTCATTAAGGCTGTAGAAACCTTTTAAAATTGGTACATTCTGTTGTAAAATTCTCTAAGATTACTGTTGAACACAACTCTAAATTTTAACATAAACATTTATTTGAAAGAGATTTCATAGCAAGTGAGGGATTAGAGCTTTATTCTAAGACTGTATGTGCATTGATCTGATATTTTTGTTCTTCTTTGGCAAGTTGAAATTTTTTTTCCTGTGCATGACTACTGAAAAAATGGAGTTTCAGTCTATAGATTCTGGTGGAAATATGGAAGGCTGCTTAACTGGAACAGTCTGGCTGGAAGACAACAGTGGTATGAAGTCAGCACCTGCAGGCTTTAGTTTAGTGGTCTGAACTTTGTGGCCAGAGCTACTTTTGAGGGAATCTGTCCTACTCCTAAGATTAAAATGATGATTTACAGGGAGCTTCAATATTTATTTCAATTAATTGCACTTTTTGTGTATTGCAGGGCATTTTCTAAGTGTCTGATTTAAGCCATTTTGTGTTTGACATCTTCTGGTTGTTTTTCTTTTGAGGGCAGCCCAGCAGCATTGGGAAGTAATCTGAAGTGTTGGCTGTGAGATTCCATTTCCCTTGTGGTAACTGAAACCACAAGCACCTAGTCCCAGCTGTAAGAGGAAAATTTTGAAACTTTGAAGTGAGCATCAGGTTGATGCAATATTTTGCTTCTGGTTGACTAGCCAGAGTTAGATGCAGCTGGAAGCATAAAGACTTCCTCCCTCAGCCTGCGGCAGGGGGGGACTCTGGTTTCTGCTGGCATGTAGTAAAGATAATGAGGCAGCAGAAAGAAAATTTCAGAAACTGAGATTTGCACTTTACAGCTGTGTTTCAGGAGCCCGTGGTTATGGGCTAAATGCATGGTTTCTCATAGGGCTAATAGCATCCAACCTTTTTTTCCCTCAGAGAGACTTATAGCAGAGGACTTGAAAATCAGACCCAGCAACCTTAACTGATGCCTTGTAGGGCAAGGAGGTGCAGGTGGCAGTGACTGAACTACTCAATAAAAGCAGAAGGTGGTGTTCAGAAAAAGTGCAGTTCATTCATTCATATCCATCTGGAGCAGTAAGGAAGAAGGTGGGCTATTTATTGGGCAAAGGATTATCTCCACAGTCCTGTGTGAAAAAGAGTGATTTCAGTGTGAGCCTGAGGCAGTGATTTCCTCCTAGTGGTGGAGGAGCTGACAATTCTACTTACAACTCGGGCAAAGCCAGGCTGAAAGAAGGGGCCAGTGTATGTGCACAAGGGAACATGAAAAGAAAACAAGGGATATCGATCCTATTAAAGTGTTTTGTAAGAAAAATATCCCTTCACCTCGCAAGCCCTAGGTAAATCTCCAAAACCTCTTTTTAGTACCATAAACAGTACGTAGAAAAATAATTCAGGTGGTGTTCAGTGAAGAAGTTGCTTTGGGTTGGATAAGGGAGGCTTGAGAGACATTCCTGTGGGATGATTCAGGGTGCACTGTTGGCAGGCACAGTCCCACCACCAGAGACTTCCAGTCTTGGGACTGAAGCACTGTTGCAGTGGGCAGCTCCAGTGACCTGACCAATGCCCTGCACACCTCCTGACACACACCACACTCACACAGTCCAACCAGGCTTCCTTACAGCCCAGCACCAGGTTTCCCCAGACATCTGGATCTTTAAAGCAGCTGAATCATGATGCAGTAACACAGAAACAAAGGAAACCCTGGGCTTTCCTTCACTTCCAGTCTGTGTGAGAGATAGTCTAGGGTTTTCCAGCTTTTTCACTGGCTCCTGCTGTGTCTCCAAGTGTCCAGTCACCTGGCTGGCACCTCTGGTCCCTGTGTCCTCTGTTGTGCAAGGGGTCCACGACATCAGTTTGTGGCCTCTTGTCTGGTGCTCTTGCAACCCAGGGCACAAGCTGCAGCTTTGAGACTGAGCCACCTGCACTGAATGTATTCCTTAACAATCCCAGCTGTCATCTTGCTTCAGCTTTGTGTGCATTTATCTGACCCTGGCCTGTGACTCCTTTTTTCATCACGCATGTCCTGTGATGTTTTTTGAACTAGCATGGGCTGTTCAGGAGCCCCAGGGTCAGCAACAAAAAATGTTACCAGTCTCCCTTGTGTCACCAGTGAGTTGTATGACTGTCTGAAATGCTCTCAAGAGTGTGTGCTTTTGTGGTGCCCAAAGTCCCTGGGGTTTCTCATACTGGGAGGAATTATGGCTGTTGTGGGAGTTTTGCCTCCATGCACCCGTACACCATGCAGTCAAGAACAGTGATGTCCACTCTCATCAGTATTTTGAACTCTCCAGGCTGTATCCCAAGTCTGTGGAAAGACTTTTGATCTCTGCAATAGGCTTCACCCAAGGGGCCAATTTAAGTGATAGATGCATATTCCTGTTACTCTGAAATGATGCTTTTCTGCAGGGCTGATTTTTTTTTTCTCATTCATCTTTTCTTTTTGTTTTAATGATGAAATTTCCCTTTTATTGAAATAGAAAACAATCTCCAATCTCGTAACAACAAGGTGAAACTTGTCTTTTCAGGATGTGAAGTCTCCATATGTATTTGTAGAGTACTCAGTGCAGTGAGGGTTGTGGCTGAGGGGAAACCTTTTTTATTTGCTTTTTTTGATATCCAAACACAAATTTCAGAAGAAAATGGAGGAAACTGACTCAAGGCTTGCTAGAAATAAATGAAAAAAAATTGTCCTTTAATGCCTGGAGTTATGTGTGATGCTTGGCTAAACCATGGATATGCTCCAGACCTAACTTTTTTGTATATGTAACAAAATGATTCAGTTTTGAGGCTTTTTCACATCGTAGTGATGGACTTGTCAAATTTATTTTCAGGAAAGAGAGTAGGATTATACATGTGCATGAAGGCTGTGAATATTCCCATTCCATTAGGCCTGTAATCTTCCACAGGCAGAACAAGCCTGCTCACTGTAGCAAGGCCAGTTGGTGGCTGTCAGGAAGCTTTCATGACACCAGCTCTTCCACCTTACTTTTAAAACATCTGGTATATATCAGGGTTCTACTCACCCTTTTTGACTCTCGGAGCTGTGAAATGAAAAAGCAACTTGTATTCTCCTCTGATCAACTTTCACATTTTCATATTGTCTCTGTGCAATCAGACACATCATGATATGCTTTGACTTGCTCCTACAGTCTGAAAAATACTGTACTGATGAACTGTCTGGTAAAACCCTGCAGAGAGTGAGCATGAGTTGAGGGGGGAAGCACATGTGTAGTAAAATGCCAGTGGTTGTATGGACTGCTCAGCACAAGGCAGAGGCAGAGTTCAAGCCACGATTTCCACTATTGACCTTCACGGTGCTCATGCAGAACAGGTAGTCAGTGTTCTTTTGCAGACCTAATGCTAGTGTTTTCTCTAACATAAGCATGCCTAGGAAGATGCATCCCAGATGATGAAAAAAATAATAGGCAGCACGAGTACACGCAGAGAATACCTGCTTTGTTACGGGAGCATGTGTTTCCTGCAGGAGTTACAGCCCCTTGTGAGAGGAGAAACAAGGATTTGTACAACTGCATGCCTTTTAAATGTCTCTCAGTGCTTAATGCTTTCCTGAAAGTGTGGGTAGTTGGATCTTTTCTGATATGTTATTTGGAGGCCTGTAGTTTGGAACAGAAGGTGGATGGTAAAATTCCATAAGGCCTTTTATGTGATATTCACAACAATAATTTTACCTAAAGTGTCTCCCTGCCCTGTTTCTCAGCTAATTAAAAATTCAGTTTCTTATTTTTGCTTGTTCTGGAGGCAAAATTTTGAGAGGTCAGGGGTGACTGTGTTGCAGCTTCTTTTCTGTCCTCAATTCCCTAGCCTTATGGTGAAGTGTTTTTCACTGTAGTTGATTCTGCCGTAGTGGTTAAAGACAGAAAATGTTTAGCTTAACCCTGAGGCAGCTCAAACTTTGTCCTGGATTAATTAAAAAATAGTTCTGTGCCTTCTGTAGCAACAGTGTTTGGGAGGGGAGTGAAGGAAGGAGTGCTGTGCACTGGGGACAGGAGGGCTCATCGTGCCAGCCAGGATCCCTGCTGCCTGCCGGAGATCCTGGCACTTGAGGGCACCGTGTGTTTCCCCCAGGTCTGCCACAGCTCCTGGAGCTGAATATTGCCTGCAGTGGTCTGTCTCTAAGGGAGCTGTTCCACTATCCCAGTGGTTGAGGGTTTTTTTTTATTTTATTTTTTTTTAAAAGTTGTTTCAACAATCTGCTTTTCCATTCTGGGGAAAAAAAATAGCCCTTTGGAAGAGGGGCTAGATAACTGAATTCTGTGCTTATCCTCCATGTTATGTACTTTGTGCAAGTTTAAAGGCTCGTTCTGCCTTTCATCTTGTGTGCTGTTTTCTGCAGATATTTCCTAACTTCTCCCATGACGTTTTTGCCTGGTTCTTCAGAAGACTGTATGGACTGAAAGAGACTATTGTTTCTCCAAGAGTGCAGGCATGTGTACATCGGCTAATCTGGTTGGTACAGGATTTCAGGAGTGGGTGTTGAACTGAGGAACAGGGCTGGGATGTGTGCGCTTACAAATTCTTATTCTGTAAATAATATCACATTTCACTTTCTAGGTTTACCATTCATGTTTCTCCAAAAGCCAAACTCTCCTATCATGAGATATAAACAAGGAAATGGCATAGGGGAAGGTTGCAAAAGTTTTGGTTAGCAGAGATTGGAAAGCTGATCTGGTTTTCATTCCTGTGCCTGGATAAGTGTCAGCTACTTGATTGTGCGGAGTCTCAGAATGCTTGTTTTTTACAAACATCATATGTTTAAAATTGATACTTCAATTTAAACATTGCCTTTCTACTGTTTTCCTTCCCCAGGTTTGGGTTTTCAGTACTGAAGTATAAGATAAGCAAACAAATACTTTTTAGCCCGGTGTTTAGGAAGAGAAGGACTTTGGCAGTCGATGTGCATTTGCCAGCTCTTGAGAAATTGCAATCTGAACCTCGCATTTGCAGCAACCTCATTCTGCAAAGCACTTCGGATGCAAGACATCCGGCAAAATTAGTTGGGTTTTTTTTCCATTTGGATGATATCTCCAAGGAGCAAGGAAACCTCCAGTTACTGTTTTTGTTTACAACCAGCATCTTGTCAGATGAAACCTTGCCACATACTTGTTTCCCCTTTCGGGAACATTACCTAAAAGATGATGGTGCTGGGATAACTCCAGCTTCCTTGTGGTGACCCAGATCTCTGCTGGTGATGAGATCTCTATCTCCACTGGCCATGGAGCAAGAACAGCAGTTGTGTTTTTGCCTGCTGATCTGCAGGCATGTTCCCATACAGTGTTTCCAGGCTCGTCAGCAACCTTGCAGCGCCTTGGCTATTGCTGCTGACGTGCCCTTGTCTGGCGGCAAAAGGCGGGATTTTATTCCACAGCCTCGTTTCATGTAGGTCTCATAAGAGGGTGTGAAGCAACTTTAGGGTGGTTATAAATACTGCTTTTAGAGTATGAGACAGCATAAAAATCCTGGTAGGTTTGTTTGGGGTTTTTTTGCAGCAACAACATTGTATAACTGACAATTTGGTGCTCAACTTTGGTACAGTTTCTTTGCTTGGTCAGGAATACTTGCTGCTTGCAAAACAGCCCCTTGGTACCAGCGGGTGCAGGCTGGGAAGAATGACACTTGCTGGTAGTTTAAGAATTTATGAGGATTTATCCTGTGGTTTGTTGATGAGATTTGGTTGGCTGAAATGCTTTTGATGGATGCACAGGAATTCCCAGGCGTGGATAAAAGCACTTGGCGATACTCAGTCGAAGAGGACAGAGAAGAAAGATTGTGAAGTGAGGAGGACAAGGGGGGTTGTCTGGCTTCTTCTTATCTACAGGGTGTCATATTTAACAAAGGGCTTACAGCTTTACCCATAGTCTTGTGTGTTTTTAGCACTGCTAGACCAAATTGCTATGTTGGCTGCCCTTGAAGGGTTTTCCTAATGCTTCTATTGGATGTAACATGCTTCCTGACTTCACAGCCACCTCACTGTTTGCCCAAGTGGTGTTTCTGAAAGTGCATGTCCTTTTCAGCAGCCCATGGTCACCGTAAGGAGCACTGGAACCAGCCTATGAAGCTATCTCTTCCTGTCCAACGCTCTTTTGTGTAGCCAGGAATGTTTGAGACGTTTCTGCCGACAGTTTTCTGCTCTGCACTCCTGAGGATTGGATGTAGGGCAGTTTGGAGGGTTCCTCACAGTGGAACTCCCAGTTTAGAGTCAGTGAATTCATTAGAGCCCTGAATTATTTACCTTAAAGAATTCAAGTACTGAATTATTTACCTTTAAGGTCTGTCTTCCTGTGTTGTGCATTTGGTTGAATGTAGACCTGTGCTCCATTATAAGCTATTAATGTCTAAGGTAGCATAATATCCAAGGCAGTTTCAGCTAGTTACTGTTAATTTTATTTTCATACACAAATACATTGCAACATAACAGCTGATCTTTAAGGTCCCTTCCAACCCAAAGCATTCTATGATTCTGTGTCATCACACTCTTCTCTTTCTGCAAGTCACCTGCCTGCTGCCAGCTGTAGATGCAAGCCCTGGGCAAACTCCCTATTCAGCATCTTGTTTTTTCACTGCTGTCCCATATTTGGCCCAAATTTTTATTTATGTCATGGTACTCATCCTATAGAAGAAGTTTGTAATTTCCTCACAATCTTACTCTGTTTACCAGTGTCAGGTTTCATGATTTGACAAATAATTTGGAAAGTCCCACTTCTCTTTGCAGGAAGAGACTTAAAACAAGAGGACAAGGATCCTGAGGATGTTACAGCGTTGCTGCTGAGATGTCTCTATACTCCATAGTGTTTCGTGTACTGGAAGTACAGTTCCCTTCTGCTGTGACTGTTCATTACTTTTAGTTGAGAGAAGCCAAGTTTTCAGGTTGGTTAGGAATTCACTGTTAATGGCCACTTGAGGGATACTGAGTTGAAATGACTGGTGTAGTGCCTCACTGGAGCTGCGTGGCAGCTCTCCCAGGCACAGCTCGTCTGCCGGGACACTGAGAGGGTGGCAGGGAGTGTCAGGGTGGCTGCCATCCTTGCTGCCAACAGCTGTAAGGGTTGTCATGCACTCTTACCCTGAAGCCCTGATGCACAGCTCAGGTACATCCCATGTGCCAGGAGAGAAGGCAGCTGCAGCAGGCAGAGCTCACCTGCCACATTTCTCTCCCTTTTCAGGGGTGGGTACTTGAACTCATCAGCGTTCTCTCTTCAACATACCAAAGACTTTGCAGGAAGCAAGCAAATGACATTGTCCACTGGCATCATAGACTCTTGGATGTGATTCTTTGGCAGTGCTGCAGGTGCACAGCCACCAGGCAGCCCTCTATGCCTAACCCCAATTCTCGCTCTCTCCCCATCCAACCCTCTGATTTTCTGTCCCCATTAAGTGAAATTTTTTATTTTGACATGTTTTCCCTGCCATCCCCTGGCCCAGATCTTGGCTGCTCTGTTTTGAGCATAGGTGACTCCAGGCTGCAGTAGGGAGGTCACCTGCAACAGAAGACCCTCCTTGCTTGTGTGGCCCTAAGTGGCCCTACCCTGGTAGGCAGCAGATGCCAGAGGCAAAGGTCACCTCTGTTCTGCTCTGCCCTGGACTAGACTATGTTCATTGCATCGTGTGGCATCAGGCTAAACCCAGGTTTAAACTCTGTCCAGAGATTGCCAGAATTTGGTCTTTCCAGCCACTTTTTTGGGAATGTCTCAATCAGACTGCTGTGACCAAAATCTTGCAGCAAAACTTTCCATTAGTCATCCATGTCAACAATGGACAAAGTATGCCAAATGCCTGAGCCCTGAAACAGACAGTTTCTGAAACAGCAGGAAGGGTATCACAACCATATCCTCCAACCTGTGCTGTGTGTCTGCATTTAATTGTGTATGCCCTTGTGAAGGTAGGCAAGGGATCATGTACACATGGTTGAGTTGCATCTCTTTAAGTGAAGGGGTTTGTTTTATTTGCTTTCAGAGAAAGCAGTGAAATACTGACACTAATGGCATTTCCAACACTGAAAATCTACTTTCCTTTACTTATCATGTGTCTTCTGGCCATTGAGAGAGGGTGGGGGTGGGGGGTTGAGGTTATGTCTTCAGCTGGATTTCTACCATACGGGCTTTTTTCTTCCTTATTTAAATGTAGGAATGTCTTCTGTGAAGTGTATTGGCAGGAGAATATCACACTAAAGCTTAAAGCTACTCATATGGGAAGCAAGGAGTAAACACAGACACTAAAAGACCCTTTTGAGAATTTTAAGCGGTGTCACTACTTAAATTATGTTGTAGGTACAGCGTATGGGGAAACTTTATGATTAAGTAATCTACTGTCAATGCAGTTTTGCAAGTATTATTTTTACATCACTGCTGTGGTTACAAGTGGCATGTATTTGGTGTTGACACTGAAAGAAATTTAATTAGCTTTCTCTCTCTGTATTTCTGCTTTTGGTGGCACTGTCTGCTTGGCATTGGTCCTGATGCTGCCAGGCAGGATGGCCTGGGAAGAGGGCAGAGGATTTGGGAATAGGGAGAGCTGTGTTCTCCTGTGTAGTTCTACAAGTGATGGGCTGTGGTATCTCATCTGCCTCTCCAAACTGGTATCTGTTACTTCTATTTGATCAATGAGTGATTTTAGGGAAAGGACTTTTTCTTGTTTAATATTTTTATGACATGAGGCAGAAAACAAAAGACCTGAATATCTACTGCAAAACTACTGTAATGCAAATACTAGATAATTGCTTGCAGTTAATCAATTTTCTCTTTTGTGTTGTTTTTCACACAGAGCAATGAGGCAAGAGAGAAGTTTTTAAAAACAGAAAAATGTGATTGCATAAACATCGTTGTTGGCAGGAGGACTCAGTGGATTCAGGTAATAATGTGACAACTCTTTTTATTATGCTTTAAAAACTGGCTGGGTTTCAGGCTGCCAGTGGCCCTTTGTCAGGGGCTGATGAGTAGAGGAAGGTGACAAGGTATAACAAGGCCCAGGAGCTGGCTGTTAATTCATTCAGACCAGATGAGAGGGTGTGGGTGTTCCCACAGTGCTGGGGAGTGATGCTGGGGCTGCAGTAGCTTTCTTCTTTATGTCAGGCTGTTTTATCTGAGACTGGGTTTTTTTATTTTGTTGGGGGTTTTTAATGTTTTTTGGTTTTTTTAACCCTAGGAGATTCTCTCCTTTGACCTCTTACAGCTGCTTCGATGTAGGCAGGGAAGCTCCATGCCTGTTTCATGGAAGAAGGTCAAATGATCAGCAGTCCCTTCAGACTGCACAACCCTGAATCTACGAACATTTCCCTTGAATTCCCCCTTTAAAAGGATTTCTGGATCAGAGCAGATCATTATCTACTGAAAGACCCAGACCTAGACCTTTACTGCTTTAGAGAACTACTGCTTTTTGTTTTCTGTGTGTGAAGACAATTTCTCACTGCATGGTTGCAGGAAACCTAATGTGTGATATTTAAACATACTACTAATGTTTGCAACATATTATCTTAAAGTAATGGACTTGAACATATTTAGATCCTGTTTTGTAGGAAAAGTAATTCCTAGCTAAAATGCATCTCTTACGGTTTTAATCATTTTAATTATTTCCCTCACTGAAGGGGAGTGCAGAATGAAGGCAGGGGGAGTTTACAGTGTTAATTGCACTCCACATTTGTAATTGGGAGCAGATCCTGTCCTCAATCTTCTTAGGCAATCCTAGTGAAGTCATCAGGCTTTTCACAAGCATATGGTTTTCCCCACGCCTGTTTGATTCTGGGATAAGGGCCTACGGTGTGCTTTTTCGTTCGCTGATTTCTCATACGGAGGAAGTTTGAAAAATATGCATCATCTTTTCCAATGTAGATTCTTGGTTTCTAGCAACAGTTGAAGAGATTCTGCAGTATTTTATTGAGATCAGCATTGCCTTAGGCTAACTGACACAAGTGCATTTTCTTCGTTAGGTGCAAGGTGAGGAAAAAAGCAGTCATGGCTTTGCATTGCTATAGTCATGACCAAGAAGGCATTTAAAAAGGATATGAATGGGTGTGTATTTAATGATTCCTAAAGCCAGCTTCTTTTTAGTATTAAATTGCGTACTCCAGGAAGCTAGTTGCTGTATCAACATTGGTATAATGACACATTATTTTAAAAAATCAATATCAAGTCATAGAAACAAGTCCTGGTATAAGCAGTTGGGTGCTTACAGCTGTGATTTGTATGTATTTGCAAATGTAATGGGCTTTTTTTTCCCCTTGTAGCACTGGTAACTTGGATAAACACTGTATGTGTGACTCATTGCAGAACATACTTAAGAATAACTTACTTTAAAGGAGCAAGTGTTGGATTTGCTGAATATCCTATTGCTTGCATCTCTGAATACTTACTTGCAATAGGTCATGATTAATCTTAAATTGGCCAACCTGAGGGGAAAATTACTGCTGATGTCCCATAGGTACTTCAGAAACAAATGGAATGATGGAAGTGCTTTAAAAACATAAATAGTAGTTAGAATTCATCAAATCATAAAGCAAACATATGGTGCAAGGCCTTCTAAAATATAACACTTGAAAGCTTTTTTTATCATTTCAGAAAAAGCTTATTTAGTTATCACAGGAAAAGTAAATATTTTCATTCCTTTTTCTTCAGCGCACTCTCATTCCATTTATCTTCCTCTTTTTTCTTTTTTACTTCTTTTTTCCCCCCCAGAGTGTTCTTATTTTGGTGGGATGGGGGACCAACACCTAATGTGCATAGAAAGCCCTCCTTGAGAGCAGGAGATAAAACTGCTATTGGTCCTTCTGTTGTTAGGTACATTATTGAAGTCCTTTAGCAGTGTTGGCACAGAGTTGATGTAATCCAAACTGAGCGCTCACTGTGCGCATGTGCACGTGAGCGAGATGTGATGGACACTGCAGCGGCTCCTGGACCATTCAAGAGCACACTTATGTTTTAATGTGATAGCCCAGACACTGGTGATGAGGGATGCAGTCCCTCTGTATGTGTGTGTGCACGTGGGTAGGCGTGTGAGCTCACGGAGGGCAGCACAAGGCAGCTCTTCTGGTGTGCCTGTGGTGGGGGGGTCGTGGTCTCTACTGCTTCGAGCCTTTAGTGGGACAGGGAGGGGAAGTTGCTGTTGGAAAGGGGTGAAGGAAGATGGGGAGCCGGGTGGGGACTGAGGGCCAGGGAGGAAGACACAGCTCCAGAGGGAAATACTCTGTGCTTCGCAGTTGCTTGTGTGGATAGAAACCAGATGGTGCGCTGGAACACCCGCTCGCTTGGGCGGCGGCGGAGCCAAACATATGGTTAATGGTTAGGAGAAAGAGCTTTTCGAGCCAGGGCTTTGCTGACTGCCTCACATTACAGATTGTTGCAGTGTGTCATTACATTGCCAAACTAAGTGCTTAATACCCGCTGCGGGCGCTGGGCAGGCATTTGCAGGAAGGATGCAGAGGCTCCCCGATCAGGGCGGGAGGCTGACATCACGTACATCCCCCTGCCACACCCCCCCACGCCCCCTTTCCCCTCTGGAAACCCCATAAATCTCCCCATTTAAAAACTCAAATCTACAGCAGGCAGTTTTCCTGCTCTGAGTGTCTTCAATCCATTTATTTCCAACAGCGTATGGCTGGTTTTGCCTTTTTTGGTGCCTGTTTTTTTTTTTTTTTGGTCCTCAAGCTGCCGAGTTCACTGAGGCTGCAGCACCACACTTACATGTCCGGCATCCGAAGTTCCTGCTCTGGGATCTTTGGGCGACAGCAGACCCATGTTATCTAAGGAACTGCTGAGCTCATTCATCTCCTTTTCACGGCCCGCTTCCTTTTATTTTTAGCCAAATCCGTCAGGCCTGACAGGCGGGTAATTTGAGCCAGAGAAAGGGCAAAGCTCCAGGTCCTTTCCACAAAGCAATTCTTCTCCTCCCTCCTGGGAAGGCTCCAAACTTGGCCTGCTCCAGGCAGATGGATTTGTTGAGTCATGTGAGATCATTTACACAAAAACACAGCGAGGCAGTGAAAAGGAAAAAAAAAAAGAGGAGAAAGAAAAAAGAGAAAAAGGTGGGGGGGAAGGGGTGGGAGAGCGTGCACTGCCGGGGCTGCTGTGAGCGTAGGAAATGTGCTGCGAGGCAGCTAGACAGAGGAATGCAGCAGATTCATTCTTGTATAAGGTAATGTCTCGTTTACAGTACAGGGTGGAGCCAGCACGGAGGAGAAATCTCTCGAAAACAGATTACTCATTTAAAACAAAAATTCTCCTTAACATAAATAATAATAATAATAATTTTTAAAAAACCCAAAACAACAACCCGACCGGCAAGCGAGCAGCGCACACGAGCGCGCAACAAAGGCGGCGTTGTTGACAGCACCGGATTACAGTAGCGGTAAACTCCGGGCTGGGAGGTTGCTGGAAAATGAGTTTGCTCCGTGATGCAACTGGAGTTTGCTTTGTCTGGCCGCCAGTGCAAGTGCTGCGGTGGAGACTGGGAGCCCAGCAGCAGCAGGGCGCATTTTGCTCCATCCAGGGATGGCTTTGGACAGTGGGGAGGGATGGAGCGGGCGGTTAAGAATCCTGAGCAGACAGGCTGGGGGGGCATCACTAACAGCGAAACAAGGGGGGATATGCATGGAGGGGGCGGGAGAGAATCTCTTCTTGCTTTGGTTTTGAGGTGGTTGTGGCATCATCTTCGTTGCATCAAGGAGTAAATTGCATTTATTCAGTTGAATGTGAATTTTGTTTTCATATGCTACCTAAGCTAACCCCAGCATGTTGGGTTTTGGTTTTTTAAGTGGGTGGTAAGAGAGAACATGAAACTTGGAGCTTTTCAGATCTTGTTACATCCCAGAGAATTAGGTTGGGTTAATTTATGCAGTGTTCTAACAAGATGCGTTCAAACCTTTAAATAGACTGTGTTTAAGTATTGTTAATATAACTCCCAGTTACTCCAGTTTTCTTAGCAAGGCAGCATCTGAATGCTACTGTTTTGTCCCAGTGGTGATTAAAAATTAAGAATAGAAGTAGAAACTGGAAGTGGAAATTGGTGAGAAACATGCAGTAAAACAAGTCCAAAGCAAAGTATTTCCTAAAATTCTCAGCAACAGTTAAGGAACTTGGGGGAGCATGTAAACAAGGGTTTGTATTTAAACATGATGTGTTCCCCTGCTGAGTAGTATCTTCTGCGTTGCTGACTCCACAGCAATGTCTGTTGAGGTGCTTTCCTCTGGGGAGGGGAGGGTTTGTCTGGAGCTTGCCTCCCTCTAACTTGACCTTGTCTTTCCCTTTTTCTCCCCCTGCTGCTTTTTTACACTTTTGTCTGAAAGACGGCTGGCTTTCCCAGCCTGCTTGCTGTGCTGGGCTGCACTGCTGAGCACAGCACGTTCAGTGTGGGGAGAGCCTTCCCTTCTGTGCTTAGAGTTTTCTCACTTGGTGGGAACCTTTTGTCTGGTCTGTCTCTTGATGGGGCCACCTCGTTACTTACGTACAAGGAGCACTTGGCAACACCCCAGGTCCCAGCTGGGGTCCTGCAGGGCACAAACCCCCCATGGGGTCCCTGACCATCAGTGTGGGGATCAGCAGAGGGGTAGAACTATAAAGATGAGTAGTATAGCCAGGCTTGGGACCTAGATGGTGCAGTAAGCTGTGGGTGTAGCACAGTAGCCTTTAATGGGGAATGGCTCTGAGATCCCCGGAAACGTCCTGGAGAAGGACAACTCTGTCATTTATTCTGTTTGCATAGTTACTGTAACTTTCTTTCCCTTTTTCCCCAAAAACCTAATCATCCTACATTTTCTGTTGCTGTGAGCAACATTTCCTGTTGTTACCCAGAGCTGCAATTCCAGTTAAATTCTCACTTTGTAAAGCTAATCTCCTAGCAGTGGGTGTGGGATTTCCAAAAGAAAAGGCATTTGTGAAGAGCCAGTTTTTAAGATTTTTGTCTTAGTGGACAATTCTGCAAAACTCCTTTTTTAACTGTTCACATTCATCATTGGTTGAAAGCTCTAGCTTCATCTCTATTTATGGCACTTAGAAGACTTGTAGGTTTTTCATTCCCCTACAGAGTGCCCCAGTCCTCAACGTCTCCTTTTTCCGCTTCAAAGATGCCACATGTGTTGCTTTTTGCATCTGTACGTCAGACAACCAGCCCGACTAGGCAGGTTTCAGGAACTGTTTATGACCTGTCTATCGGGAAAATCAGCCTTACTCTTCCTTCCCCCTCTTTCACAGCCGCTCAACTTCCTCTCCTTCTTCTTAAAGTGTGTTGATGCTATCAGCCCCCTAATTCTTTTATCTCACTTCTCCTATCGTTTCCATTCTTCTGTCTGTCTCATGACTAGACTAGAAATTTCTCTGCTGCTGCTGGCCTCTTCCCTCCTGGCACGTACTGTGGTGCTGCCTCCTTTGGGATCTGAGGAGGGATGAGTATAGAGTTCATACATGTTGAGTCATGTCCTGTGGTTGGCATCAGTTTGCAAAGGTAGGGGACATTGTGGCAATTTTCCTTTCAATTAGTAGCTTTAAACTACTAATTCTCTCCCTCCTGGGTTGGAGGATGAGCAGGAGATCCCCACCAAGGCTTGGGAAGGGAGGCACTGAGAACCTCCTGCTGAGGTTGCTCAACCTTCTTATGTTGTGCCAAGGAGAGAGGTAACCCTCTATGTTTGATGTCACCTTATCCTTTTGACGGAACAGGATAGTGATTCTCTCCCTTGCAAAACTTAGGCAGTGATATCTAGGGTGAATGGGCAAGTGTCCTTTTGTGAGACTTAGGAAATAACCTAAGAATAAATAAATCCCTAGCCTGCTTTCCCCCAACATAAAATTATAGAAGTTTTAGTTCAGTAGTGGCAATTTCCTCTTTGTCATGTGCTCATCCAGAGGGAATTCCAGGGGAGAGCTCTATTCTAAACAGATTAATCTAAGTTTCTGTGGAGCTTTAACTATATGTGAATTTTTCACATCCAGCAATGAATTGGTGCAGCAGTGAAGTGCAGGACTGTTTGTAATGTATTTGTAACCTAGCTGTTTTCTGGATGCAGCCAAATCCCATTAACTGTGAATTCTCTGCTTCCTTTTTCCTCCTGTCGAGCCTTCTGGATAGCGGCTTTTCTTAACAGCTTGTTTGTGGAATCTGCTCTGAAATCTCCCAGTGACTTCACTATTCTCAAAGCAAGGGAAACTGGGAGCAGCTTATTACCTGCTTATCATCCAGTTCCTATTTCTGTTAGAAAGTCTCCATCGTCCATAGACCAAACAAGGTTAAATCTCTTTGCCTGCCCTGCGGTCAAGCACAGCAGAGGTAAAAGTTCTTTCAGAGATAAAACTTCGCAGGTTGGTTAAGTGATACATCAATCTAGACAGCGCTTTTTGTATAAAATTGCCTTCTTGAATTTCCTTGGAGCATCCTTAGGGAACCTTAAAAGTTGTCTGAAAGTTGCTAGCGAGAATGTCCGAGCACCCTCTGACAGTGCCTTTGCAGTAGCAGGTTTTCAAGTCTGTGTTAAAAAATACCAAGTTGTTTCAAGGCTCTGTTAATTTCATTAGCTTTTCACTGATAGCTCCTGTAGCATTACTAACTGCTAATGTGATCCTTTAGTTTTTTGCCTTGATTTTGTTATAAATTAAATTGGTGTCAGCAAAGGCCACTTCTGATCAGATGCTGTAGAAATGTCTTTTTTTTTAACCTCTGCAATTAATGGGAACATACTGTTGATTCTTGATAAGTTCATTCATGTTTAATAGCTATTTGTGAGCCATATTTGGCTTTTAAGTGGATGTATCACAGCTCTTGAAGCATTTTGGTGGCTAAATAGCTGGGATTAGACACTCCAGTTGCTCTTGCCAATTGTTTTCCTGTGTTCATACTGAACTCTCTGTTACAAAAATATTTTTAGTTATAGCCTTGTCACATTTGTTTAAGGAGGAGAAATGTCCTCATTTTTCAGAGAAGTTTATCTGGGAGTGAGTGGAATTATATTGTTTTTTTCTCACTTGATCAAATTCTAGGTGCTAAGATGAAAGGCCCACTATTACTTGCAAAAGTAAGACTTGCTTTTGGAGGAGTGGAGCAATTTATCTTTTGTATCTGCTTCACTAATTGCAGCCTGTAAATACCCTAAAGAGTCCTGCTAGTCAACAATTTCCTTACTACAACTAGTAAAAAATCAGATTTAAAATGCACTTAACTGATGCTCCGTTCCATATTTTAATACCTCTTGATTACTGTGGTCATAGCATAAATAAATACATTTGATTGCTCACTGGATCATGCAAGTGTTGGATGCCTTCCTCCCTCAGAAGAATACTCCTTTTATCAAAGATAGCTGCTGTCACAGATCCCCAAGCTGTTGATTAGGTAAAAAGGAATACTATACATGGGAAAATAAACCAGCACCCGCAAGGTAGCTTCTTACTAGAAAGTAATGAGATTTCTATTAGAAAACTCAGCTTGTTGTTTTTTGTTTGCATACTTTTTCAAAATTAATAATAAAGTACTGAAAAATAAACTTGTTGTGCATTCTGGGAGAATGGTGTAAGTAATTAACATGGGATATCTGTCTGTTTGGTTTTGAGCTGATTGCTAATTGTCTTCCACATAGTAATACCGTGAATGGGTTTGAAGCCTCTGTGGTGGGGCTTGGACTAGTCTGGACCAGCTCAGACTCGTTGCTGCTCTTCTCCATGCTGTGCAGTAGGGGTAATGGTGTCCAGAGGGATGGCAGAGCCCAGATAGTTAGGAGTAAAGAATTCTTCTCCTGGGATGCACCGCTTGGACCCAAGCATCAGTGAAGCCCTTTGTGCAGCCGGTGATGCCGTAGGCAGCGGGACTGCATGGGGAGGACGCCGTGGGTAGCACTGCGCTGCTGAGGGTATGGGTGGCACAGCCAGACCTGCTCAGACGGCATTTTGAGAGCGAGAGGTTAAAAGGACAAGGGTAAACCACGGTCTGAAACAGACTCTTGCATGGGGCAGGTCTGTTCTTGAGTGGCACTGATTTGGTTGTGCAGCTCAAGTGCAGCAGGAGTTTCACTCCTGCCCACAGGCTGACAATCACACGCTCAACGGGAAGTTACTTTTCTGCTGGGTTTTGCCCCCTGTGAGTGTTGCCATTGGACGTAACAAAATTAGGGGGCATAGGTTTGTGGGGTGTTATACCCTGTTTACTGTTTAAAATAAATATTCTGTGATTAATTCTCCATGAGGCAAAAGGAGAGAGGGGTTTGCGCCCTAAACTCTGGAGAATTTTTAGTATTTAATGCTAATTTTAACCCTGAGGCATTAATGAGTTAAGTAGAGCTCCAAGTGCTGCAGTTAGCTTACAACATGAAGCACTGGATAGCATTGATGAATGAGTGCTGATAGCAGGGAGTTCCCATATGCATGCAGGGACATCTCTAGAAGAACTAAAGGTTGGTATTTCCAAACACAAGTGGAAATGCACATGAGTTGGTGACACATATTTTGGTTTTCAGTGCAGTAGGTGGCAGGAGAGACAAAGTGACAGCTTGGCTGGGGTGGCTGCTGGTCCACCTGCCACAGCAACAAATGACGGTCTACGCCCTGTACTGTGGAATAAATGTGACATTGTATCGCCAAGTGCTTTTGTGAGGTCTGTCCTCTGGTGTGATCAACACAATGCCATAACAAGATGGGAACATTAGATACACGTATTGCAATGTCCCTGTGTTAAATGCCACAATGTGCACGTGTCGTGTTTTTGTACGATGTCTTCTGGTACATGTCAGGGACTAGAGGTTTGGTGGCAGCCTATGCCAGTCCCAGTTACGACTGGTCATTGTCCTTCTCTTCCTACATTGTCCTTGGCCAGGATTTGCCCCATTCCCTCTTGTGCCAATGTTGGTGCTTATGAAGCTGATCATAATCTGCTTGATGGGGTGAAGCCAGTCAACAACGAACTCAGCTAAAGACATGGTTGGACTTTGTACAACTCAGCAGAAGCATCTCACCTCATGGTTGTGAAACCAGTGTTGAGGTAAAGAAGTGATAATAAAAGGGACTGACAAATTCAGGCAATAGAATGCACCCTTGATCAACCCTATCAAATAGGATGGAAGACAATGAAGTAGACACCAGGAACTTCTCTAATAACTTCTCTTCTTCTGATATACTTCAGGGCTTCTGATGTGCAGTTGCATAAAATAGCCTTAAAAGCCTGAAAAACTTTTGAAGTACGTAAGAGTCTTTCCTAATGGAGAGGCAAACTGAAGAAGTGAAATTAGTGGCATTTTCCCTTTGTCTCTTAGACATATGTCTTCTTTTTTAGGTGAAAAGGATATTCCTCATCCCACTTCAGTTAAGGTGAACAGATTGTTTCCTTTCTTATTTGTGGGAGATTTGGTCTCCCAGTGCCCCCAAGGACAAAATCTGCTCTGGTGCATGTGTAACTTGAGCAATGTCAATGAGATTGTAAAACAGAGAAGGTGATTTGGCTCTGGGTTTGTAACTGGAGAAAGGAAGAGCTTTTGTCCATTGATTTATAGGGAAAATAGTGTATGGCTAAAATATGCCCACCTGTTTGCTGTGCTTTTTCCCAAGACTTAATCCCTGAAGGAATTTTGGTCCTGGTGGAAACAACTTCATTGTGCAGGCCTACCTTAGAGCCAAAAAGAGCAGACAGTATTTGACTCATGCTTGTCAGAAGAATCTTTAGTATACATACAAGCTTCCAGTGATGACTTTAGTCCTCTCTTTATCTGTATTTGGACATAAACTTTGAATTCTGGGATATCAAAACATACATGTATGATGGCCTAAATTTTGCATCTTTGTAAGATGTCAAGCCCTTTTGCCCAGCTCCATTTCTTATATTCTGTTTCTGTGACCACTGATTTTGTAAGATTGTTGTCAGTGTTTTTTCAATAAATTAATGCTGTTTTCTTCATTGAAGGTGACTGAAAATGGAACTGGTGTTGAAGTTGTAAAACTGTTAGTGTAACGTAGTAGCAAGGACAAGACATCTGTTGCCTTTGCTGGAGAGCCTGACTGCCCCATAGATAGAACCTGAGCGTTTCATTCTGATGAAAAATGAAGGCAGGAACATGGTGATTTATCGAAGGTCATGGAGGAAACCTGAAGGGTTGAGACTTAGGTCTCTTCTACCCCACCCCAGGAAACTGAATCCTGTGATTTCTAGTATGGTGAAGTTCACTTCCTCTTCCCCTGAGAATGTGAGACTCTTCCCATCAGAAAAATATTTGTTCTTGTCACGGCAGGTACGGACACACATTACAAATTTGGAACCAAGTTTGACTCATTGCCACAAAAACAGGCACATTTAGAGAGTAGCTAGCTATAGCTGTATTGTGCAGAATGAAAAGGGGAAATGGTCTGAGGGGCACAAACAACAAATAGTAATTGCTCTGTTGTTGCTTTACATACTCAACTCTTTGAGTTGTATCTGGACCAGAGGAGGGACCTGGGCATACACTGGGTTTAGGCAGCTTTTGGACTGCTCCATCCCTTGCACCCAGAACAGGTTTTTTTCTCATAGAAAAGCCATTTGTAAAGAATGGGATCTTGTTGGCCAAGTGTTCCTTGAATGGGCTGGTATATTGCAGATACTGGTATGCTGACAGAAACGGTGTGGCTGCAAGTAGTTAATTGGTTTTGTAACCAGGTTTAACTGTGCAGGGCTCTGCTTGATGAAGAGGAGCCTTCATCATAGGAATGAGTTCCTATTATTTTAAAGCACAAGCTGTCTAAGGCTAATGATGAAAAACATGCCAAGTTGAAATACTCATTTTTTTAAATGAATTGCCATAAGCAGGTGTCTCATAGACAGGTTTGTGCTGCACTGGAAGAAGTCTGACTGCACTTTAATGTTGATACCTGGATAGATGATTAGGAAAAGATTGTTAAACAACTGGAGTTTAAATACCAGTACAGCTTCATTGTAATAATTTCCCCAAAGGCACATCGGTAATTCTGCTAAATAGAGAGTTTAATAGACTTTAATAATGTGTACTTGGGAGACCCTTTACACAAAGGAATAATGCATAAAACATTCATTATTGTAAACTGCTACCTTTGCATGTAGAGGGGAATCCGTTGGAAGAAAACTTTTGTGTTGAGCGTGGCAACGTTGGAGGGTGTTAACAGACAGAAGTCATTGTCACCCCGTACTTAATTCACCTGCTGTGGTTGGAGCTGCATCATTTTACTCAACAGTGAATGAATTATTTGAGGTAGACATTAGTTTATTTTCTGAGAAGGCCTTTGAAAGCTGGTGGGCTCTGGTGGTTCACAGGGCTTTGTTTTCTTTGATATGCTGATTTAGTGTCAAGAGAAGAGGTACCTGGTAGGAAGCATAGCATAACCCCATTGAAAAAAATGACGTAAAAACGTTGGCATTAAAACAGCACAAAGCAAACTTAGCAAGTGGCTCTAAGTGAGTTTAGTGTTGTATTTTGATTTGTTTTCACTGCGCTGCTGCTGATCACCCTGATTGAGAATAGGTGAGAAGAAGGAAGGAGCAGATGCTTTTGGTAGTACAGTAAGGCATTTATCTCTTTTAATGAGGTAACATCATTAGTGCTGACAAAGTGCTGCAAATCCATACGTGTAATGGACTGCTGCTGTCTTTTGTAGTGCACAGGCTGTTGTACTTCTGAGCATTTGAATCTGCTGAATCACAGGTCAGGCTTTATCTCCTGTCTGATGCTGGCTTGCATTTTTTGGTGGTTTGTTTTTATTTTGTTTGTGTTGGTTTGTTTGGTTGGTTTTAACCATTTTATTTCCTGTTTCTTTCTCCCCACCCCACCCCCACCTCAGTCACCTTTCTCTTTAATGTCTGGGAACTGAAGCACTCCAGGATATGTGTTGGGGCAGTCCATTTTACAAGCACAGGAGCTGATTGAAATGCCACATGTCTATTGCAGTGCAAGGACCTTCTCTTTAACTGGGAAGAGTGAGGTTGGTTGTATCTCTTTGAGCCTGATTTCTTTTGCCTAAGCTGGCTAGAGGTTTTGGGTTGGGTGTTGGTTTTTTGGTTTTTTTTTTCCTCCTCTGCCCTCTGCCTGTTTCCTTTAGAGCAGTGGCATGATGTCAGGCACACTAATCATGTCAGCCAGTGACACTGATGTTCAGTAACAAAGAGCTGCAGAAAAAGGGAGAGAGGTGTCTGTGGCACTGGACAAGGAGCATCAGCAGTTGGAGGGAAATCTACAGGTTAGAGCATTCCTCTGTAGAAAACTTGTCACTGTAAAAGTCGTGTGCACAGTTGTATTCAAGGTGTCCAAGGGCAGAAATGAGATGTGTGTCAATGGATATGTGTCCTTTATGTCTCACTTTTCAGATGGTAAGCATTACAGCACAAGACTATAATATTATGAAAACAAGAAAACTTCAACCAAATAAATCTAAATTTTAAAAAGCTGGGGGGTTTTAATAATGTCTCTGTTAAAAATTACTTAACCCCAGAACTCTTATCAAAACCTCCACTACAAACAGGCAACATAACCTAGATATTTGAGGTATGCTGTGTGTTTATCAGAGAGCCACAGAGTGACACTTGGGCATCCGTGCTGATTCCAGGAAGAGAGCCTGTCGGTAAAAAAGATTCATCTGAATAGATCATGCACACAAGAAAAAAAAGTGGTTCCTCTTTCTTTTTTTTATCTGCATGCCCCTCCCATCCTGGGCTTCCCAACACCTGCTTGTGCTGAAAGAACATAAACAGAATTGCAAGATTCCTCGGCATTAACTGTTGCCTGACAGTCCCAGCTAAACAAGGTTATCCCATTTTTCCTCTTCACTGCTTTTTCTTGCTCTCTGCCACACACCCAGTGAGCCACTACAGCATCCTCAGATGGACCTCCATGTTTTTTTGCTCTGCCATGAGCTGAAAATCAGTTGTGTTCACCAGAGATGAAATGAATCCAGAGTTGGGGGTCTCTGATTGCCCATCCCTGTTATGTAACCCTTGCACCAAGTGGGGGGACATGACTGAGAGCCAAATAAGTCACAGCTGGTAGGTCCACATACTAGCCTGTGCTGAAGTATTATCAAGTAGCCACACCACTGAGTGGAGGTTTGGGTCAAGACTATGGAAAGCTCTATTAATACTTGTAACTTTTATCACATTTATTTATTTCATGCTGGAGAGATCCAAGGGTATGCTTCAGTGATGCCCAGTCAGCATTGCCCACTGCTGAACTGAAAGCATCATTCTGCAAAGCAGCAGTCTCACAATAAGCAATAGTGGCTTATTGCTTCCTCATGCTCCTGACTGTCTTGAGCTGGCAGAAAGTAATGGCCAACAGGTCAAAGAAAAGATATCGTCTTGGGAAAGCTTTAGGGCTTTTAGGGCTTTTAGATCTTTTTTGGTTTTACACACACACTTCTATAGCACCCCATTGCTTCTATAAATCATAATTTCTACAGCACATACCAAAGATTTTCTGTGCTATCTTATTCCAACGTCGAAACCAGAGTTCAATTACCTCTCTTCCAAGGTTGGGATTACAAAAACTTTACACTGTCTCACCCTCCTCACTTGCTGCAGGCACTCCAGTCCAATAAATAAATACTTGGCCGAGTTTTACTACCCTTTACCCCCTTAACTAAAACCAAATGCCTTCTGCTTTGTTGAAGGCAAGTCATGCCTACTTCTGTTGTTCCAGCCAGCAGTTTCTCAACCAGCTTGGCCTCTCAGGGACTGATTAATTTTTTAGTGACTCTGAAACAGTTACCAAACCTTTCTGTGACTGATGTAGGAAAAGAAAGTAACATTGTCCAGGGCTCTTAGGGCATGAAAATAGCTGGTCGTACCCTTTGCCAATACTACAGATGACCCAACTTCACTCTCATTACTCTAATAAAACTGGGCTGCAAGTGTTTTGATGGAGGGCAAAGGGATAGGATGGAAGGGTTTGACAAATAAACAGGTGATAGATAGTATGACAGGCTTCTGTACTAAGGTTATCTACTCCTTTTTTATTTTCTTTCTTGTGGCCAGTTTATTAAAAATATTTCAGCACTTGGCACCATTTCTCAAGTGGAGAAAGTGCAGGTCCGCTTGTCAGTACTGTTTGAGGGCAGACTTAGAGGTGACACAGCCACAGGCTTGGCTGCTTGTCAGGCTTGGTGCTTATTTCTCATAGGAAATACAGGGCAAAGCCCTGATAGAGAAGGGCTGCTCGGCAGCAACTGCAGCACTGGTGGGCCAAAGTGTGTTTGCCTGGCTTTCCCGGGTGGTCGACTGGCTCGTATGCAGCACATGGAAATAGATCTTCTGGAATGTGAAACCGTGCCTTCTGCATTTCTCCCACAAGTATTTTATAGTTTTGACTGGCATGTGCAAAGGAAATGGAGAATAATAGAAGAAAAAAATTATATAACACTTCAGCTGTGCTTCCTTTCCATACCAAGGTTTTGCATTTAAAGTAAAAAGACCAGTCTTGTATCAAAAGACTTCTTTGAAAGTTTAGTGAAGAATTCTTTTGGTAAATGAGTAAAGATTTATTTTTTTCCTCCCAAAACTTATCTCCAGTTTAGATAGTGGATGTGCTCAGAGAAATGGAATCTGATTCCCAGTTTTGCAGAAATAGGTTGTGAAGGACCTTGAGTGTTTGGAGATTTTTTTTGTTTTCTTTCCTTTTTAGTAAAGATGTTATAAACCAGTTAAGTATCCAGGCTTTTGTAAGTCTCATACACGAGGAGGAGGATGCTCTCTCAGTGTGGCTGCCATCTACTTACTAGCTTAGTGGTCATGGCTCTCAACATCTGGTGTAATGTAGAAGTAGCATGTCTTTTAGACAGGTCCTTGCCAGCAGGACTCCTTTCTCCCTCAGGCTCAGGTGAAGAGCATGGAAAAGACAGCCTGCACATGTAGAAGTGTCTGTTCAGAGTCCATAGAAGATCCAGCTTTGGCCCAACTGTGAATCAGCCATTTAAGGCTGAGGATCCTCTGTACTTTCAGAGAAGTTGCATACTTTGCAGCAGTAGTGCAAGAGTATGGGGGTGAATGAGCATTTGCGAGTCAAATAGAAATTCTTGCTTTTCCCCCAGTTCTGCCTTCGGAGGTAGCTTCGTTTTCTAAGGACATGGTCCTAGTTTTGTGAGGAATGCCTGAGGGCTAAAGTCACTCAGCTTCTGAGCTTACTAAATCTAGGTATAAGTGTTCTGTTGTTCACAAGGAGCCTTGCAGTTCTCTGGTGGGAACGTGTAAAAAGTATGCGTGCAAAAAGTACCCCTGCCTTTGCAGTGGCTTTCAGATTAAAGATCTGCTTTGTTAACTCGATAGCTCCTTAGCCTGCTTTGTCAGCACTGAACATGCACTGAGATGCTTCCCAGTGGCTTACAGCTCTTGGTTTTGTCTAGCAAGAGCAATCTATAATCCAGGGATGTACAGGTAAGTGAGTTCTTGAAAGATTTGTGGAAAAGGAACGATGCATTCAGCGTGATACTTGGAGAAGGTGGATATTCTCATGGTTTCCCATTGTGTCGCGCTATTCTGTTTTGAAAATTGTGCCTTCCAGTTGTCCTCTCAGTAGAACAAAGCACTTCTCTTGGGCTCTTGGGAGAGCCCAAAAAGTGTACACTTAATTGCTTTACGAATGATGTGAAGTCTTGGAATGCAATCTAGCCATTGCTCATTAACTAGCCGAACCTATTAAACCTGGACAGCAAAGCAGGACCGATTCGTCCGCCCTTGATTGCAGGCAGCTAATGGAGCTGTGGGAGCAAGCTGTGACTGCAGAGTGGAATTGGCAGCAGACTCCCAGCACCCCTCCCTGTTTTGAATTTGCCCTACACTCCATTTAGACTTCTGGCTTTGAGACAGAGGATTTCAGAGTAGTGAGGAGGGGGGAAGGTGGAGCATGGAAAGCATTGTCTTCCCAGCTATGTTAGCTTTGATCAGAAGTTAAAAACGAACCAGAATTCGAATGGCACTGGTAATTTGACATTCAAACCTGCAGAAGCAGAGGGGTTTGTCATCTGGCCATGGTTGGCTTTGGTTATTGATTAGTACTCATGTAGATGGTTCTACTACACAACACTAAACAACAAAAAAAAAAAGCCCAAACAATGTGATTTGGCATCTCCTCGGTGTCTTTTAGCTCTGAGGGAATCAGCTGACCTTACAAAGCCTGTATAGAGGTGGTTTGGAATCACGAAGGACATCCTGTCTTGCAAAACAGCATGGTAGTGCTTTCTTGCATCTTCACACCATTCTAGCAGCACAGGAGAAAACAGAAATCAATAAATGTTGAGATTTTGGTGGGGTTTTTATGTAGTAGCTTGAAATAAAATGAAAATAGTTGAGATTTGCCCCGGAAACTTGAAGTGTTTAACCTTTTAAACATCCCCTCAACTGGAGATGGATACAGCCCTGGCTATGTAGTGTTTACCTCCAGAGCACTCTTGGCACTGTGCCGGAGCGTTGTTTCAGATGAGCTTGTGCTGCTGTCGGAATCACCAGGATCTCATCCTTCAGCACTCACATGCCTCCCATCCAGTTGTACTTTGTGCCCAGTCTTATTTACCTTGTGGGTTTTGCCAAGATCACAGCTTGGTGGTGTGGCTTCGGGCCCAGTCAGACCATCTGTCAAGAAGAAGGGGAGAAGGTAGTGGTTTTGACATGTTGCTTGAAGAAGCACATGTCCAAATGTGCTTTGAAATCTTTATTCTACTTGCTTGTTCAATACTTTCAAGGTGCTGTGTATTGTGGAATATTTTTCCGTTGTGCTGCCTTACTTTCCCTGTTGTGGAGAGATCATTTCATTTCTAGTCTGAATTTGTACATTTTGTTTGTGCTGCTGGCAGATCCTATCAACACCCACTTTTCACTAATACTTAAACTTTAAAAGATAAAATAAAAATCTTTGGTGTCATGGAACACTGACTTGCTTGTAAAATAGTTCCATATACCAGAGATGCTATTTAAAAATATTGTAGGAGTCTAGTAATACATTAGCATTTTATGCATTTCACTCTGAGCAGTCCCAAAGTGCTTAAACTGTAGTGCACACATGCAGCCCTGTGGAGATGCAATTCCCAGGACAGGGGCTGTAAACCAGCCCCTGCATTTGCTGATGGAGGGATGGTGCAAGCAGCTTCAAGCAAAGCAGCCAGAATAAACTGTCTTCTGGAGGAAAACACCATGTCTAGGTGTGCAACTCCCAGGAGTTCAGCTCGGGATGCTGTCAGAGTTGCCCACCCTGGGATCATGAAGTTGTGTGTGGACCAGGACCCCCTTAGCTTGAGTTGCCCTGGGTTTTGTCACAGCCTCAGGTACAGCCCCTGGCCAGCACTTGACGCTGAATATTTGAACAAGTGTCCTCGTGGGCTCTGTCTTAAGAACTTGCTGCCTTTAGCACTCTTCACTGGGCTAACAGCAAGTAACTCGTTTGTCGGCAGCTATAGATGGAGCCCTGCTCTGTAGCTGTAGGCTGGGCTGGGCCCGGGGCTTGCAGAGGCCATGCACGGGGAGCAGCATGCAGGCAGGCAGCTGCCACGTGTCCTTTGGTGGCTGGGGATTCCTTACACCATGCCAAAGTGGTTGTGTCCCTGTGTGTGCAAAACACATTTCTCTGCGTCATCCTAGGTTTCCTTCAGCCCATTTTATATTTGTGTCCCTTAGAAATCAATGTGTGAGTTGGTCGCAGATTAGCTATTCTAGACATAGCTCAGCAGAGCTGTAGTGTGAGGACAGAAAAAAACATTTTCAGATGATTTTGAGACAGCAGTTACATCATTCGCAGAAGTTCAGCCTTGTAGAAGCTAAATAAAAACTAAAATTCAAGCTCTTATAAAGTTAAGCAGAACTAATACCACAGTGTGTTTTCTGGTTATCATTTCAAAACCTCTGTGACATTTTCTCTGAATGTTCCTATGCAGGCGCAGTTATTCACGTGTGAGAATCTCAGGAGCAGCTGGATAGGGGAGAGCAGCAACCTCACTGCTGTAGAAGAGAGCTCCATCTTCCAAAAAGAATGACATTGTGGCCAGCTGTGATGTCACAGTTCAGGGTTCAGTGAGTTGTCAGCAGCCACTGTCTGATGTTTCTAACCAAGCACCAGAGCAGCCTGTGCTCCTTTTTGATTCTTTAAAGAAAATGAACCAATTAATTCTTTCAGCTTCAAAATACATCATGTCTAAAACAGAAAATAAAAAAGGAAAAAAACCCCACTATTTTATTTTCATATGACACGACTCTGTTAGGCGGAAAGAACCTTTTGATATATTGAGTTGGGAAGTAATTAATCTTGAGAATGTGAGATGGGTTATAATCTTAATGTCATTTTACAATTACTAAAATGCGCTAATTTTGTCCTTTGCTAATCCATGTAAATCCCTTTGATTTAACAGTGTTGTATGGATGAAAATAAGAAATGCTGCAGCCTATATTTTGGTATCTCCTTGCCTACATTGTGAAAGCTTACGGAGCACATTGTTTGATGAAGCAGCCCTCCCTCTTGCACACTCGAACACCACTACCAAGTGCTGGCATAAGCCAGAGCATCACCTGCAGCTGTTGCTTTTTTCAGATGAAGCAGGTGAAGCACAAACCCTGTAATTTCTCTTAGATTCAGCAGAATATGTGTATGTGTAGTTTGTCAGTATGTTCACAGCAAAAAGGCTAAGAGCAGAAAATATTTCTAGGGATAGTAAAACCTGCTTTAAAAGAAATGAGAGGCTTTAAAAGATTATACAAATCTCGAAAGACACAAAAGGGCTGGACTGAACATTGCCATTTCAGTCAAATTTAGAATCTCCACCTACTTAAAGAGGAACACATTTAGGTCAGCGTTTTGTGCTTGGCAAAGTCGTCTCCCTAATCTCCTTTGGAGCATTTCTAACTGTGATTTAGTTGTAGTGGGGAGGGAGGTGCTTCCAGGCCAAGCCTTGTAGCTAAACTGTCATACCAAAATAATCTGTTGATTGCCACTGAAGTGGTGTAGATGGATAGGCACTGAGTTCTGAAATCTGCTATTCACTGTATACTTGTGTGCAGTTATCCATTTGGAAGCATTGCCAAGGTATCCAAAACCTTCTGGGTTTTAAACCATTTGTCCAAACCACGGCAGCAAATTCTCGTTGCCTGGGTTGATCTTGCTTTGTTTGTGTGTTTCAGCAAGTTTCAGAGAGGTTGTGTCAGTTGATCTATATGCAGTTTCTTGCATTTGTCAAGTAAGTGGAGCAGAAATATGGTTTCCTCCTTTCTCCACTCCTTCTTTCATTTAATGAAATGGGAAATGTTGAAGCTACTGGAAACCTTGATGTGACATTTCTAAATGCAGTGATGCTGTCTCTTAAATTTGGGTCCTGTAAGCAAATTGCAAACATCAGGAGCTCCTGTATAGCTGGTCTTCAGTGCTGTTGTTTTATGAAGTGGATAGGGAATAAGTGATCAGACTAATATATATTTTAAAACAGATGATGAAAAGTGCTTTCTTGGCAGATTATATTAGTGCTAGAGGTGTTGGTCAATCTCTCCATTATTATGAAGGATCCTGATTTTGAGTCTGCTGGCAGAGGACTTGGGATAATGGGAGGTGGCGTTGCAATTTAGGATATCTTTAACCAGCATCTTGAGAGCAGAGGCTCCAAGACGACTGTAGCTGGTGCAGCTGTGATTGTGGTGTGAACGTGGGCGTCTCCTAAGTGAGATGAGTCTCCTGGGAATTAACGTTGGCGCTCTGTCTTCCATGAAAGCCCCATGTGCTCACCCACGTTGATGTGTACGGCTGTCGCCTATCTGCTAATGAACAACGAAACAAAAATGTTCTGCGAGGAAGTCTTCCCTTGGCATTCTTCCCCCAAGTATTTCTTCTTCTGACTGCTCAACAGGTGCTAAAATGGAAGACAAGAGAGTTATAGAAGTGGAGGAGTTTAACTAAGGGGAAGGTGGCCCTTGTGCTCCCCGGGGTTCCCACGTATCTCAGAGTTCTTGCTTTTAGGAACAGGGATTGGAGCTCATTCTTATCTGAGCTGATGCTTCAGTTCTTGCCTTTCCATGCCTGCACTTAATAAAATTAGAAGCTGAGAACAAGCCCAATCTCAATGGGTTTGACAGCAGCTCAGCTTATCTACAGATAGTATTAAAACATGCTCGATCAAAGAGGTGTAATTATCAGGATGTAGAAACAGAATTGCAGCAGTGATGCACAGAATTGTTGTCTAGCCATTAGGAGGCTAAGCAAAGAAAATCAAGTATCACAAAATTGAAATTCACAATCAAAGCAAATTAAGCAATATTGTTATTACTTGAGGTAACAGAAGCTAGCTGTCCTCTTGAGAATCTGAACTAGTAATTTCAGTCTTCCTTCAAATTTCTCTTTGCTTCCTCTGAGACCTACTAGCCACAGATTTTTCAGACACCTGCCTTTGGCTTGAAAAAATGACACTGAAGTTCCTTCCTGGATACTTAGTGTAGGGAGTTAGTGCAAACAGGTACTGGCCATGTCCTGTATCCTCCTGCTGGTCACTCTTTCTCAGCGGGAGGTAACTCCACAATGTGGTAGCCCAGACTGTCTAGGGGTGTCACTTATGTCATTTTAAAGTCTGGATTTGAACAAGTGGATTCCAGCCTCTGTCTGTTTCAGAAACACAGGTCATGTTTTATGCTCTGTACTTTCAAAAAAAAGTGTATTTTCTAGGGAGAAATTATATACCAGTCAACCATAAATGGCAAAAATTGCCTAAGTTTTCTCAAAGTTATACACTAAAACAGTACTTCAACCACCAAATTTTAATTAAACTCACCTTACAGACACTAACTGTAGTATATACAGCTTTTATGTGTATATAAGCTGAGGCACAAAGTAGTTACTTGAGGTTATACAAGAAAGTTTTTAACACAGCCCAGGTCCCTTGTTGTTTACTTTCTATGGCTGTTTGTTTATTACAGTGTGTTAACATGAAGAGGTAAAATCCAGATGGTTTTTCTTCTTTAAAGCAAGCTATGTATTGGTTACACTTACTCAGACTGTATTTATACTACTTGAGAGCTTGTTATCTGCAAATATCATTAAGATACCTCTGCTTTTTATGTTCTTCTGAACATACCTTCTTTGTCTTCCCTGTTTCTGTCTTCCGTTATGATGAAAAGACTGCCACTCATTTCCCAGTATCTCAGAAACAGCATCTTTTGGTCTCATTTTTTAACCAGAAAACTCTGTTTTATCCCAAACTGTGATTTTTCATTCTTCCCTCTCCCCACCCCATCTCCTACCCCATTTGGCTGGTGCCAAAGATGACACCCTCAGTGCAGCTGACCTCCATGCACTGACCTAATCCATTGTCCATCCTGTAGATTTTCAGAGCAGTCCCTAACATCCTGATTTGGCTTCTTCTTCTCTCGTTTGGCCAATAGTTACCCATTACAGTTTTGCCATGGAAAAGTGATTTAGCAAGTCCCAGGTACTGGCCCCCTGGGCTAAATTTCCTTGCTCTCTGTGGAGTGTGTCTCCCTGAAGGATTGGGCTTTTTGCAAGGATGAGCAACTGTTCTTTTCAACACTGCTGGCCCATTGTGGCTCTTCCTCGAACCTGACTTTTGGATGTTAATATTTCAGGTCTGTGGCTTGACCATTCAAGTTCAAAGTCTGCTCTTCCCTTACAGTTTACCCATTGTCAGGTCCAAAATTACTGTGTCACGTGGGGCCCAAGTGTAGCTAACATCTCTCATGCAAGGTAGTTAAAATTGTTGGCAAAATTCTTTTAATTCTCCATCTGCTGAACCAAATAGCACCGAAAGTGTAGAATAATATGAGCTGGTTCAGCCAAAAAAAAGAAAATTATGAATTTTTTTCTCCCAGCTCTGGTAGGTGTTAAGTTTCTGTGTTTCACCATATTTAGGGAGTCCTAATGTGAACCTGCATGAGATTCAGGTGGTGATAACTACTAACATATTAGTGTGCTGGGGGTGAGGGAGGGAGGCAATGCAAAATGTCATGCAGAAGAAGGTATGAACAGTTTACATCAGCTCTGGAGACAGAACACAGCCATTTCTGAGATGTAAGATGTGGTTTCTTTTTTAAGCCAGGTATTGAAATGGCTGCTGTTACTGTAAAATGTGAGTACCCAGAATCTTTTCATCTTGCAGCATCCTTATCAAGTAGAATGTAGGTGACAGGAAAACTGCTGCATTCCTTTAGCAGCTGGCTGTGCATGGCTACCACTTGAACCCAGAGGCCAAATCAAGGCTTCAGCTGACCTTGCTGAGGGCAAGGTTGTAGGGTCTCATGGCCCAAACTGAATTGGTCAAACATTGTGGTTGTGATGAAAAGCAGTGATACAACAGTGTGTTTGGAGTTCAGCTACAGGCAAAGAATCTGTCCTTGGAAAAGAGGCAAATTAGAGGAAGATGGCAAGGTAGCTGTTCCAGCAAAGTACTTCCAGGTAAATAGCAAATTCTCTCTTGGGTGAAATGATGCAACCTGCTTTGGTGAAAACTGTGAGCCAGGCAAGCCTCTGAAGAGTTCTTTAGGGAAAGGTTTGGGAAAAAAAAAACTAACCACAGAAAGTAGGTTTCTGGAACAGTGAAATAAAGGCTGCAACAACAAAAGAGATGCAGGTGAAGGAAATGGAGGAATAAAGTAAAATCCTTTGAGTAAGCAAACTGTCTGTGACCAGGAATTGATGAAGAACAATCTTAAGAATGAAAACAAAACTATAATATATTCATGAAGCACGGTGATGATAACTCAGAGGGAGTAGCATTAATTATGACTTCCATGGCAGAAAAATAGCTTGTAGACTGGGAACCAATTAGTGGTCGATTGCTCTGAACTAGATTTCAAACGCAATACATGAAATGACAATTACACAGTATTACCAAGAGACAGCTACTGCCATGAGGTAAGAGCTGTCAGCAGATTGGACCAAATTCCTTAGCTGACATCTGCTTACTAAAAGGGAGACTTCTTTCTTGGGGTTAGGGCCAGTGGCAGAACAGAGGAATCAATGGCCAAATGTCATCTTTTGTCTCCAAAGCAATAACGTGGGGCCTGGGAGAACTCTGCCTGCTCTCTGTGCTCTAGGTGATGCCTGGACATAGTGTAAGGTGTCCCCACAGCAGTTGGTGGAATTGTTGTGATCTGAGTGTATTGGAGACAAACACAGTGTTTATCTTCAGCATATCTTAGCGTGCAATAGAAGTGATTATTTTTTTTGTGATGATACAAAAAAGAAAAAAAAAAGAGGAAAAAATTGCAGGAGAATTAGTAAGAAGAGTTAGTAAATTACTTTTACTACTTAAGTGAACATGCCATACGTTTCTAAAAATGTAACTGGTTTTCAGCTGAGCAATCCCAGTTAGTTGGGTTTCCAAGGATGGAAATTCCAAAACCAACATTGGACATTTGAATGCATCCAGCAAAATCATCAGAAAAATCAGTTTCAGAACAAGAATAGAGGCCCCAAGAGAAATAAGAAGATAGCCTTGCCCAAGAAGCTGATGTAGCTCCTGAAAAAGCTATTCCCTTTGTTCAACAGGCCAGGTTCTACCAGCCAAAAGGCCTGTCTGAGGTTAGCAAGTGAAAGCTATTTAGTGACAGGAGAAAGATGATGATGGTGGGAGGAGCACTGTGACTTTGTCAGAGGAACTGAAAATCCCAAAGTAGAGGTGCTGTCTCATAGCACAAAGGCAGATGTGAAAAGCTATCTAAAACCACAATTTGGAGTAGCTGGAGGTAGAGACCATTGCTGGAAAATGGCTGAATGAGTAGTTGCTGAGTTCTTCAAGAAATACAGGAAGATGAAAAATATAACATAATCTAACTAATACAAAGAAATAGCATTTCAGATAAAGTATTTCAGAAAGGTGATGCAAGCGATTGCAAAAACTGAATAGAAGTTCTGTTCCTTTCACTGGTACAAGCATCAAAAATGAAAAAAACCCAAACCAAAATGAAAAAGGGAGATTCTAATTTTTTTCTCTTACAGCTTCAGCTCAGACATTTCAATTCAGGAGATAAAGCATTGGCCAGATTTTTAGATGGCATCTGCTATCCAGATTTTGGATAGCTTCCTGCTCCCTGGCTTGAGGCAGATGACCTGCCAGTTTGATGTGGTTGTTTGTTTGGAGCTCTTTGTGAGAATATGTTTATTACCTTTTTCAGGAGACTAATCTATTCTTTTCAACTATGTGTTTATAATGGCTGTGAAGTCACTGACAAGCTTGAGCCATTGAAGCAAGTAGAGAGCTGAGTGAATGGTTAATTATGGATAATGCTGGTGTAAAGCCAGCGTGCATTTTGTCACCACTTTAAGGTTGCTGTTGAGTGGACAGTGACATGGCCAAGTCACCATAAGAAAAAGTACAGCTAGATGTAGTATAGTGAGCTGTTATATCAGTGAGATCCAGCATCCTGAGCATGGGATGCTTAAGTGGCAGTTCAAAAAACATGTAAGAAAAGACTGTCTGGCATTGCAGGGCTAATAATTATTTAAGGAAACAAATCTCAAGAGACCTTTTGCAAATTCCTACTGAAGCATTGTATAAAAAGGCAAAGGAATACAAGGAATGAGTCAATTTACATGTCTTGGCAGAGACACACCAACCAGAGGGGAAGTCCAAAAGGAAATGTCACCAACTGGCAAGGCAACAGCTGCGTTTACCAACTTAAACAGAATTAGTCATTGAAAATACAAATGTAAAGACCAAACTAGGAGTCTTTCACTCAGATGTTATTTCCATCTTAACATGTGGATGTGAGTATTGGAAACTCACCAGAGGCAAAGACATATCATGCCTCCAGAGGTAAATACCTGGGGAAAATACTAGGTAACAGACGGAGTGAATGTGTCACCAATGCAAAGATCTGTCACTTTCTCACCGGTGTGTCCCCCAAGTTCGCCAGGGTGAGCAATGGAAACACTGGGTCGTGTGCAGTGAGTGGAGCCAGCAATCCTGTCTGAGCAGATGGGCTCTCAAGCAGCTGGAGGAACATGCAAATGGTCAGACCAGATATTGCCTGGAGTGTGAACACTTACTGGCACTCAGCGATACAGAAAAGCTGCCGAGAGTGGCTAAAGATTGGCACAGGCTTTGGAGCCACACTGGCTCCCAGAGCAGCATCTGCAGGTGCAAGAAGGCTTTGGGGGAAAAAGTTACTCTTGTTACCCTCGGGGGAGTGGTGGGGAGGGTGTGCTTGCATGGGATTTTCTCCTTCAAAGATCTAGGCTATTTAAAGTTAGGTTACTGAGAGGAACCAGAGCTTCCCAGTGACGGCATTTCTGGCTCAGGCTGCGGAGGGCTGCATCAAGCCAAGGACAAGCCAAGAAATCTGTCATCTCTGGTCTAGTGTGCTTTTGCTGTCTGACCTCAGGGAAATCACTCGACCTCACCAGTCCTCCAGAGCCAATCTTACAGTCTTGTGGTCTCTTCTCTGACCACAAGGCTGCAAGATTTT
Source organism: Dicaeum eximium (assembly GCA_013396995.1). Lineage (NCBI taxonomy): Eukaryota > Metazoa > Chordata > Aves > Passeriformes > Dicaeidae > Dicaeum > Dicaeum eximium. The sequence goes on along the minus strand of VWZP01008070.1, from coordinate 1,255,490 downwards.
AATTAGAAGCAGTGGACAGTACACTACTTTTTCTAGTTTCACAAGCTGTCCTCAGGGGCTAGTAGGTGAAGTAAGTTTCTGTGGAAATGGAAGAAATGCCATGTGTTTCACACACTGCGTTGAGAATAAAGAAGTTGCTTGTAGCTTTTTTTGTAAATGGCCTAACATGGTGTAAGTGTAGCTACAAATTGTCTTCAGAGGTGAAGGGTACATACAGCTTTGTACTGTACGTACAAAGTGCTTGTATGTTATACTTAATACAATTTTGTGAGTTTAGTTCAGCTGGTGTTTTAGATGATGGCAGTTACTAGTAAAGTAAAAAAATGTTCAGGTTCTGCAATTTTAGTTCAGTTTGTAGAATACAGGGACAAAAGTAACATCCCATGCTGTTTTTTAAACATAGTACAAATAGATTCTTCAGTTATTCGTTCTTTACAATTCTGGTTCCTGTATGCAAACCCTGCTTTCTTAGAAAAATTACCAGACCCTATTCATTCCTCTTGCCTTTATCACTGCATCTTGTTTATCAGGGTTGAAACAGTTTGCACCCCTCTTGCTAGGCCAGTTGTGCTACCTCACTTCTGCTGCTTCTCTTTTGACATCTATGCTGGGGTACAGCCATCAAATTCTTAGAGGTGGTGTCACCTGCCTATTGGATTTTTCCAGAAGCTGATTTTTCAGAGAGTTAAAAATTTAAGGCAGTAAAGACTGATTCTATCATCTGCTCATGCTGTTCCAGCCAAACTCCTACTATTTCTCATTCAGCCTAGCTTTGAAGGGTTGAGGTAAGAAGATCCCAGCCCTGTGCCTAGGGAGACTGTTGTAGCACCCAAACCAAAGCTTTCTGCCGTGTTTGAAGTGAGAATCCCAATGTCTTTCTCCCAGATTTAAGCTTGCTTTTTTACTTGCACATGCCTCAAAGGCATTAATTACCATTTACCACAACCAGGTGGTGTCTAGCCAGGTGTAGCCCTATCAGTTCTTCTCCTGTAGGCTTGTAGGATAGCTGTGGCTCCTGGGCACTACAAATCCAGGACCAAGCATCTCATTTGAGGGTTTGCTTTCAGCCTGCCCTGTTTCATGCAGCTGGCCCCCTCTGCAGCAGCAGGGTGAGCCGTGGCAGTAGGTGCAGACACACCTGCACACTTCCCATGATTTTTGTGTCTGTAGCCAGGTGACAAAGTACAAAGTCACCTATTTGCTGGGGAGAGCTAAGCCGTGCATTTTGCCTTTGAGAATTGGTAGGCAACACAAGCAGCTCAGTAAAGACACCCACGGTGCTCTCCTGAGCTGGCGGTGTGACTTGTGCTGCCATCCCTCTCTGGAGATGCTCAGAAAACAGGGTATGACCTTGGGAGCATGATCAAGGATCCCTTTTCCAACCACAGTGAAAGGCAGTCTATCTAAAATGATACTGCTCCCTTTTGAAAACAGCCTGCTAAGTGAGGCTGCAGACAGTAAGGGGCAGCTGCTATCCACACCAAGGAGCTTATTTGGATTGCACTTAAGAGGGAGTTTCAGATGAGTAAAACCTAAATGAACCTAAATGAACACAGGATCTGCTGCATTTGAAATTTTGACATCAGCAGACATCAGAATAGACTGGCAGCAAACCCTGTAGGTAGGTTGGGATGCAGCAGAGGCCTGTTGCCAGAGCTTGGGTCTTGCTGTGGGAGCAGATCTGATTGCCTAAGGGCTTCCTTGGCCAGTGCTCTGTGGAGCACTGTGGTGGTTTCTGCAGGGAGCTTCACTTGCAGGGTCTCAGCTGGAATCCCTGCTGAAGTAGTAGCCAGCCTCAGTGGGAGCACTTCCCTTCACCCGTGACCCAGTGTGGACGTGAGCAGCACTGCCTGCCTGGGCTGGGCTGGATCAAGTCATTTGGGCCCCTCGCAGAAGTGGTTGCAGATACGTCCCCAGAACGAAGTCATAATACAAATTGATTGTGGCAGCAGGGATGGAGTTCAGGAGGAATTAGCCTTTGGGGTATTTTATCAAATTTTTGAAGCATGAATTGTTGGTAAACCAGAGCTAGCATTCATAATCTGCAGCAAGAAGCAATATAAAGCAGCTGCAGCCCTGCTGCTGGTGCCTGGCATTGTATTTCTCCTGCCCATTCCCTGCAGACTGGCTGTTGCTGTTGCCTTCCTTCCCAGGGGCTTGGGGTGCACTCAGGACCCCAGTCCAGCTGGAGATGGCAAAGCAGCTGAAATGTTGCTGTGAGTGACCTCTGCCCAGGAGACCAGACCCAGCCCTCCTGCTGCCAGGCCCCTGTGAGCTGGAGTTTGTCTGTGTGCAGGTGGCCACAGTGGAGCTCTTAGTCCCTTCCCTAGGCTGCAAGGCGTTCATTCACCACCCAAAGATGGGTGTCTGCAGTGGTGTGACATGTGCCCTGGAAGGGACTGTCACTTTGCATCGACAGTAAAGGGAATCTGGAGAGCTGACTGTCACAGCTGTGAGTTTCTACCTTGCATCTGAATCAGATGGAATTAATCCTTTTGTAAACAGCTGGAGTGATTGAGCCATAGAAGTAGCCAAATAGTAGACAGCTAATTAGACAATATTTTACTTTATAAAATGTCCTCTGTGTGTGAGTGTAGCAATCAGCAGAGCTGGAGAGGTGGGTGTGAAAGGCATGGTAAAACTGAGATTCTTGTCTCTTTAAGTCATGGTGCTTGATAATAGTGTTTATTAACTGACAGAATCTTAAGTATCTGTGGTGGTCTTGCACATTTTGACAGAGAAAAGTGTTGTACAAATTAATGGAGATGTTCTCTAAAATATATTAATTCCTGCAGGGGTATCATAGGTAGCCTTCTGTTCACACCTATCCATTTCAGGATTGCATCAGGAATAACTGGATCTTCAGTTCAAACTTCTAATTTGAAGAAAGTTTTTATAAGCTTTGAGCCATAAGTTTTATCTTTTTCTGCAAAATGCTATGAAAATATTGTAAACAAAACTGTAGCTCTTCAAGGCCCCAGCTTGATTTTCATACACTGGTTTACATACTTCTTGTATTCCTCTTGAGGAGGACAGGAGAAAGAACTTCAAAGATATTTTCCTTTGTATGAAACTATACCTCTGCTGTGGCTAAGACCGTAAGGATTTCTCACTTTCAACTGGTTTCCATGCCCTTTAATCTCCCACAGCTCCACATGTCTTTTTGCATCATCTCAAACTGATTAGATAAAAAATGAAAAGTTTAGTTGGAAATTACAAGTACTGAAAAGTGTCATACTCTTTGACTGCCTTGCTTGCAGGAGGCAGTGGGTGGGAAGGAATAAAAGCCTACCTTAATTATACAGTCTCTCTGTTTATTTTCACAGCTGTAGCTTTGCTGAAATGCGCAGCAGACATCCTAAATCCACCAAGCAGGGTCCCTGTGTGTTGCACCTGCCAGTCCTACAGTCTTGGTACCAGTTGGGGATGCGTGTGTGGCTGAACAATGCAGGAAGACTACAAGAGGTTTATCCCATTAGAAATAAATTACAGTGTAGTGTAGCATGAAAATGATGTGTCAGTGAATACAGAACACAGGATTACCTTCTGTCTCTTCCCTTTATCATAGATAACAGCAGCAGCATGGGAAGGAGATTTATATTGTGCTTATTTGAAGCTGACCAAGCAATTTAGATGAGATGAAATAGGGATTTTATTTCTAGAGAGAAGAATGTGTGCTTGCTAAAATGCCATTAATTGCTTTATTATTTAAAGCACAAATTTAGCCAGCAATTTGTTGGTCTCCTCTTTTTTTTCCAGTGAAAATAATTCACTGTGGAAAGATTACTCTGTCAAAAAATGATGATGAACCTACAAACAAATTAAGTTAAAAGAAGCTGAACTTTCAATTCAGCTTCTATTTTCACACACACACCCCCTCCCCCTTCTCTCTCTTAAGTACTCTGTGCATGTGTGAATTTCAATACAAACAGTAGTGGCTTAGCTAACTATGCAAACCTTAACAAAACTTGCAGCAAACACCACTGCAGCACTGGAATCAGGGGCATCATGCCCCTTACGTGCTGGGAAGCTGCTGTCACGCTGTGGTAGCAGTGGCATGGCACACCCATGGCAAGCAGAGCCCTCTCGTGCTGGTCACACATAGAGCCAAGGAGCTTAGGAGAGCTCCTAGCCTCTCCTGGAGGCAGAGGCAGTCACTGGGGTGGACCAGTCCCTTCCAGGTCCAGTGCTGAACTCTGCTCCTACTCCCCTGCCTTGTTACAAAATTGCCATGTCAGCTTCTTCCACAAGCACTGTCCCTGTCTGTCAAACTTCTCTGCTTTAGCTCTTTCTTGATTTTTTAAATCAGTCTCTTTGCAATCTCTTTTTGCTCCTGTTGGTGCAATTTTGTGTTTCTTCATTTGGTTCCTCCATTACCCTACCAACAGCAGGCTCCATCACCCAAAACTATGCTTTTTCTCCTAGGGCTTCATGCCTGGAATTCACCCTGCCAGTATTAACCCAGTGCTTGCCAATGGCTGATTTGTTTGCCATAAAGGCAAGTTAAACCCAAAGGAGATGTGCCTCCATATAAATCAGTTTTCTTGTGCATGCACTGCTTCCAGGAATGGTCACTTCTGTATCATGCCCAAAGCACAAGCTTTGGGGTTTCTGCTTTGCCACAGACTGAAGATTAAGAAAGATTTGGAGCTTATGAGGTGAGCAGTGTCTTCTGTACTGTTGGCTTGCTTTAGTCACTTCAGAGACCTTGAAAGCAGTGCTTGCTTCAGTTGTGGCCCCAAGGATTTTCTTACACCCAAGAGGGCAAAGGAAAAGGCATGTCGATGTGTTTTCTGGAACAACGTGATAATTATGTTTTACTTTAAAAATAAAAGCTGTTCCATGGGAAAAGAGCTTTGAGGCCATTTCTTTTATCCTTCAGTTCTTCACAAACAGAATTTTTTTAATATATATATCTATAAAGTTTTGTTATTACTGTTTTCCTTGTGAGACAGAGTACTGCTCTGTGTCTTGATCACTGATTAAAGCTGCAGTGAGACCCCTGAATTGCCAGTGATTCTGTATCATTTGTGTCACCATCTATAGGGAAGAAGAATAGCTTTTACAAAAACTATTTTTATTACAGATGTGTAGATGTGAATTTATAGCTTCAGTCATGCTTCCAAGAGAGCAGCTGTGAAAGTGAGATAGAAAGCTGGATGAAAGAGCTGGCAGGAGGAGTAAAACATAGCAGGGGGACTGCAGGAGGGGATAACACCTGGAAACATCTGTTGGGAGAAGTAAAGCTGGAGAAGGCATGGAGCCACTATACTTCACCAATCCCTGACCAACTACTGGCTTCTTGCCTGCTTTTAGTTTTTATTTTATTTCAGCATTGCCTGGTGTATTTATCCCCACCCTTATTTGCAACAGACAATTTTTATAAGGTTCGGAAGTGAGCGAGTGCTTTTTCCAGCTCTCTGGTCTCTGTGCCTGCTGGAACATCTGTACACACACACTTTAGACTTTTCCTGTCTAAAGATAGTTTGAGCTGGTGTGCCCAAAATACAGCTTCAGGCTTGGGTTTGTTGTTGTCTTAGTAAGCATAAAAATATGTTCTAATATTATGTCACTCCAGTTATGTGTTTCAGCAGCTGTAGTCTATCTGTGTCCAGTTTGTTGGGAATGGCCTTGCTTTCTGGGATTTGTTTTTCCATAGCTGGAGCCCTGGGTTACTTGGTTTGACCAAGACTTTGCGTTGCGGTCTTTCTGTGAGTGCGATCATTCTTGCCCAGTAGGATAATTCCAGCAAGGTTTTCTGCTGGAATGACATGACCTCCTTTGACTGACCTCACGCTCTGCCAGCACTGCTGTTTGAACATCATCCCTTCCCACCCCCTCTGCTCCCCCCTGTCCCTGCAGGTCTTGCTGCAGTTGTGCAAAAAATTTCCTTCTTTCTGCAGTGCCATCACTATGTTGAATAATTCTGCTTTTACTTCTCAGGTTTTCTGGCTTGGCCTCTCCACCTCCCTCCAACAAAGACATAATACCTAATCCCTTCTGTGGATATGTGTGTTCCTGTGGTGTCCATTGAAAAAGTGGGATTTACTTATTGTAGACCTTTCCTTATTTTTACTTATATTTTGTTATATTTAGTTTAATGCACTGTAACTTGTGCTGTGGGGGTCACAAAGCATAATCTTATCCTCCCATCATGAAGTCCCAGATAGGAGTCTGGGATGGGAGCTTTGTGTAGCCTAAATATCCAGGGAAAGGAAACTGCTAAATGGCAAGTTGTATACAAGCCACACTTCTGGGTTGGCTGCTGCTGGGAAAGCTGGTGAACACGGGGAGATTTCAGAGGAGGCTGCTGTGAAAGGTAAAGAGGAGCAGGGAAGTGACCAGGATCAGCAAGTGTTTGATGCTCAGGTATCTGTAAATGGATATCACAGTCGATGCATTGGTGTGGGGATGTTAATTTTTGCTGATAAATGACAAATTACACTAGGCACTTTTATACATAAAGCAAAAACGGTTCATGATTGTACATGATTGTAAAAGCTTTTATACTGATTGTTGCTATAACTTAGGAAATGTGAAGTGGTCAAGTGAATTAATTATGTGGGTCATCTCAAATGAGTGCCTGTAGAAAATGCTGTGCAGCTCATTGTCTATTCTCTTTTTAAGGCTTGTTTTATGGAAAGGGAACTTTTGAAACTTGGAAGATTCTGATTTTTATTGGTGATATTCCTCTATCCTTGGAGCAGTGAAGACAAGGTCTCCTTGCTGCAGGAACCCAGCACACTTGGGCTGAAAGGAAGGTGAAGGTGTCAGAGCTTCCTTAGCAGAGCAGGAGGGTGTTCTGTCAATGCTGCTGGCTGGGTGGATCCAGGAGGAGGACTCAAGGAACCATACAGCTGGCATCCTGCTTACGACTCTTAGTGTCTGCCAAAATTGGTTTAAAATAGCTGTTACTCAGAGAGCAATATTACAGATTTGTACTTGAGCTATTTGGACTTCTTACAAGGGCTGGAATACAAGATGCCAAACAGTGCAGCTTGCTGGTTTTTTAATACAGACTTTCACATTCAGAAGTTTTTGTCACAGAAGTTTCTATTTCAAGCTCTGGGCTACGAGGTGTTTGCTGTAAAGCATGCTGTTGTTGCAGGGCCGAGTATCTGCCCTTCATTGGCATTTAGGTTATCCTTGTTTATGCTGCAGTGATGCCCAGAGGCTGAGTGAGTCAGAGCCCCACTGCCCTGGTGGCACTGGGTGACAGCAGGGTGACAGCAGGGTGACAGTCCCTTCCCCAGGAGCCAGTAGCCTGGGTCACTGGCTTCAGATGGCCACTGCCACAAGCGGCTTGGGAGCATCAGCTGCCAGGCCTGAGCATATTAGGGACAGAAAGCAAGGATAGTTCAGGTGAGGCAGCCAAACATGCATTTTAAATGCAGTTTACAGTCAGGACATCAGTAGTGCCTTCTTTGCCCAAGTCAGCAGATACAAATGCACAGCTCATTATCAGTAATATCCTTATATATTTCAAGGCCTTATAAGCCCTGACCTACAATTTGATCTCTGCCAACACCAGTTCCCACAGGAACACAGGACCACTGTGAAAACAAACTTAGAATCAGAGAGATGTATGTTCTCCTTCACAATGGGGAATCTCTCTGCCATATTCTTCCTTGTGCTCTGTGCACATCACATCAGTGCAGCATCACTGGGTGAAGTACAGGGGATGATGTCCATGGATTCAAGTGAAAGGTTGAGCTGTAACAGTGAAATGCTGGGAAATTTTTTCATGTTTATAGTATGCCTCAGTCCAAGGCATGTGCAGGTTGGAAAAGAGTCATAGAATTGTTTAGGTTGGAAAAGACCTTTAAGATCATCAAGTCCAACTTTTAACCCAGCACTGCCAAGTCCACCACGAAGTTGGACAAAAATGCACGACTGGGTTCTATTTATGTGTTGTATAGGAGGGTGTGAGGTGGTTTCTGTAGCACATTCTCTCGACCATTGGTGTGATTCAGTTGTGCCATTGCCACCTAGGACGGGTCTGCAGTTCCTGGAACTAGGGCAGATCAAGCCTTACCCCCAGCTCCCCTTGCCAGGCAGCAAGGGTGTGTTGTGCACAGCACCAGTGTGAGAACAAGCTGATGGAAACATCATTATGTTTGACAGTGCCTTTTTAGCTGAAGTACTGCCATGACTGGCATGACAGCAGTGAATCCCAAAATTGGTTGATTGCTGAGAGAGCCTGTGAAGATAGACATGAGGGATAAAAGGAATTAAATGCTTAATTAATAGGTTTATACTTACTATTTCTTGAAGCATGACTGTATTTCCCTCTCCTGTTTTGTTTACTTTAAGGTGCCATATGTTCCACTTGAAGCTGTATAGAAATTTGCTAAAGAAACCTGCACATCAGGGTTAAGAGAGTTCTTAACTAGGTGATCTGCTGCTTGAATATTGGACTTTTGAAAGAATAAAACGTTTTGAGCTACCAACATAAAGAGATTATTTGGCCAATATTTTGTACACGAATGATAGCACCTTTACAACTGTAGTTACTCTTGATCCTAAGGGACTAAAGCTTCAGCTTCTCATGGCAGAAGTTCTCTCCTGTTTTCATGTATTCCTGATAACATTTTTCATTAGAATTGTAGTTGCAAATATCAACATTTCTTTAGTGTCTCCTTCTGTTGGTTCCTTGCTTCCCACATGCTGTTCTATGTGAAAGTCTTTGTGAATTGCTTAAAGGAGTAAAATCCTTCATGGTAATGGAGATGCTAACATGTGTGACAGTTCTTATCCATCCAAAAATGGCAGCAGTTGACTTGTAGTTTTTCATATAAGCTGATTTTTCACTCAGAAAAGTTTTCACTTAGAGAAGGTAGCTATTAATTACTTATCTATCCATGTTTCAATATGCCACCATCTCGTTAAATAGCTCTCTTGTCTATTTCTTTCTGAAACTATAAAGCACTCTTTTCTGCAGAACAAGCTCAATGACATCTTGACACTTCCCTAATGTTTTCAAATCCTGGTGGGTTTGAGTGAATTGCTGGATTTATTTGAACTTCAGATTCAGGGCTTGTAAATATGCACAGATGAAAGCTAAAAAGGTTGACAAGAATGCATTTGCAGTTGCAAGTGCTAGGTTTGGCATAGTTATCTTTGGCAGCATGAACCTAATCAAGTCCAGGAACTCGAGTGATCATAAATCTGTTGTGATACTGATAGTCGTGCTGTATTACGGTAGTCAGTACTACCTCCTCTATTATTAGATTGGACCCTGGGGAAATGCAAAGGAAAGTGTGAGTCTCACCCACGATGTTTTGGTACTAAGCAAGCCAAGCATTTAGAGAAGATCCTTATCTTTGCTTGGCAGATGGAGGGTGAGGTGAGCATATGAGACCAAGTTGCTGAAGAGGTCTTGTCTTCCAAATGTTAGTCCAGAGCCTTAACGTGGAATGGCCCTGTTTTCACGGATTGGTACCCGGCTGTCCTGTTTCCAAATAGCACTGCTGCTACCCACAAGAAACCTGGGAGGAGGAGTCCACCCAAGCAATGAAGCTTTCAATGGATTGTCAAGGATGATTTCAAGAGCTGACTTCTGGTATTGCAGTGGTCCATGTATTTGAAAGATCTGTGAAACCCTTCAGCGTGGATTTATTTTAATAAAAGAGTTTGGGTAGTGACATTATGTGTATGTAGGTAGCCATTAAGCAAAGAGGGGAAGTAAGTGGCATATCTTTTGCTACTGCTTCTGCCCCTTCACTTTCTGAGGAGAGTGCTTTTTAGTTTAAGGGCACGTAGCATACCAGCATCTCCTGGTGAGCACTGGTTAGCTGGCTCTGTGCAGGGAATGGTTGGATTGGTAAGTGTTTAGTTCATAAGTTTCACCTCCTCATCTTGTTTTCTATTAATAACTTTATGTTTTAATCCTGTAAGTGTATTGTGCCATGCATCTGTCTATTTGGGGAGCTAATCCTGTAGTGGTAGGCATCTATTTCAGGAGCAGCCTAGACAAAGCACAGCCTATTTGAGTGCTGGCCTCCCTTATTGTGTGCAGTGGGTTAAATCGCTGGTATTAGTGTAGTGTAGGAGTTCAAAAAGGAAAGACGTTATTTGCAGCATCAACTCATTAAAATACTCTGTACAGATTTTTCCAAAAGAATAAGCAGCCCAAGCACACTGGGCCACATGCCAGGGTGTGTAATAGCCTTGCACAGCACCAGTTGAAGCTGCAAGTTGGATAAAAGGCAGCTTTTTCTGGGTTTGTTAAGTATTTCTTTAAAAAAAATAAAAAAGGTTTGTGTACAGAAGTAGCAAATTAATTCAGTCCTATCAGAAAGTAGGTCAGTGACTGACCTCCCGATAGCATGAGGCAGCAGTTTCAAGCAGAAGTGACAGCTCAGCAGCGTGGACCCTCCATGTCTCCAGGAAACTTGTTTTGACAAATGTAAACACATTATATCCTGTATTCCTCTTGCTTTTTTTTTTTTTTGCTGCTGCTGCTGCATTAGAAACCACAAGCTGTCACTCTCCATCCCCTTTCTTCACCCTTTCTGGTCCCCAAAGGGAAATGCCTTGTATCGTAGCTAATAATTTTTGCGGGGCTGCGTAATGAGTAAGGCGTTCCAGCAGGGTCAGTGTTTTTTTATGACACACAGAGTTGGGCACTGTAAACCAGACTTGACTAAAATCCAAACCAAAGTCTTTCCAATGTGAGGGAAGTCAGTGGGAAGACAGGAACTGGATTAATTTAGGATTCTTCTGCCCTAGTTTTGCTTTTCTTTGTGCTGAATGAAATTTTTGCATATACCCACGTGTCTCTTCACTGTTTACGTTGCCAGGGTTGGTGTCCACATTGCTACAGACAGAACTTTGAACATGTCTTCGCTTCAGCCCAGCAACTCCTGAAACTGGGATGCTTTTGTAATTTGGGGTGAAGTAGCAAAGTGTATATAAATGGGGTTGTGGCTCCTTGAATACCCCATAAAGAATAATTGCCTCAGAATACATGGGAATATGTTCATCTTTTCATTGAGTTTTCACTATCAGCAGGTATTAAAGGTGGAGTGTACACTACTGGTTAACTACTTTGACTTGTACCTTTCCTACAATGATTTCTCCTGTGGAAATCATTGTGGATCAAAAGATCATGCAAGGTTTTCAGCTGTCTCCTTCTCCTGACTTTTAACTAGGTTGCACAGTCAAGATACTGCTGTGTGGAATATACAGAGGAGGATTTCAGACTGTATTAGCCAACATGGCTCAATTTAAGCCATGTTGCTAAAGATCTCGTAAAACTTGACATGATTTTCCTCCTTACCTAGTTACCTTTCTGGCCTGAGGTGACTCAAAAATATCCAGAGAATCCTATGGCTATTTATACAGATGTTGTACAAAAAATGATTTTTGCCATGTGATAGATAAACCTTCAGAGCCCTTTAGCTGTACACTGCCATTTAACTGAATTTTTAAGTTCATTTTCTTAGAAGGAATACACTACAGAAAAAGTTGGAGGACATTGTCTCACCTAGAAGTAGATTTGATTTGGGAGGATGGGAGTATATTTGTTTAAAACAAAATGCTTCTGGCTTTAGTAAAGATTTGATCTGAATAGCTCCAAACCAAGTGAGAAGTCAGATGGATTTATAGAACAAAACTGGCTATGAGAAGCTGGGGAAGAAGAAAGTCCTGTTTCAGTGAATTACATGTTTTCTGTGCTATAGATAATATTGGCATTGATTGTTACATACCATGTAATGAATGTCATGCTAAGAAAGTAATGAAAAATATACTAGTGTATACAGTTGAAAAAAAAAAAGGCAAAGGAGAGGAGCGCCCATGTACATGTGTGTGAGTACACTTGTGTGGGAGGGGAGCAGGCAGTTCCCAATCTGCCTCCTGAGGGATCTTTGCACAACACAGATGCTGGCTTTCAAGTCATTACACTCTCCACAGGGCCACCAAGTTTCCTCTGTTTGAAAGGGCTGGAAGTGCAAGGTGTGCTCCAGTTGAAGGCAAAGATCTAATGCTTTTTCCCACTGTTTCATGTTTGCAGAGATACTGCTTCCCTTTGCTCCCTCCTGCACTGGGGATAGCGAGTCAGGAGGGAAACAGCATCTTTTGCCTACAAAGATCATCAAGTCCAATCTTTAACCCAGGACTGCCAAGTCCAGCCCAAAACCATGTCCCTAAGTGCCATGTCTACACATCTTTTAAAGACCTCCAGTATTCCAATACTGAAATCCTTTTAGTTCAAGGTAATTTGAGCATCTCTTAAAGGTTTAAGAACTGGAAGCACTAAGTGGAGAGCTGGGAGGTTTCCTCCCACCCCCAGATGCTCGAAGGAGGTCCTGCCAGGTTGGCCAGTTAAGCTGTTTCCCTGTTCCTTGTGGGTGGCAGAGCTCTGTGTAACAGAGGTGACGTGATGACCTTAGCAGCCAAGTGAAGACAGGCGTAGAACAGGGACAGGAAGATTGCCCATGGTGTAGGCAGTCACTGGTGTCACTTGCCTTTGGGCTAGTATCCCATCTCACTCATTGGAAAAGCAGTTCCCATGGAATAAGAAATCTGAAATCCTCCTTTTCTTTTTAATTTCTGGTCAAGGGAGTTTGTTTCACAATCTGCATACCATACAAGCAGTGACTACCAGTGCATATTTGGTATATGTATTCAATACATGAATTTACCCCTTCAGCTGTGTCCATCCATCATCAAGGAGCAGGACACTTTCGTATGTTCCCTTTTGCTTTTGAAATCTTGGTGATGGCTTGCTGGATTGAATGTCATCTTCCTGGCTTTCTTCTGATGCCCTGCACATAGCAGTTTTGAGGGAGTGTGGCTACAGGATCAGCCTAGACTGCCATCCTCCCTGTGATGAAACTGGAGGGCAGAGCAGCGAGGTGTGATGCAGAGAGGCCATGGGAGATGCTGGGTCTGCATTTCCTTAATGCTGACCCTTCCTGCACTGGCCCTGTGTTGGGTAGAGCAAGCTCAAACTCACACAGGGGACTTGGCCAGAACGGCTCTTCTGCTTGGGGGTGGTTTCTTCACACTCACAAGTCGCATCCCCAAAACAAAGAAACCAAACCAAACAAAAAACGCTTCAGAAAAACCCAGGTCCCACCTTTCCCCTCATAGTATTCTTAAGTAGATTAGTAGCTTGGATGGCCTGGGCTTTTTCCATCCCAGAGTAAGAACGCAGGGAATTTAAGTTGTTTGCTCCCTTCTATACAGCAAAGTAAAAAGGTACAGGAGAAATCATATTTTGGCAGTGGAGATAACTTACAGTAAAACTTAAGATTTTATTAGTTTTCTTCCAGGGTGGAGGAGAATTGTTTTTACCTCCTAGGTAACTCGTCAGCCGAAGTTTTTGACTTAATAGTTGAATCGTCTTTATTTCAACCCTGTTGACTCTTGGACTGAGTCCAGTGAAATAATGCATTTAATGTGATGCACTGAAAATATTTATAAATTTTTATTACTTGGGGGAGGAAGGTAGGAGTTGCCACTTCAGTGCTTTTCTGAATGTACAGCAATCTACACTGATTAAGCATGGATGATTTCATTTCAGTAAACAGCACAAGGCAATGTCCATCCTGACTATAACAATGTAAATGTCCTTTGCTTTCCTTAGATCTGTGTGAGAGTATGTCATCTATCAGAGTAACATCTCAGATGGTGAAGAAATTCTATACAGGGTGTGTGAAATGGGAGCAAGTGAAGAGTCTGTATGAAATTTCATCCCTCTTTAATGTTTTGCAGGAGCTCTTTTTGGTTGCAGTAACATGTTGGGAATTTTGTAGAGAAATTAGGTGGGTCATTCTTGCACTGATGCAGGCATAGGGCAGGTTCTACAAAGGTAAAATGTTGCCTCTCCTCAGGACTTTGGAACCACTCAAAGACTCTCTACTTTGTACAAGTGTTAAGAGCGGAAAAAAGAGAAAATTAATTGGTTGTATTGCCAAGCTTACTTCCTGAATTAATTTACTCTGCGTTCTTGTGTGGTCTGTGCTCCGAGATTTGGTGATCTTAGGGAGAGCTAGTGGAGCACTGGATGTCCAGGTGCACAATGTGAAGCAGTGGCTTTTAAGGGCTCCTCATGAAGCCCTTTTGGCAGGTGCTGTGAGAGCTCATTTTGCTTGGCTTTGTTTCTTTCCCCGGGTTTAGATTAGTTTGGGATTGATGTTTCAGGTTTGCATCACCACTGAAACACTGCTCACCTCAGTTGACAACAACTTTGTGTCCATTACTGATTCCAGAGTGTAAACTAGATAGATTATTTGTCCTGCCCTGAGGAAGAAGAGAAGGAGTTAAAATTTAAGAGCTGCCACTGGTGGGCATGAGTGCTGACTAACACCTAAAATCTTGAGTACCCAAAAATCAATTTGGACCTTGTCTGATGAATGCCACTGCTGGAGTTCTTTCTTTTCCATACAGAGCTACATATGAGAATAGAGAAATAAATGCGTTCGCTTAAGATAACATCATGTGACAGCTGAGAACAATTAAAACTCTTACTTGTAGCTATATTTTTTTTCCTTCCTTTCTACAGCAGGAGGGTGGTGTCTGCAGCTCTAAGGAGTTGATACAGGCTATTTGTCACCGCTGTGATCTTATCTAGAACAAGTATCCTGAGAGGTTATTTATTTTACAGCCTTTTCTTCTAGTTTTGCACAACACAGAGATCCTGGGAGATGGGAAAGGATTTTTTTCCTTACTAGAGTCTTTTTGGCAATAAACACATGCCTAACTGTAAGAGAAAAAACTTTCACAACCAAGCTTGTTTTGTGAAGCCCAAACATTTGTGAAGCTTACAAACCCTCAAACTTTGCATAATGTGCCCATCCCTGGTCTCAAACATGAAGTGGCAGAAGAGGGAAGTGTTACTTTTTTTAACCAACAACTTATGACTGTGTCAACACATGACAATTTGTCAAAGCTTGCTGTAGCGGTACTGTAAATTAATTTTTAGCATCACTTGTGAGTGGTAAACACTTTGTGCAGTGTGAACAGCTCCTAGTACAGTGTGAGTTGTCAGCAGCTTGTGAGCTACCCTAAAAAAAAAAAAAAAAGCATGGAGGGAAGGATGCAAGCTCGTTTACTAGTACAAAATGGATCTGAGTCTGCAAAAATTCAGCATGTGGTGACATGTCAACTCAACCTTGAAAATTTGTTTTTTCCATTAATAATAATCACCTGCAAGGCTGGGAAATAACAACTTTCCATTCTGTGCCCCAAGCAGTGCCTGATAGCAAGCAGCTTTCTCAGACTCATGACTTGGTGAGGTAGAGCCCTCTCTTTGCTCTTGGGTTTTGCCTTGCTTGCTTGTTTTAAAAGCAGAACATCCTGCAAATGCAAGTATGCTCTTTTGCTGAGAAGTCTCAAATCAACCATGTAAAATGCCTGGAAAAAAATTAATATGGCAGCCCAAAGAGAAATGGTGGGGGCTGAGTGCTCTCACCTCCTCACTGTCCCCTTGCTGTTTCTCCTTGCCTATCCCAGCTGCTGTGGTGGAGCTGGCAGTGATGGTTCATACAATAGGAGTTGACATGACGGAAGAAAATTATTTGGTGCGAAAAGACAGGGAATATGTATTGTAGAAAACAACTTTTCAGATACAAACTTATTTTAACCTGTCACTTTAGCAGAACAAGCAGTAATAACCTCCCAACCTAACAATGACTGTTAAGCTGAATGTTAATTCGCTCAGTCGTTGAATTGCTAACATGTCTACAATTTACAAGTGAACACCCACTCAAGAGAGAGAAAATAGAAGTTGGTGCCTGGAATTCCTGGCCTTACTGAAATCACCTACATTTTTTTGGTACTAATTCATCTTGCATTTCCTGCAAATGTTTTAAGTAAAACTAGATGAGAAAAACAGCTGGGCGCGTTTGTTTGCCACTTTGATGCTCTCAGTGCGGGATTTTTTTCTCAGGCACAGTCGTTCTTGGCTTATACACTGTAGGGTGGCTTTGGCTGCACCTTGGGGCTTGTTCCTGTGAGCAGGCAGCACATGTGAAGCTTGGCATGAGAACTATTGGGACCTGCTAAAGCTAGTTTTAACCTGGTCATGATTTTAAAGGGAAAGATGACTTTATTTGTGTATTGGCTCATAAAGAATTATGGTTATACTTCCTTTTCTAGATACAACTGTAAGTGCTGCCTGTATGAAATACCTGAGCCACAACATCCAGTAAACTGTCTAGAGCAGCAGTTGGCTTGCTTGGAAACCATTTCCAGGACTGCGTTGTAAGTAAGTGTTTTTATAAAAGCATCATCAAGTGGTTTCTTCAGTTTTGGGGTGGTTTTGAGATGTTTTGGTTGTTTCTTATAATTTCACAGTTTTATTCTAACATCTAGTAAGACACTAACAATGCATGTGGGAGCTGGAGCACCCCCATATCTGTGCATAGCATAAAGCTAATGCTCTTTCAGGGCTTTTTGCTGTCTTGCTCTAGAGCTTCTCACCATAGTACCTAAACACTTCTGAGGACACGCAGCTACATAGGAGCCTAGAAAGAAATTTGACCAAGTACGTAGTGATCTATTTTGTCATTAACTCTATGACATACATGTTTTTCGAGTGTTCATTCCCGCCTGCACTTTGGCATTTCAGCTGTGCTGGTGTAGCCCTGCTAGACCAAATGCTTTGTGGAGCTTTTCATAAACTGTGATCTGCCTCACTCAGTTTGAAATGGTCCATGAAGAGTTGCCCTGTCTGATCCAAAAAGAGCAATGCTTTGTCCCTTTGGCCATGCAGGGGATATTGCTAGGGAACCTCAGTAGGCTGTGAATGGAGGTCAGTTTGGTCAGCTGCATCTTCTTTCTGTGATCATGGAATCATAGAATATCCTGAGTTGAAAGGGACCCACAACAATTTTTGAGATCATCCTAGTGATGAGTGGGTGTTAATGAAAAGGGCCCTATTTCAGGTTACAAGCCAATTGCATTGTATATGGTGTTGAGAAGATGTTTGCATTTAGAATGAATAACATGATCCTAGAAGACTTTGAGATGTACACCAAAAAACCTTATTATGCTATTTATACAGTTCATTTTGAAAGCATAATCCATTCAGGGATGTTTGTGACCTAAAATTTTGTAATTTTTATTTCTTTTTATATTACCTTCATTTTCCTGGTGCTGCAGGTTATGAGAAGTATTTATGACATAAGTGGTTTTTCCCTTGAAATGACCTCTGATAACATGGTTGCTTGAGAGAGCAGTGGTGGGAGAGTTGGTAACCTAGAGTTCAAATCACTTAGTTTAGTATATTTATTATTCAGGCTGCTCACATTCCTCAGCACCTTGCAGAATATTCCCCACAGGTGACATTTGCTGTATATTTACTAGGTATAATATATATATATATTTATGTTAGTCCTGTCAGTTAGGTTACTGTCAGTGATGGGATATTTCAGCTATGTGCAGAGAACAAGTGGGCAAATTGCTGGGGTAAATTAGGGCTTCAAAAAGTCTGAAGTCAAACAGTTTTCCAATTAGAAATTTAAAACAAAGCCTAATGTTTGTTTTCAGCAGCCTGCAAATGGTTCATCTGCTTCTGGAATTTAAATCCTGACCTAAGCCACCATTGCTTTCATGGAACCATACAATCATTAAGAATCATACAAGCAGAGTTGTTTAGGCTGGAAATTACCTTCAAGATCATCAAGTCCAACTGCTAACTCAGCACTGGCAAGTCCACCACTAAGCCGTATCCCTAAGTGTCACATCTACATGGCTTTTAAATACCTCCAGGGGTGGGGACCCAACCACTTCCCTGGGCAGCCTGTTCAATGCTTGACAGTCCTTTCTGTGAAGAAATTTTTCATAATGTCCTATTTAACTCTCTCCTGGAGCAACCTGAGGCCTCTCCCTGTGATCTTGTCACTTGGGAGAAGAGACCAACCCCCACTTCAGCCTCCTTTCAGGGAGTTGTAGGAAGAAGTAAGGTCCTTCCTGAGCCTTCTTTTCTCCAGGCTAAACAAACCCAGCTCCCTCATCAGACTCGTACTCCAGACCCCTCACCAGTTTCATTGCCCTTCTCCGGACATGCTCCAGCACCTCAGTGTCCTTCTCGTAGTGAGGGGCCCAAACCTGAACACAGGATTTGAGGTGTGGCCTCACGAGTGCAGAGTACAGATGGATGATTGTTGGCTTTGTCCTGTTGCCCTCACTTTCAGCACGGGAAGCAGGACCCTGGCTCCTCTGGGGGCGATGAGCACTTGTGGTCCTTTCTGGCAGGGCTCTGCTGCACTTGTTCAGGAAGCAGGAAGCCCCGCTGTCACTTGGCCCTGGGCTGATGCCACTGTAGAGTTGCCCATAAACCCCTGGGGCTGTTTCAAGGGGAACAGTTTCTCTGTCACTGTTAGTAAAGGATTTTCATCCAGTTTATCTAATGATGTTTGCATTGCTCTGGCACCAGGAGCTAGAGCTGTGCATTCATTTAATTTACACCAGGGTAATTGCTACTGATTTGGTTCAAACCTAATGTTGCAGTGTGCATGCTACTGAGGCAATCTCAGTTACACCAGTTCCTTGAAGGATTGACTATTCTAGTGTGGTTTTTCTGCCTCATGTCCTTCCAGTTTAACTGTATTAGTCTCTTTAATGGTGCCAGAAGGCCACATATTTGCTCTCTGTGAAGCCTCAAACAGTAGATGCATGCTTTTAAATAGTTAAATAAACTTTAATTATGATTCACAAATAGTTTTTCCCCAACTATTAAGTAATATCAAACACTGAAATTTTCAGTCAGTAACTGTTTTTCCAGCTGCTGAGTGGGACCAAGTATTCAATATTTTTACACAGTTATTTTTGCAGCTGCTTGGCTGCTTTAAGCATAGAAGTCCTATGTTATTGGATGCACAGTGGGCACAAAAAACTGTGGTGGGAGTGGAATGATTACAATCTTCTGATGCACCTTGGTTAGCTGTGGATTGTTTGGGCTGCATCCAGATAAGATGAAAATAGCGTATTGGGCACTTTTAAAAGTTTGTGGTTTTGCAACATTTTCTCACAAAAATGCGAAGTCTTTTTCTTTCTCACTGTGTAAGTTATTACACATGTGGAAATTAGTTATTTTTTCCTTCTCAAGATCTTGAGACATTCTGTGAGGGATTCAGCCAGTGTGAATTATTTCATGAAATAGTGGTTTGACTCGTACCTCCTTGCAAATAGTGTAATACCAAAAGATTTTGTCTTAGAAGTGCTTATTATGTGCTTTACACAGAAAGAGCTTAAAAAAAATTTAAAATATCAATTGAACCACAGGTCATGATGATAGTGAAAGAGACATTGTTTTCACCCACCGTGACAACTGCCCTGGCAGTGAGCACATGGCTCACATTTTCCCAGTGATTCATTAGCCAAGCCAGTAACACATCCTAGGCAGCCTGACGCTGTGACTTACTGGTAGCTGTTCTTCAGATGATTGCTCATGTCGACATGATGCATAGCACTGTCAGAACATTCACTTTGGAACTTACCTTTTTTGTGCATCTCTTTTCTCTGGTTTTCCCACCAGATCTGCTCTGCTGCCTCACAGCAGTGCTGTTCACATAAGCAGTTGCTGTAACTCCATGAAGCTACGAAGAAGAATCTCTTTCTAAACATCACTGGTGGGTTTTGCTGAAGCCACGGTCATGAGCACAGGGTGCACAAAGGACACAACACTGAGCACCAAGGAGAGGACGCTTAGCACTGAGCACGAGGGAGAGAATGATGTTGGTAGGGGAGGAGACCAACTGTGAAGGGTAAATTCTCTTTGATGTTCAGTTGTGTTGGATTTTTAAGCCAAAACAGAAAAGAAGCAGGACCAAAAACCTTCACAAAGCAGAAGTGTGAGTGTAATGAAACATGGTGACTAGACAAAAGTGTGTCAGGGTGTCAAACCCACTAAACATAAATTTCAAAGCCCCAGAAGAAGAGGTGATCTGTCAGCCACCCAGCTTGGACTGGGCACCCAGCTGGAACTCATGGTCTGGGTTCAGTTCCCTGCCTCAGTCACAGGTTTCCTGTGTGTTCTCAGGCAACCTCCTTCATCTGCCCTGTGACTGACTTCCTCATTTGTGCCGTGGAGATCATCTTCCTCACGTTCATTGTGAGGACAAAGCCTACTGATGTTGCTGAAAGACGCGGATGTTGCGATGGGAAGAGCCACCCTGGAGACCAGAGCAAAAGGGGTGTGCTTCCTCACAGGGGATAGTCACCCATGCTGCTCACATTGCTGTGTTAAAGAGTCAAGGAAATGATTTCCAGATCTCAAAAGGGTTGATTTTTTTCTTTCCAAGTCTTTCAGGCCTATTTTTTTGTGGAGTTTGGCTGCTCCAGTGCAGCAGCAGACATTTGGAATATTTCCTGTCTCTCACCTTTCTTCTCTCAGTCTGTCTGCTTATGGCTTTGAATCACTCCTGTCTGCTCAATACACGCGCCCAGCACAACCCAATGGGATCAAAAACACAGCTTCTGTCATCTCCCAACTTACGTGGAGATCTCCTAACATGTAAATATGGTTGTTTGTAAGAGAGAAACCAAAGAGTGCTTGAGGCTGGTTGGAGGGTTACCAAAAGTGACTCTAGCAGCTGAAGAAGGTGGCGTGAGGCAGAGGAATGTCACACTCACGGACTCCTGCCAAGGTGTGCACTGGCACAGTGTGGCTGCTAAGGATGCCCACATAGCCCATCACCACCACTGGCCTTCAGCCCCTCTACTCCTCCACTCAATCCCAGATAAGCAAAAATATTAATTTAAGGGGTTTTTATATACTCGGTGCTGATGCTAATTCTGAGTAGGGAATCAGGAATGACAAGTGACACGTAGTTTGATGTGCCCTTTTCTCTCCTTTGGGTTGGTAGTTAAACTTTTAAGTGTGAGGACTTCTCAGTACACGAAAACCAATGTCCTGTTCCTTTCAAGGCTGGTCTCCTCAGAGTCCCTTGCCTTGAGAAAACACGGATGGTTTAAGATGTAGTGCTGTCAATACTAGACATCCTCTCTCTGCGTGTAGTGCTTGTCCCTTTTCCCAGCTGGTGAAACTGCAAATTCAGTCTGCTTGCGGATCTAAAGGACTAGTGCCTGAAAACACAGCAGCTGCTTAGCTGTCCGTTGCTGTTTCAACCTCTCTCCCAAGCTATAAATAATGAGTTATTGAGCTAATTTAGTTTTATATAGACGTGATCTCCGTCTCGCAAATCAGGAAGGCTATTTAGCGCACTGTAATTGACTTCAGCTGTAAGATTCAATGCACTTATCTAGGATTACAGTTCAATAAAATCTAATTGTGCTGAGAGCAACAGGAATTGCAGAAACACCTGGGGATTGTTTTGTGCCTTTCCCATGAACAAGGTGCGCTGAAAGTCTTCTGATCCTTATGGTTTGGGTTATGCTGCTGCTTGACCTGCCCATTGGTGGGAACAGCTTAAGGTAACACCATTTGGTGTGGGGAGGGGAAGCCAAGCTGGTGAAATGATGGGTGGCCTTCTTCAGTGAGCTCTGTGTGAGTGATGCTCTCATTTCTGTGTGCCTGGCCAGAGTCAGGCTGGGGAAACGGGAAGTAAGCAATGTCTGGTTTCATTATGATGGTGATGATAATAGGATCCATGAGGTATGTGAGATTAAAAGCCCTATAACATTGCAGGCCAAGTCATCCACAGAGGACAAGGCCTGAAATCAGCTCAGTGCCTAAACAGCCTTTTGTCTTGCCTCACCCGGTGTAGAAATAAATAAGGGAAAACAACTATTTCTCCAGTATTTCCTCTCACTGTTTACCAAGTAAGAAGCTGTAAACCCAATTGCTACTTGGAAACATTCGCTGGCCATCGTGCATTGCCTTTATGACTGCAATTGTAGAGAGCCTTTTTGCCCAAGTATTCATGAGCTTTTCATGAGCCACTCTGAATAAATGGGAAAGCATTAGATTTAATTTTTCGCTTGCAGAGCTTCAGGGAAAAGTACAGACTTTTTAGTGGGATGAGGACACTGGCAGAGGTAGTGAGTAATTTGGGATGATGGCAGAGCAGACAGTGTGGCAAGTGTCCTTGTGACACACATGCATGTAAACTTCATTATTCTCTTGTAGAGAGACATCCCAAACATCAATCCTTGGTCCATACATAAGGTTGTGTAATTAGGAGTGCTTACCTAACACTATGCTTCTTTTCTCCATTATTTCTCCGAGTTATTAATTATCCTGTTGCAAGCAGGAAAGGAAAAATGTACTTTAAGACCAAAGTAAGAGATTTGGCTGGTTCCAGTACTCTGACTTCATGAGCAATAAAGTACATAATATTGCTTGCTACGGCACATGCTGTACTAATCATTCTCTGTGCAACTGCCTACTTTTTACATCATTTTAAGCAAATGCCAGGACTATGAGGAGTAATAAAACAAGATAATAATGGCAGAACAGGTAGGTTTCATCATACAAATTAAAAACAAAACAAAAAAGACCTCCATCTCCAAAAGCCATAAGAACTGTAGAAAGAGGCTCTTTTCATCTGACAAAGTTAAGCTGTAATTACTGCATGCAGAGAACATCTTTCTTACAGGGACAAGCAGTGAGAATGGATCATGCAGGATGTCCCTGAAGCTGCTGCAGTCACATTTTAAGAGCAGAGAAGAGAGACTGAAAAGAAAATATTTTTTTTTCTGGTTATGGAGTTGGCTTTGCTTGTGGCCTAATGATTGCTGGCTCTTAGTACTGCTTTGGGTGATCATTAACTGGGATGGTGAAAATATTGATGTTAAAGTTCTGTTTTCAGGTGACATGAAACTGAAGAAGGAATACATGTCATGCCTAAGGTTTCAGTTCGAGTTAAGCTGTCAGGGAGAACTAGATAGACATTTGAACACAGTCTTTGCTGTTTTGGTTAACTTTTTGAGGTGATAAACCCTGTTTCGCTTTGTTTCCCACGCCTTTATTTTTTAATCGGGACATTCAAGAGTTGGTGCAAAATTAACTTAAAAGCAAATACAGGGGCACTTCAAAA
Organism: Dicaeum eximium; assembly: GCA_013396995.1. NCBI lineage: Eukaryota > Metazoa > Chordata > Aves > Passeriformes > Dicaeidae > Dicaeum > Dicaeum eximium. Next base: position 1,232,538 of record VWZP01008070.1, on the reverse strand, counting down.
TGTGTCCACTTTGCATGCATCCAAGTATTAATACAAGCTTGTGCATGACCTGCTGGTATGCAGCAGCAGACGGCAAATGCTTTGTTAGTATTGGCAATGCTCTCACAAAGCCAAATACAATTCTTACGCTTGCTGGCTTGACAGTCCAAAGTGCTTTTCATTCCTATCCAGTTTTTTTTCTGCTTCCTCTGTCTTCATATTGCCACCCTTGGACCTTAGAATAGTAAAATTAAACTTCAAAGAGTTTATGAAAGTTGTGGTCGAAAACATGTCTTATCTTAGGTCAGGCAGATGAAACCAGTGCTAAGTCCAGTCTCTTCTCAAAAATAGTGTTAGTCAAAAATTTTCTCTAGCCAAAATAGTGTTTCAGCTTAATTTGGGGAGTGTAGCAGTGCATTTCTGTCTAAAATAGCTGAAGCTGATAAAAGTGTTGTTCAGAAAAATACAAGATTCCCCAAGATGTTGCAAGGTTGATGATACTCATTGGATTCTGTGCTGAGCAGAGCTCAATCTATATGCTTCTGGACATTATTTCTCAAACACATTGAGATTTTGTCTTGTTTAGTATTGTCATAGGTTTGTTTCATAAGTGTAGCTATGCAGTAATTTTTTACTTCTAAGAAATTGCTTCAAAGATTCTTTTAAAGCAAGACTTTAATTTAAATCCAATTCCACTCCATTCAAAAGAGTACGATTTTTGCAGATATGTCTGCTATTAGTTTCATGTCCAATTATCTACCACAGTTAGGGACATAAAATCTAACATAATCTTCAGCCAGTAGATCATTTCCTTTTCCCTTTTTATGCCATTTGTTTTATCTTTTCTTCTCCTCCACAGCTTTGGATTTTGTCTGTTATCTTGTTTAAAAATCTGCTGTTGTATTATTCTCAGTACCCAGTGTTTAGATGGGTCCTCCTCCATCTTCTCCAAAGCATACCAAGGTTCTTCTCCTATCTCATGCCTTGTATTTAAGAATTAGTGGCATGATGTGTAATCCATGAGTTACTGATACATGCTAAGAGTTGTGCCTCCAGCAGTGCTGGTGATATACTCCAGCTGCTGGTAGGTGCTCAGTCTGCAGCACTGGGCTGGAGTTACTGCCAGATAAAATACAAAAATTGGGCATCATATCAGCAACATGATTCCAGTGGAGTAGTTTAGGTCTAAGGGTAAAAGCTAATATAGACATGGCCATTAATTTCTCACCCCTCCAGGGGCATACTTCTAATTAAGGCCATGTATACACTATTGAATGTTTCCAGTACTGTCCCCTTAATCTATAAATTATTGGTTCATTTAACAAGGTTCTGCATACAGCCCCAGCTAAGATACCTGGCTGGTACCCATTGATCCTGGTCCTCCTGCCACAGTCATCTCCTCTTCATTTACTTCCTAATGGAGTAGCCTGCTCTTTCTGTTGTAGTCTCACATTGTTTCTCTAATTGGCTTCTTTTTTCTTTTGTCGCAATGATTTTGCTATTCCCGGGCAGATTCCCTGGCAGAAGACTCACAGTATGACAGTCTAACATCACCCTTATCCTGGTAGTAGCAACCACTCTGTTTTGTGTCACCTTTTCTTCAGAAAACACCGCTAGAGGCAGTTGCAACCCCACTTGATCTTTCCCTGTGTAGAAGATGTGAAAATACCTAATGAATCATTTTGGGGAGGTGTGACCTGCGGGATGCAGACGCGTGGGAGTGTTTATTTGTTGCAAGCATCAGAAGGGGAATCACTCCGTTATCCGAGTACCCATGTCAAAGGGTGGGAAATCAGCAGGCTCTGAAGTTTCACTGTATCTTGATTCTTCTCCTATCTGTCTCTTCCTGGGAGGCAGTTAATTTTGGAAATGTACACAAAGGGGAGAAAAGCAGCATGTAAATTCTCAGGATTTCCTTTGGGGGAGAGATCCCGCAGGGGAAGGAGGGAACTCTTTCAATAATCTTTGCAGCATTTAATCCCAAGAAAGTGAAATAAAATCAGTGCTTCCACTGAGAGTTGGCAGTGTATTTTTTCTGTAACAAGACCAGTTTTTAGTTTCTTTGTAGTACAATCTGATTAAGACTGTATCGAGTTGATTGAGGAGAGCAAAATCTGGTTTTGACAGATGTTTCCCATGATCTGGAGAATACAAACACTCCTGCAAGATGACAGACGGCTTGTTTACATAAGAAATCCTTTTTTTTTTAATTAAAAAGAAAAAAAAACCAACAAAAACACACAAACACAAAGCAACATTTGGATCAGTCATTCTGATCAAGGCAGTGTCAATTATTAGGCTGTAAAGGGAACTGATGACTCAACTTAGGCACAGCGCTGCGGCTATCTCCGATTTTCGGTTTCATAACAGATTCTTTTCAGGAATGCTTTTCATTCATACCTGATGTTTAAATGTGTCTCTGGGAGCGTGTATCACTTTGTGATGGGGATGTGAGAGACTGGTGTCAGCATGCTCCGAATGGTTGGGCAGAAGTTGGGAAGCATTCCTGTACCTTGGTGGGATGCCCAGTGGAAGAAGGGTCCTCTGACACATCGCATTGTGCACTTGTACCTGCACATCACCAGTGTTGTTACCATGGTAAATTTTATAGATAACTTCACATCAGTAGAGTTGAAAAGCACTTCGATTAAGAAAGTGAAATGTTTTGATGAGATCCCATGCTTAGTAATTCCAGCGAGTGCGCTTGTTAAAGCGGGTGAGTCAGAAATGGAAATGCAAAGCGTTTCTCTGAACGGTGGCCGGAAATTAGCTTTGAAAACTGAAACAAAGCCCCAACCGCAATTTTATCTATTTACCTAACAATTTTAGATCTGTGAAAATCCCTTTGTCTTTGGGATACGTTTCGATTCTTCTCTTGTAGTGCTCATGCGATCCTTAGGCTGCGTAATCAACCATGTGAGGGCTATCTTGGTATGTCTGACTTGCTTGGTTTAAAAAATTGAGTGTCCTGTTAGTGACTTCATTGCTTCTGGTGCTGCCATATTCTGTCACAGCTTGTGTTGGAAGTTGGTGGAAATGTAAGTCAGGATGGGATGTTGTAATATTTGAGTTGATGTAACACCGAGGAAGAAAATCAGGGAAGTTGAGTGGCGTCACTCAGCTGCTTATTACCCACTGCATAAGTTGTGTGTGTGTATATATATCTATATATGTATTTATGTAGGTATATATATAGCACATGGGGCTATCTGACTGTTCTGGCACAAAAATCTCCTTAGTTTGGGGCTGGCTGCTACCCAGCTTAGCATGGAGAGGCTTCAGTAGCCACAAGCCCCTCTGTTTGTCAGAACACAGCCTTCCATCTGTATGGAGAGAGCAGAAGGGAGTCATGAGTGTTTTCATGTTAGAGGTGGCTGTCTTGCTGCAAAAAAACTTAAATATCAGCATATTGAATGATGGATAGCAACATTCTTTTCCTCATCGTGCACCTTTCTTCTCTGCTGACATCTTGGTTCCTCTTGCTTATCCTGGCTGGATGCTTTGGACTTGTCACTCAGGCTCAGACAGTGTGAGGACTGACTGCTTTTCTGGCAGCTGTAGTGTGGTCTGAGGCCCATCAATGTAAATCATGGTGGAGGAGGACAAAGTAATAGATGTGTATAAGGGACTTGCAATTCCCACGGCAAGGCTGGTAAAGAAGAGCTCATTTCAAAGAGAAGGCGGTTTGGTGATTTTTCTTAATTACTGTTTACCTAAATAAATAAATAATGCATATTCATAGCTTTAACTAGAGTAAGTTGTGTTGAAATGTTTACCTCTCCCGAGGATAGTTATTAAGGGTGGGGTGTGGGGTGCAGCAATTAATAATAAAACGTTTAGATGAGATTACAGAATGTTCTGATTGGAATAGTAAACTTTATGCTAGAAATAAAAGCAAATAAACAAAGCTGTCTTGAATTTAAAAATAAAAAAGAAATACTATGCTATCTGAAGAAACATGCTGAACAGAAGCAGTTTGGGTGAAGGAGCCATAGCCTTGCAGCTCTTCAATATCACAGGGAGGCTTCTTCAGTCTAAAAAGCATCTCTGTGGAAAGAAGCCACTCATTTCCAGTCTGGAAAAAAGATTATACAAATATTGGCGTCCACACAGATCAGTGTGGCAGATGTAACACCTGTCTGTACCACTTTGAGGCTGGGGTCCATTGATTCTTTAACTATGCAATGGAGAGTATTTCACCTGCTTGTATCAGTAGTAAATAAAACTTTGATTTGCATTGTGAACCTCCTCCCTCCTCATTTTGCACATTTCTTTGAATGAAATTCTTTTCTCAGCTGAGAGTTTGAAATTTGGACTCATCCTTTCATATCTTTTGGCTGTGGTTCCTTATCTGGTTAATGAGATCAAAGAGAGCCAGTGATGTGTTCAAAGATTCTTATGACAGCTGTGTACCATTAGGCTGAATGATTAAAAAAATCATAATTGTAGTTTAGTGCAGTAAATACAGGTTGGTCTGTCAGTTTAACATACGGTAGCAGGCAGACTGAGCCTTTGACAAAAGACCTGCTGCTTTAACCCCATGCAGACAAAGCTGGTTTGCCCCCAGCCCTACTTGCCTCCAGCTGTTTTGGGTCAGCAGAGGAGTGTAATCAAGCAATGGGTGTGTCTGTCCTGTTGCACTAGGATGGGGATGAAAAAGAAAATAGGGGATAGGCAGAAGGTCGGTGGGGAGCACCAAGGTAGCCTGTAGGGACCATTAGCCTCAAAGCTCCTTGTGCAGCTGGGGTGGGCTCTCTTTTCTTGTCAAGCTGTCCCTTTGCAAGCTGTTGTCCTTTCTGGGCCATTTCCTAACTTGGTCTTCTTTTGGGGATGAAGGCTTCTAGACCCCTCATCTAGACCAAATTGGTCCCCTCTGAAGTAGCTTCACAAGGGTAGGATGCTCGCTGGCACCTAGGACGCCTGGCGTGCTGCTGGCATGTCTCCTGGACTCCCTCTCATCTAGAAACCAAAAAGTGGCTTCTCTCTGGAAGTGTGGTCTGTCTGCTACTTGTGGTGGAGTCTGCCTGTGTCAATCACTAGTGCAGGTCCACTAGCAAGTGGCTGTTCTCTGAAACAGAGCAAGTCGTCGAGGAACAAGCGCTGCTGGATGGGCTGTCTTGTTCCCAGCACAGGGGGAGGGAATGTCCCATTGACTGTGGTCCTTGTGAGGCATCTTCACAGCTGTTTTTTTCTGGCTGATAAATTTCCCTCAACCACATTTTGTTTCTCACTTCAGTGGATAAACCTTTTCCCTGGCCCATCTGCCTGCTCTGCAGGATCTGTGAGTGGTGTCTGTATCCCAGAAGACAAGGGTGCTAATGGTGGCACAAAGTGTCCTGTTGGTCCATCTCCCCTGTAGCAGAGGGGTGTAGTTTTATAAACATGGTGCATTTTCCCCATTGGAAGAATTGCTCTGGGCTACAGACAAGATTTCTGGGAATACCCATTTCCATCTTCACCTTTTTTTTCCTGAGGGTTTCTGGCAGTTCCAGCGGCACGCCTTCTGGCAAAGCCAGCGGCAGCAAGGCAGCCGGAGCCTGCGCGGGGTTTTGCAGGTTGAGAACATGTTGCACACACGGAGTGCACAGCACAGTAAACCTGATATCAGCTTGCAACTAATTATCTCTGTATAAAAATTCCCCTGCTCGCCGTTTTGCCGTTAGAGGCTCGCTGGTAAGATTTATGACTCCGGCTACAATGAAGTACCATTTCCTTTTTCTCAGCATTACTGTGCGTGGCCTCTCTGGCTTTTCTTGTTAAAAAGACTGGAGTTCACCCAAGAGGGAACATATTTTTGAACCTCTTTCCCATCACCATTCTGCCTTTCTCTTTTTATATTTTTAACGACTGAAGATTACCCACAAAACAATTTCAGGTCTTGTGACTTTTCCCCTGCTTGAATTGAGGGTGGAAACAGAGAAGCTAACAGGCAGCTCCTTCATGAGAGATGCAGCATTTGCCCACTTTCAGCCCTACCACAGTTTGCACAGGCAAGATGTGCACATCCATCAGCATGGGCTCCCACTTCATAGTTTGGTGAGCAACTATTGCATCCAGGATTTATATGAGCTAAAGGATAATTTCCTCACCTCATGCCTGCACTTCTCCTGCCCTTATGTTGCACATGTATGTCCTCATTTCACAGGATGATGAAATTGAGACCCCCGACTGAACTTTCTGAACTTGCAAACGTATGGCTGACTTCATCCTAAATCACCTTAAAATTAGTTTGTGTGACACTGTAAAGCAGTTGGGGTTTTTTTCTGAGTACAGAGGGAAAAAAGGGAGCAATGTTGAGCTGCTACCATCTCTTCCCAGTTGCAGTTAGATATAGTTATTTTTGTATTAGAGCTTGGAGAAAAACCGGTAGAGATGCCAGATAAACCCCCCCAAAACAAACATTTGTGTTAATACTTAAATGTTGTTCATCTTTTGCAGCATTTACTTATCTGTTTCCCACATGCTGAATCTTATGGGAAGCTTTCGTGGTTGTCTGTGGCCTGTTCTTTCATTCTGTTTGTTAACTGTTTTCTCAATTTGCAATTTTTAAAAGAAATCAGCAGTTAAAGTCTGACTGTGATGATCATTCAACATGGGAACATCTTTTTGACATGGCAGGGGTGTGTTTTTGTGGGTCACATGTGTTGGGTCAGGAGTCCTGGAGCATTAACCCAGTGAGCTGTGTCATTTCATGCTGACCCGGGAAGCATTCTTATCTGAGAGAACAAGCAGCACTGGCTAGTCCAGTATCATCTTCCAACATGCAGACTAAGGAACAGCAGTTTCATCCTCATCACTGAAACATCTAATTTTCTCCTGTTTGCATGTGTGTTAACCACAATTTCCAGCCCTTAAGGTGAAATAAGCTAGGTATCTGAATTTTCATCAGATCTGACACAAAGTATTAGGCTGTGGCTTTTGCTGTCTATTGGTTTTACTGCATAGGACATAAATATTCAACTCGTGTCATCTGATAAGTTTGCTGGGGAGGGGGTTTTTCTCACAGAATATATCAACTTTCCTTTCACACCTAGCCATTCTTTCATGAGTCATAACCCCAAGATAAAATATTTTTGATGGTGGTTTTAAGTCAAGTATATTCCAATGAGAAAATCATTCAGGTTTTACATAAAAAGATTTACAAATTCCAGTGGAAATACTCTTGAACTGCAGCCTTATGCCTTCCCCTAGCCCTGCCTGGTTGATGTGTCACAGACCTAACTGCAACCAGAGGACAAGGAAGGTGGAAAATTCTCCCTATGCACATTCCTCAGCTCCTCTAAAGGTTTTCTGTTTAAGCCTAGTTGGTTTTGTTAAGTGTAGCTGATGAAAATCCAGTTTTCAGACTCCAGAGCACTCCAGGGCAGCAGCAGCTGCCTTCCCCTGAAGCCAGTCAGCCAGCAGTGGTTGTCTTGAAGGTTCTCCTGGGGACTTAAGTCACAGTTTCTAGCTAGGGTGGTTCCTCACATCGTTTTGCCATTATCTGAGGGAATAGCTCCATCTCATCTCCTCCGAGTGTTGACACAGCTCACCCAGATAGGGACACACAGCAGAGCTGGTCCTTGCAACCCTGGGATGGGTGAGTACCTCCCTGTTTGTGGTCCACACCTCCTTGGTTGTGTTGGTTTTCAGCATCCCACCTCTGGGCACTGGGGAAGAAGCTGCTGTGCCCTTCTGACTCCTGCTCTGGCTGCCCCTGGTTAAACAGTGCATGTGGGAACAAGCAGGATAGATGAGCATGTTCTTTCCCTTTGGAAGAACTATGCAGGTTATTGTGAGGAAGTTAGGTGCACTGAGGGTGAAGCAGACCATGTCTCTTTTCTGACATAGGTATCGATACCATCTTGGGTTTAATTTACAGATTTCAGGGGGAGATCATGCAATAGATGTCAGGAGCACTGCAAATGCCTTCTCAGCCTCAGGCGACCCTTCAAGCTACAAATGTTCCAATGAAACTATTTCAACCAGAAAGAAATTACACACAAAACGTAAGGAAAACACGTTTGCTGATCTGTGATGGTATTGCATGTAACAAAGTGGGATCCTTGGCTTCACTGAGATCAATTTCTACACCTATTTGTGTAAGTAGCATCATTGCACTTCACCAGGTGAGGCACTGCTTCAGAAAACACCAGCTCTGTTTGCACACCTGTGCTCACCTCTCCCAGCTCGCAGGTGCTCAGCGCTCCATAAATATTTTTTCCTCCTGTCCACATCTGAGAGAAGCTCACCATTTGGTCTCCTTGTGTGGGCCATTTTACTTAGCCCTCATTTTACCCACCTATGCTGAACATCAGGATGAACAACCCACTGTGTATTTGTTGCATTTGTGGTTTTGTTGCTCGCTTCCCTCATGGCCCACCCAGCATCTCCAGTTTCCTTGAGCACGACTACACAGTTTTCTGTGTCTGAAACATCATTTATGGTAAGTGGAGTAATACCCAGGTACATCCATCATGCCCTTCTCAATTCACCTTTCTTGGTTTGTTTGTTGCAAACAGAAGAACTTGCCAGTTTTCCTCATTTTAAGCATTAAAGCCCTATTAAAAACAAAACCTCTCCTTTGAATATTCTCTCTGTATAACAGAAATCCAAACTGGAAGGTGTTTTATTGAAGCAAATTGAAGTTTTTCAACTTCATGCATTCTTCTACCAGTTAGAGTGTCTGGTGTGTCTTCCTTTACATTTGCATTCCTCAGTGCTAATTTCAGCTGCTAGGTGGTACTGGGAGCCATCAGAAAGGGGGAGAAAAAAGTTAACCTGGTTCAAAAATGTACAAGAGGTTGTTAAATAATACAAGTTTTTTAAAAAGTAGATTTACAAAGTCCAGTTGGAAGTATTATTTTTCTAGATTTCTTTGCAAGCTGTTAAGGCAGATGGCTTCTTTTTAGAATAAATACAAGGTTTTCTTGCAACATCCAAGACTGCAGGAGCTGAGTCTTCAAGCTGGTGTAGGACAGTGATTTTGTGGCCTCTCATGACCCTGTTAACTGATGGCCCACATGTGCAGGTCTGTGCTGAGAGCTGAGACCTTGCTGTGAGCAAGCCTTGGAGCAGAGAGTACATCTTACCCTGCCTAAGATCCAGTGCTGTAAAGCTGGCTGATCAGCCTGTTAAACTGTTGAAATTCCTCTTCAGTAGGTGCAATGTTGGCTCTTCATATGAACTCAGTTTTTATGTATTCCTGTTGAGTTTGCAGCTGTAGTAACAGCTTTGCCTTTAGTAATTTGCCTGTTTCAGGAGAAGTCTTTTGTCGAATGGAAAGCATGGAGAATCCCTCGTGCTGAGTGTAGGCAGGGGTTAAGTTTCATTCTACCCTAAGCTGACCCCTGGGCAGAGAGATTCCTGCTTTAGTCTTTTAGATCATGTGTAAAACCTGATGCTGGCTGGATCATCCCGCACAGGGCAAGAATATCTGGGAAGCATGGGGAGAGGTATGGAGTGAGACATTTGCAGAAGGGAATGAAATGTTTGGGATGCAGCCTCATGCTTTCTACAGCCGTGAACATCAATCAGACCTTCTCAGAAAAGCTTCAGTGGTGCTGAAAGTCTTCTTTCCCCCCTCCCTGCCACCCTCCCTCTTTTTTNTTTTTTTTTTTTTTTTATGTTTCCCTATTCCACACCTGTTTACTCTCTTTTTCTTCTGATATGCTGTGGCATGTGCAATTTTAGCTCAGGAAACTAAGTTATCATTGAAAACACAGAAACTTCCCTGGTTTTAGTCCTTTGGCCATTAAGTAAGCAACGGTTATTTTTGTTCTACCAGTGATTTATGACTGAACAGATTTAGAGTTTATATTTTTAGGTTTATAGGCAATTTAGATAATGTATATTTGTGACCATAAATATTTGGTACTCTTACAGCCTGCCAATGAATGTTATGCCCAATTGGAGAAAACTGTATAAACTAAAGAGACACAAGCATTGTGTTCCTAGCACAGCCTCATGATTCTTTTCAAGTACCTAATAAGTAATCCTTAAAGGTAGCAAGAGTTTGAGCATCTGTTGGTAAACCATCTAGGAGGGTGCCATCCAGAGGAAATAACCTGCTTTTCATAAGTGAAACAATTCTCCGCAAGATGTGTAGTAAAATGCAGTAGGATCACTGCTCAGAAAACATTGAACCTTTTTTACCAGCAACAGCATACTTAGAAAAATAATCACCAAATCTCTTTCATTTGCACTGCATTTTTTGGGGGTTTTTTCCCCCCTCTTTTTTATGGAGTCATAAACAGGCACTAGTCATAAATAGATATAGCAGACATCTCTTGAGAAACCAAAATTTTTTACTGAAGAGTTGATTTTGCAAGATTTTAAGAAAATAAAATAGTTTTTTTAAAAAATCTAAACTTTAGGGGTTTATTTCTCTCTTCCTCACCTCCCCCTTTATCTAGCTTTAGTTTATAGTAATTCTGCAGACACAGCCTTTGCAGTGATCCTGTGAAGACAGATACATGCCACTGCTTGTACTGCTGCTGTCCCCTTCTGTTCAAAATAAATCCATCTTCCTTTCCACTCCCAGTTGCTAGCTTCTCTCAGGTAAATACTGGTTAAGCATTCCAATGTTTTTTCCAGGAAAACAGTAAAGCGTTGGGCACTGGCAACTTGAAAACCTCAACTTGAGAACCCCTGTAGCTTAAAGCTAATTATTTCTCCTTCCACAAGTATTTCCTCCCCAGCCACTTCAGAGTGTGACTGCTTCCTTGATAGATGGGGGAAGCCTTTTCTGGAGCCTGGGATTGGGATTGTGCACACTGTGGGATCTGGGCTGCATGGTGATGCTGGGACATGGCTGCTGGGGGTTTCACCCCCTGCTCCAGCCCCCTGGCCCCAGCCCTGCTCTCACCAGCCTTCCCCATCCCAGAGTTCCTCCCCTCCAGGGACTGAGCCGTGAGCCAGAGCACAGAGATGACAGCACAGTGAATTTTCTGTGGGCAAATGAACATTTCATTCTCTCTCCAGTTTTCTTTTGACATGGACTGGCATGACAGGTAGCTTTGCTTTAGGGTGGCTGCAGGATTACGACACACATCGCATCAACCCAGGGATGCCAAATCACGCTGATGGTGTTTCTTCTCTGAAGCTAGCCAGAGTGAAGGAGAAACAAAGGAACAAATTTTGTGTTCCTAACCTAAATTCCTTGATAAAACAAATGCAAAGCTTTGACAAAAGCCAGTATTAATTATTATTTAAAGCCTACTAGATAAATTTGCTGGTTTTGTTATAACTCCTTGCTGGTGTGATCTGCAGTTTCATAGAATCACAGGGTGATTTAGGTTGAGCTTTAAAGCTTATCTGGTTCCAACCCATCTGCCATTTAAGGGCAGGGACAGCTATCAGTAGACCAGGTTGCTCAAAGCCCCATCCAACCTTGGCCTATAACACTTCCAGGGATGGAGCATCCACAGCTTCTCTGTGCAACCTGCTCCAGTGCCTCGCCACCGTCACAGTGAAGAATTCTTTAGTATGTATGTGTAATAATGCACGTACCTGTGGTGTGATCTGGTAGAATAATCACAGAAATGTTAGTTTATCTATTCAGTAATTCTTCTCAGGGGCCTCATACTATATGAATGAAAGAAAAACATGGTCTTTGTAGGAAGGTATCTACAGCTTAAAGCTTTGAGGAAGTGTGAAATGGACATAAAGTAATTGTCATGTTTGGCATAAAGACCTTCTGTATTTAGGAAAAAAGATGCCCCAGTGTGTTTTTTTAGAATCAGAAGGAAAAAACAAAGAGGTGTTTGTGAAGATTCAATGCTTGATTTTTTTTAACTCTTGCCTTTATTTTATTTCAGGCTGCTCCAACTGAGTTGCCAGAACACTGCCCTACACAACTCTGGAGGGTCACTTCTTAATGGATTGCTGCAGCCTCTTAATTTCTCCATTGATCCTGTTCCCTGCATCGTGAGAACATTTTAGCCAGCACAGAACCTAGAAAAGTTACATGTAAGTCATGATTCCAATTCCTTTCTATTTAAAGAAAAAACAAAAGAAAAAAGGAAAAAAAAAGATCTTGGGGAAGCAAGGTAGAGGCAGTAAATATCACACTTTAGAAAAACACCATAAAAGCTGTAATTCAACTGCAAACATTAGGTGGTGAATAAATTGTTATTGAAGTAGTTACTTGCTTTTTTAACCTAAATAGTGATTGTCATTTTGACGGCTTTTCTAAGCGTTCTGCTACTGCAGTAAATCATAGTGAGAAGTACTTAAAATAGCTCTGTTTGCCCCACTGCTCTAGCCACGTTTTGTTTTTCTCTGCAACGGGCTGCGTGTGTGTACACTTACCTTGCTGTACTCTGCCAAAGCTGCACATGCCCCACATGAGTCTGGAGGCCATCATCTGCCCAACAGGACTGCAGCCATCCTTCTAGTTCTTCCATGATAAAATCCATATCCTTCTTCTTTCGGGTTCCTGGAGTATTTCCCTTGGAGGAGCCCTGGTGCTGCTTCAGCCTGCTGCCCCAAAAGGCTCTGTAAGCCTTCATTGCTACCTGCAGCTCCTTCCAGGTGGAATTAAGTGTTCCACCTGTTTGTAGGAGAGTAAAGAAAGTTGTGCATAAGTCTACTAGGGACAGACTGAGGGGATTGCACATCCCTTCCTAACTTCTCAGCCAGAGTAGTAGACCCCAGTGCTTGTTGTGCTTTGATATTTCACCCAAGATGGGGAGCAGCTTGTGATCCTGTGCACGTATTTCATCCCTGATCCCACAATGACTGAGTCTTCCTCTGAAACATTCCATAGCACAGCCTGGCATAGAATCAGTGGGAAAAAATTGCTTTGACCCTTTGCAGTTTGTCAGCAGTTCTAAGCCTAAATCTGGTTTCTGAGGTAGAAGAAGCTTCTGGACCACTATAAGGATGGCATGGATGTGATGGTCTTTGCTCTATGGAGGGTGGGACAGAGCTGACAAGTTTGGGAAAAGGCTTGAGGACAACTTAATTTCATTAATTTTCAAAGAAAACCAAATACCTTTGCGGTTAAGAGGTTTTTGTCTTTGGGATGATGTTATAGAGCAGCTTAGCAAAAGGAGGTAATACAAAATTGTGGTTCACAGTGTGGCACTGTGCACGTTACCGCCCTTGTTTGTTCACTGCAGTAGCAAATGCACATGATGCAGTTTAGTCAGAACAGGTCAGTGAAGCAAACCACTCCTTACTGGTCAGTTTTTCTTGAATGCTTATTAATACCATTTTTAATCTTTGGAACTGATCTGTAATACTACTTCTAAAAAAATATGAGTGTTTTGGAATGAAAGCATTTACACTACAAATATACCTTTATTTGAAGTACTTTATTTGCTTATGTAACCCTAAAAGATTTACTAAAAAAAAGTCTACTGCAAAAGGAGGATTGTGTTCTTTAATGCATATGAAAATTCAGTTTATAAAGAGAGGAATTTTTTTTTTCTGGTGTGATAAGTATCAGCAAAAACAATGGTGAAGTCTTAGGCAGTGGAGAAAGTCTGGGTAGTAACAGAATTCACTGTCGAAGAGGCCTTACAAGGTGTGAGTTTGATTTTGTTTTCCAAAAAAGGGAGAGTGCTGCCATTTCCTTGAGGGTCTGGCATTCTCTGGTGCAGTTATTAATCAAATTCCCCTTAGCAGGAATCGTCTTACTACACGGAAAATTTTGGATCTGGCTTGAAATTTGTTTTTAGTGCTTGTCTTAAGGGAAGAAGACTTGAAAATATGAGTTGTAACAGCTAGGCAGGCAGAAAAAGCTTGTTTTTCATTAGTCCTACTTAGCACTATTCCCATGAGGTTTGGAAGCCTTATTCACAATTTTTTGCAGGCTTTTCTCTTGATGTTTGAAAAGCTTATCATTAGGCATCTTGCAAATTCACTATTTAAAACACTTCCAGAGGAACTAACTTCAAAAATATCATCCTTGTTGGGGGACTTGAAAAAGCAGACAGAAATGGGAAAGACAAAGCCTCTCTCATTCCAAGAAGTGCTTGGGAAGTTTTGTCTTGCTTTTTGTTGTGCTACAAATAATCAGACGTCTCCTTCTCAAGGAGCAAAATCTTGTCTGAGGACCAAATGAACTTGAAAACCAGCATGACGACATAGGAGCCATCGTCAAATATGTGCCTTTCCTTTTTTTTTTTTCCTTTTTTCTTTCTCTTTTAACTGTGGTTATGTGCTTGAGCTATGCATCATTTTTAAAACATGGTGTGCCCTCTGGCTCCTGGAAAACCCATGCATCACCTCACAGGCTGTTGGCTGGGGTTGCACCCATCGTGTGTGCAGATCCGCGCCGGCACAGGTAGACATGAGGGCAGGCTGCCCGTGTCTGATTTGATTTCTCTGTTTCCCATTGTCTGGCTGTTTCTGATGACAGACTCTGCTTGTAACAATTACAATTATAGCAATTTTCATAGAAAGAAGCGGACTTCCACTTGTTAATTAGCCCTGCTGGAAAGAGCAGTTGCACAAGGTTGACCCAGCTGTAACAACTGCGTTCTTGTTGCTTTTCCCAGGGTGCAGTGGGATAAATAAGTGTGCCTTTGCCCCCTTCCACTTATTATTTTGTTTCTATAATACTGCTAGGATGCTGATGGGTAAAATCTCCATAAAAATTGGTAAAATCTCCATAAAATGACAATCCATCACAATATTGATGTGTGAGTTCAAAGAAGAATGTCCCTTACTTGTTTGATGGAGAATATTGCAGAATCCTGTTATGATGCATGTGCCAAGATAGTAAAGAAAAACCCATCTCTGCATGTTCTCTGGGAATTAATCCTGGGGAGGTTACACTGAGTGTATTGTAATGTGGGAGTACAGCAGTCAGAGAGAAGCTGTGCTCTCTGCTGAGGGGCTCTCTCCATTTGTTATCCCAAACAGTCAGGAATGACAGAGAATGTAGAGATCTGTGTCTTGGAACAGCTGCTGGGGCAGGGCTGCTGGCATCCAAGTGGAGACAGATGACTATTCCTAGCAGTGTCCACACTATGCTCACATTTCTGATTTTGTTTTAGCCCTGTGTGTTTTCCTTTAAAAGCAGCAAAAATAACATCCCAATCAATGTCCTTCTGCACCTCATAAAAAGACCAGATTGGTACTGCTTATCCAATGTTGTGAATTCAGCAAGGACCTATAAGTGGTTTAAACAGGACAAAAAATAAGGCAACTCAAAACTCAGAAAGTTCTGTCCAGAAATTTAATATTTGCTAGGTATGAGTTCTTCAGAGTATTTAAAAAAAATTTAGAAAGATTTCTTGAAATCTATGCTATGCCCATCTCTAGGCAGATGTAAACAATGTAAAATTTTAAATATGCAGATATTGGTGGTTAAATGTCTGTCACCCGCCTACCACCACAGCCTGGGAAAAATGTAAGTTTTTTTAAATCTGCACTTAAAGGTCAGATAACTTGCCAGAATTCAGAAGAAAATTGGATTTCTGAAGGCAAAATTTTATCACTTTGGACATTAACTTACCAAACACTCCTAAGCATCAGTAGCAAACCCTCTTCTCTAGTGCCATGACCATACCTGAGGACAGTGACAGGTTTATCTTAATGGATGAGAGATGTGGCCATGTCTGCATTTCATGATTTTTCTGGTACATTTTCCTGTTGGAATCCTGTTTTCATAGGGGCAAAGGCACTTTCTTACCCATTTTATGGTACTGGCATATCAGGACTCTGTACCTCATGCCACCAGTGCGTGGAGTGTCTCCTGCCTTGGGGACCTTCACAATCTCCCAGGGCATCCTGTCCATTGACCACTGCTAGCAGCTCTGTGTCAGTCCCTCAATGTGATCAGGTGCTTCTCAGCACCATCAGTGCCTCTGTACCTCAGCCAGGCTGGTGCTCGGGGACAGCTTTTGATGCAAATACATCTGTTGACTAAATATCATTTTATTTATGGGTGCAGATGTGTCTGTATGTATAGAAATGAAACATATATATTTATAAAAGTTATATATGTATGCAATTTTTAAAATAAAATATGTAGCTGGACAAAGATATGGACTGAAAAGTGCTGGTGTGGCTTCAGTGAGCCACTTTCCCCTCCTGGAGGTTTCTGCCCAAGACCCTGGAGTTGGAGCATCCCCATCCGGGCACACACGATGACCGCGGGCCGTGTGGCCAGGAGGAGCGCTCTGCTCGTGTTCAGCTGTTGACAGCAGCAGAGGACAGCGGAGTTTGTTGCAGTGTAGTGTGCCATCTGAACCCCAATTACCCTGACACCTCTCGCCCTGCTGCCCCCGACCACAGGTTTGTTTGCTCGTCGCCCCAGCGGTGCCACGGGCTGCGTGGGCGCGTGGCATCACTGATCTGTTTACTCGGCGTTTCCCGTGTGGCCGCCGTGTTGTGGCGAGGACTTTTATTTTTTGCTGTGGCAGGTGACAGCGCGGGTGTGTGTGTGTGTGTCAGCCTAGGGGACTGAGTCACAGCCCTCCCTCCGCCCAGGGCCAGCGGCACTTCCCCTTTCCCGGTGGGCTGAGATGCCAGCCCATCTCCACAGATCATCTTACCAGCCTGTACATTGCATTTTTTTGTGTTTTTTACGGAAAAGCCTGAGAGATGGTGACAGTAAGACCAACTTTCTCTGTAACCCAACCCAGTGAAAAGTAAAATCCATCTCACCACATCAGTTTTGTTTTCACTGCTGGCTCAACCTCTCCTCTCCCTCTGGCAGAGCCCTGAACAGTCATTCAGTGCCCGGCTTGGGGGTGGTGTGGTTGTTAGCTCGGTGGTGTATGACCCATTTATTTTCATAATAGTTAGATCCCCGTGCTTCTGCGGCGTTCAGCACACAGGTCCTGCGACCTAAATCTCGGCAGAAAAGCACACACCTGATTCCAGCAGAGCGCGCGGAGAGCCTGCGGCTCTGCCCTTGCCTTGCCAGTGTGCTTTTGGGTTCTAGCAGGCAATTGATGGGCAAGGGCAGGTGAAGGTACATATTTCTGGAGCTAGCACTTTGATCATTTAGCTAAATATTGATTGCTAGCTGGTAGGACATGTTTCCTGTTAGGATGTACAAAGAGTTGAGAGGTAAAAGCGTTGTATTGGATTGTTTTCTCGCTAAAATAACCGGCACTTTCCGCGACAGCAAGATGATTAATGGTGTGAGGTTGTTCACTCTCAACATCTCCAGACATGGCATCACCCTCATGTTGGGTCTGGTCTTAAGACGGACCTTTTTTCCTTTATTTCTCTTTTGCTCAGTTAGTTGAATTAGTTTTCTGCGGGTTTTCAGATGATAATTAGGTTTATGCTTGTGTTACTTTCTGTAAACTGAAAGAATCAGGCATAGGACACAGAGGAGAGTAAACTGGCATCATAGCAGACCTAAGAGTTTTAGATATAAAATTAAAGAGTAATTTGCAAAGTTACTTGACGTAAAGTGGATTTAAACACAATGAAATCATCCTTGACAGCAATTTGTTTGAAGTTCTTCTACTGTTATGAGTGTAAAGGGATTTTTTTTTTAAATTGCCAGTTTCTGGGTAGAGTATTCAGCATAATTTCTCACAGGTAAGTGAAGCATTAACTCCTTGGGCAGTGCGGGAAGAAACTGAGAGTTAGGGGGAAGCACCTTCTCTACTTCATAATTTGAAAATCATCAGTGGTCAGCTAACTTAGAGAAGGACTTGACCAGGGATGCTGGTACTGGGAAAAATGTATGAAAATCCACCAGAATCCTGTACAGTAGATATGCACAGCATGTGAAAAGTTGTCTTCAGTTTTTCACAGAATATAATGGCACTCTAGATATAAACTGGAAAAAAAGTAACAGCAACTAGCTAGTTTGCATTCCTTGTTCAGATGAGCCATGAGTTTTGGGGCTTTTACATTTATATACTTTTGCTGTAGGTGTTGGAAGTGTGGGTGGCCACGAAAAAGCAGTGGTTACAATAAGATTTTCCATTTATTGCCCTTTGTGTACAACTAAAAATAAGATTCAAATGCTTCAGCATTTGTGGAGCAAGCATAATATTTCTCTGAGCCCTGATGACTGGCTTGCCTGCAGCTTCGGCTCTGTCTGGTGGGTGAGTCCTAGGTTTTAATGCTTTTAAATGGGTCTGTGTTGGAAGGAGAGTCAGAGCTTACTTGTGGTGTGGTCTGGCTGTGTTAATTCATCAACTTCTTACTGGAAAAATAAAAGAAAAAGTAGTTAGGCTTACTACATAAGTTAAAGGTGGTGTTGAAAGAATTTTGGAAGCAGAATTGTTCTGCCGTCTGGAAAAAGCAGCTTTGGAGAGGACTGAAAGATCTTTAAAGTCAAAACTTTGAAAACTTCAGTGGTGTACCTTTAATAGTTGATCCAGAACTTCATCTTCTGGCAAAGAAAAAGCAAAGAAGAAAAAAAAAAAAGGAGATCTATATAAATCTGCTGAGCTTGAGAAACAAATTCTCAGGGTTAACTTTTGGTAGATAAAATCCTTTTGGTTTGCTTTTTAGGGTGACTGTTGAAATACACTGTGTGATGCTTTTCCAGTTAGTTGCACTGGTTAGGAATCCACTAAAGCAGTTGTGGTATCTTGAACTACTAAATGTGTTCTGACCACATTAATTGATATGTCAGCTCGTGGCCAACAGAAATATTAAAGAGAGATGTCAGTATATGCAGGGAAATTCATAGCTTCATGGTGTCAGCTTTGGTGCTGTCCCAGCTTCACTCATTAAGTAGCTGTGGCATTTCCAGAGAATGAGTGTGCCTGTGTGTGTGTCAGGCTTCTTGGTCTGATGTCATTCTTGTGATGGATGAGAGGAGAGAGCATCTATCCAAGAGCTGCAGGACCCAAGGTAGAGGCTAAAAACTTGCTCAGTGCTGTGTGGCAGCTTAAGCATCACTGCTTTCTTGTCACTTTGTGACCTTCCCAGCTTTGCAGGGTAGCAGAAGTGTTGGTCTTGAGAATCAGGCTTTATAAGACAATAGGTTTTCACTCTGACTGACACCACGTGGCGCAGAGGATGTGGGGTGCTGAGGGCTCTTAGAGGTACACGCGCTTGTTCCATGGACTAGTCACGCTGTCAATGGTGAGTCTTTCGTTAGGCAATATGAAATCCCTTTAAATTAGCTTGTTGTAGTCCTCCCTCTCTTCCTAGGATAGCTCAGTGCCTGTCATTCCTGCCTTACTTTTGCCTTTTTGCTGAAATGCTCTTTTCTGCTCTTACATCTGTGCCTGCTCATTGGACGGGCTCTTGCCTTGATACGAAGTACAAATGGCAAGAGAGCTGATGCAGTAATCAAGACTTCAAATATTTCAGATGGGAACAGGCAAAACTTCAGCAATTATTAGTTTCCCCCACAGTGGTTACTGCAGGGAATTACATTACCTCTGTTATAATCACCTGCATGTCTCAGTCCTGTGGGTGCCCAGATGCTGACAAGGGGCGTAATCATTCGCTGTCATATTTTTCTGTGGAATTTTCCCTTTTTCAGTACAGCTGTAGAGGTGTTTTTTTTCTCCCCACCCACCCTTCATTTTTCTCCTGCTGTGCCTGCTGCAGGTAAGTTCAAACCTGATGGCTTTGAAGGTAATGACAGGAGAGAGTGCACCACGTGTGTCATGTGGCAGCGGCAGTCGTGCGCCGATCACTGCTGCTGCACTTTGCAGCGGGATGGGACATGCTGGACTCTTGCAGGGGTATCACCACACAGGCTATTTTTAGAGATGGCATGTTGGGTGCATTGTGCAACTATCAGTGCCCACTGCTGTGCTCTTCATTTTTTCCCTTCTATGGTGATGAGGTTTTTAAGGTGTTTGCCTTTCTCTTGAAGAGGTAGAAGGATCTCTTTTTTATTTTTTTAACTACTTGTAGAGCTGCTCTGGGGAATCTGTGAAGTTGTGTTCCCTACACAGTTTGAAGGGAGCAGTCCTACATGCGGGCACGAAATTAGGATTAGTGCAAGTGGCACAAACAATGCGGTTGTGATTTTCAGCTGAAGAGCTCTAACAACCTTTTGGGTTGCAGAGCAGAACTGCTACCTTGGGAAACCCCCAGCTTGTTTTTGGTTTGGTTTTTTTCTTGTTTTTTTTTTTTTACTTTACCACAGAAAACAAGCTGTACTGTGGCATTTTTACAGTTGT
Organism: Dicaeum eximium; assembly: GCA_013396995.1. Lineage (NCBI taxonomy): Eukaryota > Metazoa > Chordata > Aves > Passeriformes > Dicaeidae > Dicaeum > Dicaeum eximium. Next base: position 1,212,505 of record VWZP01008070.1, on the reverse strand, counting down.
CATAAACTCTTTCTGTGGCTCTCAGCCTCTGGAATCCTTTGAAGAGCCACCTCATGCTGTACTGTCAGAGGGTGACAGCAGCAGATGCTTTGGGATGTGGTGCAGCCTCACCGTGGGAGCAGAGCTGGACACAGAAGTTGACTGGTGGCCTCTGCCCATCGCTGCTGGAGGAGCAGGGCTGGCCAGTCACAGGCTCCTTATTGCACTGCTCAAATAATGCAAAAACATTAGCAATGGAGATTTGCTGTAATGGTGTATTTTAAGTGCGTCTCTGCTCTGCCAGCTTCACTTTTAATGCACTCGGTTAAGGAATGCTTTGGAGGTTGCTGCTAATGGATGAATCTCTCAGAAAATTGGAATTTTGAAATAAGATTGACACTTTGGAGTGAGAAATATAAATCTAATGAGAGTATTTCAGCAGAGGTTTGTAATTAGGAATGAATGGAGGGAATTTGTACGCGCAGTCTGCAGAAGGGCACAATGGAAGGTGAAATTGCACCCTCTGTGCTGAATGAGGGATGAAAGCCAATGTATCAGTGTCATGGCATGACAGTGTAGAGTATAAATGATACTGTCACTGAGTGCTGCAGAAGGTATCAAGGGAATTCCACTCCAGTAAATTACATTACTTAGACAGACCTGAAGGCATTGTGTCTGAATGATTGGAGGGAAAAAAGGTTGTCAGCACAAAGCAGAAGATATTATAGAACAACTGGCTGCAGGCTTGGAAAGCGGTTTTTTTCTGATGTTTACCATGCAAAGCTTTTCAGATGCTATTTAAATTTCTTTTTTGGCTGAATTACAAATGTATTGATGAAGCAAAAGTATTTTTTGAGGTGGTGTTTGGAGTGGATACTAGCCTGCAGCAAAAGGTGTGAGCGTGCTCCATTCCCATTTTTTCATTAGGAATTGGGACTTCTTCAGACTTGAGAAAAATCTAATCATGTGTTCTCAGCTCAAGCAGTGTTTTTTAATGCATTGCTTCATTTCACTGAGGACTTCCTTTTTGGCCTGGATTTTGCTTGTGGGATAATTCTAGCATAGATTTGTGGAGAGATGGGTTGTTACTGTTCTCACTAGCAGTGAGGGGCTGGACTGTGGTGAGCAGCAGCAGATCATGGGACAGAAACTTTAAGGTCTCCCTTAGAGGTATGGTGAGGTCTGTGATGTGGGCAGGTAGGAGCAGGTAGGAGCAAGTCATGGTGACAATGCAGCAAAAATTCAGAGACTTACATTTTCAGCATGTATGCACTAATGTAACACAGTGTGTTCCTCACACTGTTCTGCTTTTTGCCCACCAAACCCCACTGCTAACACCAATCCCAGCCACAGTGATGGTATTGAGTAGAATAGTTATTTCTCACAGTCTTATTCTCTGTAACAACCTACTACATCCATCCGCACAGGGACAGTACCTTAGAGATGGGTTTAACTGTTTCTCTGTCTCTGACCTCACACACAGACAACACCTACAAACTCCTGTAATTTCCTAGTTTGGTCATGGGTGAGACAGCCCAGCTCCCACAGTTCTCCCAAACTGCTGCTTGATGATAAAACATCAGTTCCCCAAAGATGCTGCATTTCATCCTGTGGTACATAATAAGCTCTGCTTATCTTGGGGCTTCTTGTAAAACTTCAGCAGTCTTTGTGCTTCTTAAAAACATACTTTCCCACTTGTCTACTCATAAAAAACATCACTTTGTCTACTCATAAAAAACATCACTGAAAGTACGTGCTGTAAGTAATGATAAGGGAGCAGGCTCCGTTCATCCTTTCCAAAACTTGGTTTTTGGCAAAGCCCACACAAGGCAGGAAGATGGACATGCAACACAGTTTTAGCAGTCCATAGAACAGGCTTCTCCACATGGAAATGATGATCCAAATTGTGGGAGCATTAAGCAAGAAATATGGCCAAACTGAAGGGTGCTGACTCTAGGAAGGTAGCAGTTCAAATGCTCCTGTGGAAAGGTTTCAGCTACAGCCTGTAGCTGGAAACCAAAGCATCAAACCCACAGATTGTGGGGAAAAGCAGTCAGGCATCTGTGGAAAAGCAGTTGCCCTGTGTGGGATGGGATTCAATAGTAGAGCAATTTAGTAGTGGGTCCTGATCATAGCCAGAGGTGAGTGGGAGGAAGCAAAGTGCAATTTCTATCTATACCTCCCACATTAGAACTGGGTTTGAGTAGTCCAGGATGTAGGACTCTGTCTGTCTGTCTATCTGGGATTTCAGACATTAGAGATGTAAAGTCTGTCCTTAGACCGTAATTGTCATGGGAAACTACTATGCCTGCTCGAGCACCTGTTCATAGTAGTATTAAAAATCTGCTGTCACTCACTTCTCCTGTGGTATTTCGGGTCAAAAGCTGGCATTTTGACACATCTGTTTCTTTGCATGTTGGGAAAGCAAATGCTTTTTTCTTCTGTTTAGTGTTATTCCTGTGCTCGTGATCAAGCTGTGTTTTCAGAATGTGGTTCTCTGTAGAGAACCATCCATTGATCCACAGAAAGTCCATTAGTTCTCACAGCCCTAGCTACTCATATGAGGCCATTTCCCTCTTCCCATGCCTGGTCCTGCAGCATGAATGCCTATAACCAGCACCTGTGAAGTCACCAGGGCCACTCAGGGCAGTGATATGTGCAAAACTGGAATTCAAATACTGCAAAGTAGTGTGATTGCAAGAGTGGGATAGAGTAGGAGAAGGAATGACCAAACTGTGCCTTAGGGAAGACTGGGAGACTAACCAGGATTGCGTTAACTGAGAGAGATATTGAGCCTGCTCAGTCAAATCAGTATCCCCTGGCAAATTTTGTTGTGTAAATGGCTCCCTGAGGTCCCAGAAGACTTTCACTATCTCTTCTTATCTTGTACAGTGGATTTCTAAATAATCACTCTTGGTGCAGGAAAGCTGCGGTTTAGTGAGTGTAGCTTGCTAACGAGTCAGTGGTTTAATCTTAATTCTCACTCCTCATGCTTTTGATAACACAGGGCTATAAAGTTTGACATTGTAGAATCTTCTCTACAAATTCTATTTGCTTGCCAAAAAATCAGCTTATTATTTTCAATTCCCCTCTTATCATTAGTGTTATTAAACTGACGATTGATGTGTAAAAACTGCCATTTGCATGAAGTTCACAAAACTGCAATAAAAGACACTTTTGTTCTGACTTGGTTAGGAAACAAAAAAAAAGCAGCTAAATAATGCTAGTTCTAACAGCAGAGATGTTCATATAAAGACATGTTCTGAACAATAAGATCGTTTATCCATGTATGACATAAATACATCGGAATTTAAATAATGAGAGATCTTGTGAAATGCAGCAAAACGCACACCACTGGCATTGTGAAGTTTCCCTTCTCTAAAGCCCTGTTCTCAGGGAAAAGCAGCTTTACTTTTGCTTTGAAAATCCATTATCATAAGCCTTTTTTTTAAAAAACGTTTGTCGTAGTGCAATATTAAAGCAATTTTATACCCTAAGAGCAGCTCTTTCGTAAGGTAAAATGCAGTCCCATGTGTGTATGTAATTGCGGTTTATAATACTTCTCACAGCCCTAATTTTCCCAAAATTAAGAAAACCACTAACCTTTTTAGGCTTTCCTTTTCCTAATTGTTTTTTGTTCTCCCTGTCTTTCTTCCACAAAATATTCTTTTTTTAAAATGCCTGCTCAGGAGGAAAAGAAAAAAGACACAGAACGCTCTCTGGGTTCATTGCAAAACACTGCTTGAAGGAAGCATTTTAAGAGTTTAGGTTAAAAAGTTTCTGCTTCTTTCAAACTACATGGGTGACACTGCTATTTTGGGAGACCATACCATCTGCTTGTTAACCAAAAAGCAGGGAAGATATTCCTAGTTCTAGTATAGGTTTTTGGGTTGATTCCACATGAAATTCCCAACTGATCTCCGCTTGTGTTTGTCCTCTCTATAAGCTAAGGAGAGCAGGGCCACTCATCTCTCCTGCTGTCACAGCTCCCAAGGTAAAGATGATCAGCTTGTGGCCCTGAGTAAGACATGGTTGTTCACAACAGGCACAATCCACTGAGACATGTGTGGTCCCTAATTCTTCCCTGCAGGTGTTCATGTCAGAAAAGCTGTGACAAGGAGTAAAAGAGCAGTATAGTGCTCAGCCCCTGATGTGCCACAGGGACTGCTACCTGTGGATGAAGAAGAAGGTGTTTGGAGGAGGCTTGGTTGGGTTCTGTTGGAGGAGCTGAGTTTTTGTTTGTGTTTGAGTAAGAAAGGGGGAATTTTCTGGGGTTTGCTTGCATCGGGGGGAAAAGAGGCAGAAGGACAAGCTTTCCTGGCCCACAGACCAGCCATCTGCCATGCAGTGCAGGTGGAAAAAGTGCAGGAGCTTGAGAGGACAGTAAGATTGTCCTTCCCTAGGTAGAGAGGAATGGCAGGACTTGTAGTGCAGATGGATTGAAGGAAAAGGTTGACATGAGTAGGAGCAAGGTGGAGTCTATGTATTTTGACTGGTGAGTCTATAGAAATGACACAGCAGAACATGAAAATGTGAGAAGATGTTACTGTGGTCTTCCATAGGTGATGAAGACATTTGTCTGAGATGGGAGAGATTTAAGTCTATATTATATTGCTGGAATATCTGCAAATACATATGTATCATCGTTACAGTGTCTTCCTGACTGGCAAAATGTTTCATCCAATCTCTGTTGACAGAAAAGATTGCCTACTGATAATTGCTTTGCTTAAGTGTCTGATAATATGCCAGAAATGAGAGCATTCTCTGTTAGGTCATCTTTAATTATGCATGTACCACCTGTCAGCTTTAAATCTGGAGAAGATTAGTTTTCTCATTGGATTTGGAGTAGGGAAGAGAGCCTTCAACAAGAGGACTAGGCTGTTGCAAACAGTGTCTATGGGGGAGTTTCACAAGCAGTCTCCTCATCATCCCTAGTCATGGATACCGCTGTTGGCACATGCGGAAATATTTGAAATATTGCCTAAGCTTGCTGCCGTAGTGATGGGTTTCACAGGAAGAGGATTTCAGACCATCTGTTGCGTTTTCGAGTTTTCATCTTTCCCCATACCAAAGGGAGAGGGAGTGCTGGGGTGGAGGAGGACACGTGTCAAGTCGTGGCTCCTTTGGCAGTGCTGGGGGGAAATCCCCCCCAAAAGCCATGTGAGGGGGTTATTCACTTGCCACTGGTGAAAGCACGTAATAAAATTGGTTGGGCCAGTACAGACATCCCAAGTTGACAGGAAATTAAGGGCTCAAAAGACTGAAAAATTATGAGGATGGGTGCTTTGTAGAAAACCCTAACAGGGAGAGCTGGTAGAGATCTCTGAGGATATTAAATTAACAGGGTTGCCATTAGGAAGCCTACTTAGGATATTAAAAATTATATTGGAGAATAAATTTATCTTTGTACAGAACGGAGAGACAGTAATTGTTTGGGAATAGTTGCAGGGATTTTCAGTTCATGGGAGAATCCTAGCTGTTTATTTGGTACAGTAATAGACTTTAGGAATCTCCTTGGTTTTCTGGTCTCCTTTACTCCAAGGCCAGTGTGGTTGGTTTTTCTCTGAAATGCATCATTTGCACCGGAAAACAGAAAAGGTCTTTGTTAAGCTTCTCACCTGTTTTTGGCAGAAGAGAACATCACTTGAACTGTCAAATGTTGCTCCTGCTGCTCCTTGCCTTTGTATCTGAGTGGCCAGTTCTTCCCCCCTCTCTGCGATTTTGTGTTTCCAGCTTCTGTCATCACTGTCTCAGCCTCCTGGAAAGAATTCCTCAGTTACACTGGTTAGCTGACACTGATCGTTTTTCCTGGTAATACCTTCAGCCAGAGCTATTTCTGAAAATCTGGGATTTGGAACAGTAGGTCAATTTGTAAAACAACGAGCGAAGAGGGACAGATGGCTGTGGATACGAGAGCATGTTTCTGTTCATCTCCATTTGGCTTTTGCGGATGCTTCGTTGCTGCACGAGCGTTTGAGGCTGTCGCTTTGCATTGGTTAAGTGGTTGCTGCTCCTTTGCTTGAAAGAGTGGCCTGTGGCACTTGTCATGTCCCCCACTCTGCTCCAGTGGGGCACACTGCCTCTGCAGAAGCTTGCAGTGCCTTTGCACCCAAGGACATGGAAAGGGTTTGCAAGACAAGTGGATTTTCTGCTTAGAAATCTGGCTGTGTTTCTTTTGACCTTTTCTCCCAGGAGCAGTACTGGGCAAGGCTTTCCTGATGATTCCTTTGCTCAGGATAAGGTTGCTGGACACACCTTTCTTTGTTATTCCTGTGTAAATGGCTACAACTTCTCTGCACTCTATGTTGTGCTGCTGGGTTTTGCTTAGTTCCTAGATTCTGATTGATTTAGACTCACTTGCTTCCATCTCTCTGAGTAGTGGTGTCAGTAGCATCACCTCCACGTAGCTGAATTTTACAGATCTGAAATGGAAAAGCGTGGGGGTGTGCCACAACCCTTCTTTCCTTGCTTGTGATTCATTCAGCCCTTCTTTCCACCCTCCCATTTCATGCTAGAGGGCTCTCCAATCTTGCAGTGGTCACTGGAAGACATCTCTGTTGTACAGCCTCCTTCAATAAATACAAGGGTGTATGCATTCCATTATCCCAGTGCTACTGCTGAGCTGTGCAGCACCACTGGGCACTGCAGGAGATGTCCTGTTCACTGCTCTGAGGAACAGCCATACTTAACTGAATGTAGTACTTTGCTTTTGTCTCTGGAAAAGGAGACAACTAGATGAGATTTATGAATACCCATAAGAATTGAAACACTTACTTCAAGCCCTCTGAGCTCTTTTGGCTTGAGAGATATGGCTTACATAGTCCTCAGACCATGGCTGGTCCTGGGGGCTCTTTCTTGTCCTATATTTTACAAATGATTGCTTAAACTACCTAGAGCAGTTTTTCTGGAAAAGCTTCCTATTCTCAAGCTGGGGATGTCCTATCTAATGACTACCTCCCTCTTTTCTCTCCGGGACTCTTCATTGGAGCTTGTCCACTGCCTTAGTCACAGGAGGGGCTTAGCTATCCTCTCAATTTCTCACAGGGACACTCATTTAACAGTTCTCTTGTAACCTTTGGTGTGTTTAGTTTTAGTCTAAAATGTAAAGTTTTAGACTTTACGTGTTTTCTCCCCCTTTTTCACTCTTTTAGAAACACTACAATAAAACCCTTCACATGTCAGATTTAGTATCTGTTATGGCAGAGACTTCCTACAGGATTCATACTTTTCCTTGCTTGATAGTGAAGCTGGTGAAATTCAGAGTGATGTGTTTACATTGAGCTATCTGACTGTATACACTGCTAATTTTAAGAGGAAGGGGAAACCTTCTTGGGATAATTAGTTTTGCCATGTTTATAGACACGATCTCTTGCTGAAGCATGTTTTTCTTGACTCCGAGGCGGCTGCTGACAGCTGGTATTACAAGAGTTCATTGGGAGTCTCATGGTCCATGTGTCCTTATGTATACACAGCACAGACAAGATGAAGCCAGGGAGAGATATTGAAGGCAGTGATGCTAAACCCTCTAGCAGAGCCCAGTAGTGAAGCATTTGAACAGCCAATGTGAACCAAATTCCAGCTCCTGTCTAGGATGTAATGATCAGGAAAATCACCTTGTCCTTTAGCAAATTTTACCAATCTGGCTGAGCAGCCAGAGGGGAATAATTGAGGGGAATAATTCCTTCTTACTGCCCCGGCAGTGGCAGCACAATCTCCTATATCAGGGGGTTTGCCTGTGGCCCACCAGCACATGAGGGTGCTGCTACTTGTCCCTTCATGCCCGTCTGAGGCGTAGGGGCAGGACGGTGTGTGGGTCGTGTAAGTGCCACCATCAGGTTTTGTGGTCTTTCCACCACAAGCCAGTTGGCAACACAGTGCTGAGGATCGACGGTAAATACGCACAGCCTTCTCAAAAAGTTCAAGTGGGCAATCAGAGCACAGCAAGTGGCTGCTTTTACACTTTGGTTACAGAGTGATTCTGGAGGGATTTCAAGGAAACCTCTTTGTAGCAGGAAGCTGCTGCTGTAGGCAGCTCATTCGATGAAGGAACTGCGCCTTGTGCCTCCTTCCCTGGCTGCTTAATAAATACGTGAGCGCGGCCATTATCAGCCAGGCTCTGTTTCTTTTGCCTGTGCTAATGTGCTGGTATTTTATGTCACATCAAGTGAGGAGGGAAAGCAGTGATATGAAGCCATTCCTCCCGTTCCTTAAATAGGATTGATGACCACAGCTTAACAGCATTCCAAGAAAAATGCATTTGATTGAAAGTGGCCAGAGCTTCCCCTGAGATGCTGAATAAGGATGTTCATCCTGGTAATAACTTGCCTTTGCCATTTTCAGAGCAGGCGTTCCTATTGCAAATCCTGTATTAGCTTGCTGCAGTTAAGTGTGCACACACATATCTAAAAGTACCTCTTTGATTTTCCTCCTCCTTCTGCCTCCCCACACTTCCCACACAGGCCCAAGGGAGCCCCACTGGCTCATCGGCAGCTCCATCTCGGGGTGGCTCCTCCAACAGCGCTGCTTCTTGCCCTTTGGTGCCCCTGCAGCCATGGAGGGGGGTCTGCTCCACTGTGCAGGAGCATCAGCGAGCTTTCGGCACGCCGTGAGCTGGAATTCCCTCTGGGCCACTGCAATGAATATTGCAAAAAACTGTGCTGAGCAGGAGAGGGCATTGTGCTTTTATGTGCCATGGCTTGCCACTTCGAATCACATCTGTTGTGTTGCAGAGGGGAATATTGCTTTGGTTGCAGTGGGTTACTGGAGTACTAGCAAGTCTCATTTGTAAGGGGTCCCGGGCTTAAGTCTCATCTCATCTGTCACCAAGAGAAGGAATCTGCTCTGACAACTTCTGCAGATGCTGGTTTCACTTTTATTTACTTGTTTCCCAGCCACGTCCTTTGTTTCTGAAATGGTGTTTACATACTGTAGGTTTTTTTTATGCAAATCAATTAGCTTTAATTTCTTTCTCAACTACCTGATTTTTATCCCATTTCTTCACCACCATCCTGTTGTTAATTCACATGATTATGCGATGTGATATCCCTCCCTGGTTAGCAAAATGTTAGAATAGCTGTTGGCAGCTTCTGGAAGAGTAATTAGCAAACAGGAATTACTCAAAGATGTGCGCACTAGCCTAAGTAGGCATTTTCCAGCTGTTTGCAAGTTCAGAAACTCGTAGGCACTTTTTGGGCTCTAACACAAGATTAATTACTTGCTACTACAAAAGAACATCTACAAAAATATGTAGTGTGCAATCCAGACTACTGTGTTTTGTTCCTTAAATTGGAAGTGAACATCTTTGTCAGAAAGAGCGGGATTTTTACAGTGCTTGGTAGTCCTTCTCCTGAAGAGCTGAGCCTTTTCATTACGAGGGGATCTCACACTCAAATTTAGAATAGTGAGAGCCGCCTAAGAAAGTGCTGGGGGCTCAGTAGCTGAGTCCTGGTAGCTGTCCCTGCATGGGCACAGCACGGTGCCAGTGCCTTTGTGCTGAGTGCCTGAGCCAGGAGCCCCAGCTCCTGAGCCATCCTGATCTAGCCCAGGACATCCTCATTTCCTTTCTTTCTAGTGTGCAGGAATTGCTGTTGACGAGGCTTTCTTCCTAAGCCATTTACACTGCTGTGCCTCGTTTTGCATGAAGAAGCCCTCGTAAATCAAATACAGCCACACAGCTGTGCTAAAGGTCTCCTTTTTATCCACGGGCAGCTACTGTCAGCCTGCTTTTATTTCTCCTCATTCCTATTCTGTTGCTCCTTCAGGATCAGCCTGAGGGCAGCTGTATTTTTGTTTGTTCCCTGCAGTAATAAGGTAGTTGATCCCTGATGGTGCAATGGAGAGCGGGGGCAAGCAGAGGGGAAGTGCATGGCTGGTGTATTTGGACTGCTTGACAGTTTTATTTTAAGCTCAGGGTCTTCTTGCCACATCCGTTGCCTCTTCTGTTCTCTGCCTTTTGCTTGACATCTCTTGTGCTTAATTCTCTAATCAACTGGATTATCATCTCTTGGCACCGTGTCCTCACCCACCCTCTAGCCTCTCACCAGTGATTACCTCTCCCCTCTCATCTCTTCTCCACTCTGACACTTCTCCCTGTTTGCTTCTCTGAGTGCCTGTGACTTTTCTCTCTCCTCACCTCCCAGTATCATCCCACCTCCCAGAGGGAGAACAGACAATTTCTGTGAATCTTCTTTCTCAGCGTTGCCTTCATTCCCACTGCTCTTTCAAGCTCTTTGGCAGTCATTCCCCGTTCTGTTCTGGGCAGTGAAACATCTCTCTCTGCTGCCTGCGCCCTCTTTTCTGCTCCCTCCCAACAGCCTTACATACTCCCTATAGTATGCAATGCTTTATCTTCAGCTTCTCCGAGTTCTTTTTGCTCACTGAAAGCACTGGACAATAGCCACTCTCTCACAATTCACTTCCCTGTTCTCACTCCAGCCCCTCTGCCTCCCTGGAAGCAATGGAGCCAGGGCTGGGCTCCTGGCCCCTTACTACAGACCTTTCTCCCTGGAAACTTCTCCAGCCATGTCTCCTCCGCCTTTCCTTCTGAGCAGCTCTTGATCCATGAGCCCCTAGCCTCTTCAGCAGTCTCTGTCTCCAAGGTAACCCTGGTCCCTTCCCTTCTTTTTTTTTGAACCCTTCCCCACATCCATAATAATACAATTCTTAGCGTCCTTGTGGATGTTGCTCCTGGCTCTTCCCCATCCTTTCAACTTTTCACCATTGGCTCTGGATTTTCCCATTTCACAGGTTTTTTTCACTTCTCTCTTCTCCTTTGTTATTGCTAAAAACATTTGCACAAACCTCTTTTTCAGGATTTTAATTTCACCTCTTTCTTGTGCTCCTTCTGGAAAAATTCTTGCCACATGTAGCAGAGAAGAATGCATGTGTACGTATGTACTTCAGGTGAGAAATGTGTGGAATAATGGCTACAGATAATACTGAGACACCTAATTTGTAGAATAAAAGGAGCATTTCTTCCTTCATAGAAGGACAGGTTGCTCTGTTGATAGGAATCTTAATTAGGAGACACATCATTTTTTAATGTTTGAAAAGTTTCTGCCAGGTGACATGAAACACACAAAGATAATAATACATATTAAGAGATAGTAATTAAACATTGTGCATATGTGTGCATGTATATAGATATATGTATATATGTGTGCATATATATATGTACATATATATATATATATACACATATAACTGCAGGCACATGCACATATGTGTCTGCTTTTAAGACACTATATGTGAGAAGAGTATGCTGTGATGGAATAGCATCATGCCATTCATAATCCAGTGGTGGCTGTCCTGTATTTCATCAAGCAACAGGTATTTATTTAAAGCATTTTAACATTCCCTTGGGCATATAACCAAACTGTGTTTTACTCGCACTTTAAATTCTTGAGGTAATGGCATGAATCTCTGGATAGACTTACCTGATCTTGACCTCTGATAAATAGAAATTAACTGAGCCTATTCCTACAAGACTCCAGTTGTCCTAATGGCAAAATCTTCTTTTAGTCTGATAGGTCAAAACTGTCTCTTCCTCTCCTGAAGCTATGTCTCTATGTGGTCAAGTTTGTCTAAAAAGATTGGATTGGGTCCTGCATAACAATGTTTGCACTCTTATGACAGTCCAAGAAACAAAGTTCATTGATTTAGTTAGAAAGACTTGTGGAGTGATTTTTAATTTTTTTTTTTTATTGCAGCCTGCAATATAGGTTAGGTACATTTAGGATAGGCAGAAGTTGAGGGGGAAGAAGTAAGAAAAAAGCATGCTTGTTTTTACATTGCGGACTGTTCTCTTTTACATGAGATAAACTCCCTGGCAGGCACTAGAGTTTGCCATGTAGGCTGGTCCCCTTTTTAGCACAAAAATTGCTGTAGGGGTTTGCAAGCACGGAGAAGCATTGATTGTTTCCTAGCACGCTGTTTGTATTACATACTTCAGTTAATAATTTGTAATGCTTTCAGATTAGTTTCGTTTGAAATACTAATCAATGAGCTTTATAGATCTCCCGCTTTATAAATAAACATGCCAATCTCCAGTGGAGCATAAGAGTTTTATTTTATCCCATATTGTTTATTCTATATAATTATTAATCTGTAGTTTAATCTCCTTGTCCTCATGCTTTTATGGCTTGATCCTGCTTGTTGCAAGGGGTCTCAAATCTAATTAAAGGGCATGGATTAATGGCACTCAACACCTTCACAAATAAGTGCTGGAATGTGCCAGCTATGTCCTGTTGCATGAAGACCTCCCGGTACTTCTTACTCTACATGTGCAGCAGAAGCATGACTGGCTGCCTTGTGTCTTGTAATTTCACTCTATGAAGCCTTATTTTGAACCAGAGTTGGTTTTCCAGACTTCAGGTGCTCAGAGTCACAGTTTTCTTGCTGTGATGTTCTCCCAGACTGTCATTGGAAAACCACCACCAAAGTGTTTCAGCTGAGGGGGAAAGAAAAAGGAAAATAAAGCTTGAAATTATGTCTTGATTTCCCAACGTTCAGCATTTTCTTGAGCTCTTCTAAAGCTCTGGTGCCCTCATGCTGTGGAGCAAAACCATGAGATCTCAGCTGGAGAGTGGGCTGGGGACACAGTGCAGCCATTGCTGGGAAGCCATCTGGCCAACAAGAAAGTTTGCTAAGGGAAGCCCAGGGCAGTTAGTGGCTTCTGCTCAATTCTTCCTCGAAAGTCAGGTTTCTGACAAAACAGGGGGGCCTGTGCTCTGCTTGCTCCATCTGCGTTTGGTGTGGTGTTGCAGACTGCTTGGGTGGGATTTTGCAGACCAGTGACGGTCAGCCAGTTCTGCTTGGGAAGCAGGAATCTCCTGGATCCTATCCTCATCCTCACCCTCGTGTGCTCGGGGGTCAGGTTACACAATGGCACCTTCAGTTTGTTTAAAGCAAGGAAATTATGCACAAAAGCTGTTAAAAGAATATAAGGTTGTCAAGTCAAGTGAGAAATGTTATAACATCGCCTGCTCAGCCTTCAATTGAATCCTGCGTGCATGCAAATTTGACAGTCTTTAATTGCATGTCTCCAAGATCTGTAGAGAATATAGCTTCTCAATTCACATCAGAAAAATCATACAGACTTTTTTCTTCTCAGAAAAAAAAAAACCCCAACATTCTCTCTTGAAGATTGTCCAGACTGTAGGTATGGGTGTACATTTCATCAGGCAGGCAAAGCTTTCGTAGGTCACGGCTGCCCAAAACACAGCCCTGAGCAAATCTGCCATATTCCTGAAGGTAGTGTGGTGATTGGCACTGTGCAGACAAGGATCTCAGTAATTCCTTTTGTGTTGTCCTCGGATATGGTTCAGCCAAGGTGTCCTAGAGTGTCTGTCCCCTCGTAAATGGAGAGGAAAGGGAGAAAGTAGCAGCAGGTGGCACTGGCCATGCTGCTTGAGAGTGGACAAGGCTTGGGATTTTGTGGGTCTCCGAGCTGAGGTCTGCAGAGACTGTGGGGAATGTCTGGTTTCAGTGGCCTCTTTCTCTACCAACATTACATTCCCCTTGAAGACAAATGAGCAGACAAGGGCTGTAAATAACCATAGAGGGAGAGAGTGACAGCAGTGAATACCCAACCACATAAACCAGCCTTATGTAAGCCTGGTGTAACTCTAAACCAGTATATGTAAGTCTAAACCATTAGGATTGCACAAGAATCACCGTGTTTGACATTTTATTAGCCAGGTTTCTAGCATTATGGGAGAGGCATTGGAGAGAGTGGTACATGAGCAGGGATCCAAAATATTTTCAGTTGTAGTGATTCTCTTAAAAATGGACTGGAAAATACATGTTTGCAACTTTTTGCATGAGAAAACGAAGCAAGAAGGGAAGCAGTTTTTCAAACAATACTATTTGTGGGCAGTCTTAAATAACATGAATCATGGGGTCTCAAATCCCGTACAGTGACCTTGTGCAATCAGAGTACATCATCTACTAGGAGATTATGAATTTATGCATGCGCTGTACTCAGAATTGGAAAAGATGTTTTCCAAAGTTAGAATCTGTTGTGTTGGCATAACATTGCATTTAAAGTAAAAAGCGTTGAACGCACTGGGAATTGTTTAAGAATATTCTGCCAGCTCTCAAAATTAGGATTTTACACTGCCATCGATAACAAAAAAGTTACTCTAATGAGAAGCCATTCTGGTTAAATGAAGAAATACAAGTAGTGATAAAACATTTATTAGTTTAATATCCAAAAAGGGAAAATAGAAAAGGCAGAAGTGTTCCCCAGGTGTTTTTTGTATTTGAAACTGTCAAGAGGATGTGTCCATCCTGTGCAGTAATTTGGAAAGAAGAGAAAGTTTGCTGCTTGTAACAAAGGAGGATCTAGTAGGCAAGAGTGGTTGAAATTAAACATTCTCATATCCTACTAACTCTTACATGCAGGAATTTTAAAGGAAGTCACTGAAAAGCTCTGTTAAGTGGCTGGTGATTTATAATAAATCTTGGGAAATGGGAAATTCCAGAAAATTGGAGGACTGCCAACTGTATTTCCGATATTTCAAAAAGATAAAAGGGATGTCCCAGGGAACTGATGGCTGGTTTAGCTTGACGTCAGTCCAGTGTAAAGTAGTGGAACAGCTATTTCAGAATCTCTCAGGAGAGAACTTGGAGGTTAAAGGTATAGATAATTCAGTAACAGTTGGAGAGCCTGTCAAAAAAAAACTCGCAGGATTTCTTTGCTCTGTCAGGATTGCAAGTCTATGTGATAAAAGCAGCTGTTGATTTGCCTTTAGGAGGCCAGAGTAGGTGGTCCTTTCTGCCTTTCAGGTTTGTGAACCCTATAAGGAATACCCAGAGACTGAAACTCCCATGACAGAGTTTCAAACAGAAATAATCAAGCCACTCTGTTTCCCTGGAATAAAGCGTGGCTTAGTTTTGGGTTTGGGGTGTTAATCTCCTATTTGACTTGATTTGATTTGATGGCTTTTGCAGCTTTAAGTGTGGTTTGAGTACATTGTAGTTCTGTGGGGGTAAAGAAAAAAACAAGTTTCAAAAAGCTTCATGAAAAGCTCAGCAAATAATGCAAGTATTCTCAAACAAAGATAAAATCCAAGTTCTTCTTATAGCAGTCTTTGTAGCTTTAATCCCTCGTTCTTTACCATGGCAAAGAAGATTTCATAAGCTCCTCTGGATCTTACAGGAGAAGAAAGCTTGAGTTTACCTTCTGCTGGCTTTGCAGTCCTGTAAGTAACTACAGATACAGATGCTATGTTGGCTTTACGTTCCCTCAGAACGAGTGCCCAAATACATCAAATCTTTTCTTTTTCTCTGGGCTCCTTCAGACTGCAGTTGCACTGAGTCCAAGTGTCCATTTTTGTCTCACATCCTCTCCTTACCCTGGCTGTAGTCTGGTAGGTGTTGGCAGCAGAATTGACTGCTTTCCTTGCACCTTTCTCCATGGGATGATCTACTGGCTACAACAGGAAAGGCAGTCAAGTTCCAGAATCAGGGCCAGTCCATGAATAAAGGGACTTTAAATAGGCATCTAGACATATGTCAGATTCTGAGAATAGTGGAAAGCTTGCAACTCCTGCTTAAACCTTCTGATAACAAAGCGGCATTTCTCGGATCTTTGCGAGATCAAAACCACAGTCAGAATACCTTGGTGTAATCCAGATATCCCCTTGGCTCTTGCTCTGAGTTTCTAAATAGTCATTTCAGTGATCTTCTCGTCATTTGATCATTAGAAAAACATGTGAAAATTGGTATTTTGCATATATTGATAATACTTCCAAGATTCAGATGTGTAAATCTGTGGATCCTAATGCAGTAGTCACTAGAATATATTTATTTGTTTGGTTACTTAGTTATAGATTAGTAAAAATCTATGATCTAGCTGTAAAGAAACATTTTTTCGTTCCGTTTTCAAGGGAGAGCATTACAGTTGGTATCCCTTTGGGTGGAAAACGTTGCACAGACAGATAGCACCCCACTCCTAGGAGAAGGCAACACCTGTATTCTTTCCCAAGAGCAGAAGGTGCAAAGTTAACACCCTACACAACTCTGTCCCAAATTTAACCCAGTGACCTACTGCACACATCCCTGCTCTTCACACATTAATCACGACAGACGTGTTCCAAGGAACGTGCCAGTTTGTGTCCCAAGGAAGGATGAAGGATGTTTTGACCACCTGCTAACTTGCAGCAAAGATGAAAAGCTTGCATTTTAGAGGGTAAAAAAAAAGAGAGCAGATTTTCCCCATAACAGCTATGCAATATGACAGGAGAAAATGGGATTGGGTTGCTTTCACAGCCTCTGCAATTTGCATAGTCAAAGTTCTTTGCAGTGGTTTTGGCCATAGCCTCTCAAGCAGATAGAACTGCTTCCACTAGTTCTGCAAATAGGCTGGAAAACCAGTAATTAATACAGCTTAGTGAAGAAAAAAAATTTTTTTGAGAAAGAACTTTCCTGTTTTCTTTATTTGTGGAATTTTTTTTGTGATTTTTTTTGGTTTTTCTTTTTTTAAAAAGTGAAAACAATGCTCATTTGATAGCAACAAAAATTTAAAGTACAGAGCTTCAGCACTGAATTCCACTGGAGCTTTAAACTTGAGAATAGAACATAAAGGAAATTAATAACTTTTATTCAAATAACTTGTTAGCATAATCTTTGACATTCAAAGACTGCTAAAAGGAGCTGCACAGTGCTCTTGTTCATAATTTGTAGCTTCCAAACTTTGGTGGCATTAGGGCAATATCAGCTGGGCCTTTGTTCTTATAGTCCTATTAGCAAAAGAGATGTCAAATACAGAGGCACCTTCTTTACAGTCCTGAGGTATTGTTGTACTGGCAAGTGACCTGGATATTTGACAAACCATTTGTTCTTCAGCAATTCCATCATTTCACGTGGCATTTCTGCAGTGTGAGTTATTCATACATGTACACATATGCCCACACAGGTACACATAAATTATTTAAAGGTTTAGGAAAAAGGGGGATGCCATAACACTGTATCATTCCTCAAGCAAAACCCCCAAATACTCATTTAAAGCAAGGAAAGCAGCGGGCTTTCACCAGAATTTCCAGCCCCTGTTTGTGTGGAGACCTTAAACTTTTTCAGAGAGCTTACCAAGATGGAAGGCAAAATGAAAACAAACCACTACTTCATTTTTCCCTCTCAGATTCTTTAATCTGGCAATCCAGCTCACCCAAGAACAATCCAAAAGGTTGTGCTTTTTACCGAAAAACCTTTGGTCCTGAAACCATTGACTACTTCAGAAGAACATAATATGTTGTTTGTTGTGTTTGGTGGTTTCCTGGCAGTGTTTCAGTGTTGGGCATTCCCCATTCTGCTTTGAATAAGCTATTTTGAGTAGCAGACTTAGTTCCGGTCCCCTTCACCATGGCCAAATACTGTAAAGAGCAATGTGAAAGCTGAGAGAGGAGATTTTATCAGGAAGGAATTCTGTGTTTCTTACTTTCCATGTTCGTATATGTCAGTTTAGTAGCTTCTGAGAAATAAGGATGGAGGACAGTTTTTGTGGTTTTCCTCCTGTTTTCCTACCTGGTCTATGGGGAAGGTGTCCCTGCCCATAGCAGGGGGATTGGAACTAAATGATTTTTAAGGTCCCTTCCAACCCAAACCATTCTATCAATCTGTCTTCCCCCACACACCTACCATGCCTCTTTCCCAAGGGCATCATCGGTTTATTTACAGAACATTGAAAATTCATGTTAAACTAAGCCTGACTCACTCAGTGTAGGAAAATCAGTAGTATAATTGTATCATTTTTAGTGAGTCATAAAAATATTCATGTGTATACTTTGCCTAGTAGGCCTGTATAGGATGTGTAGGTCAATGCATATACTGTGTGTAAACATAATTTGCATGTTAGCTAAAGTCCCTAAAGAATGTGTGCTCTCATTACCTTGTTCATCTGGGTTACTCTCTCAAGAAGCAATAACAACACAACCCTCTGAAGTCAAGAAATAGGTTTTATCTCTATATGGAACATAAATCTGTTTGGACTCGTCAAAGCAGCCTCCACTGGGAATCACTGACTCCTTATGGTACCAATCTCTGAACAACCTGAAGCACAATTTCTTTAGAGTAGACGCCTGGGGTTTAAATAAACATTAATCACAGAGACTACAGGCGTCCTGACACCTGACAGTACTTTAAAAAAAAGAGATTCAGTGTAGACGTGAAGCTGTGGTACATTTTTGCTCGTGTGTGCATTCTACCAATAGCAAAGCTATTCTGAGTAACCAAAATGCTACAGATTAAAGTCATATTCAGCAATTTGGTTTAAAGGTCTGCAAGATCAGAGTCCCTCCTTTTTTTTTTTTTTTTTGGCACAGTATCTATCCAGTCGTACTATAGGGCTTAAGTCCAGTGAGTAACTTTGCAGTGGGACTTAATTCCAACATCAAAGCCTCTGCACTGTGATGACAAATGAGCTGTTCAAAACCAGCCATTCCACAGTCTGCAAGATACATCCCTGTTCTTGTCAGTTTAGCTAAGGAAGGAATATCCAGTATTCTCATCTCCATTTGGAATCCATGTGAAGCTTGCCCTATGAAACAGGGCTCATGGCCCAGCCCTGCAGCCAGCTCAGGCACTGATGCTTCTGCTCACTGCCTGTGGTGTAACTCATGGGGGACCAGTCTGTGGCCCTTGAACCGCTTGCAGCTGTTCAGCAATTCCAAGGGCACTCCCTGGGCTGTGGATGCTCAGTGTGTTGGAGCCATGCAGCCTCCTCAGCAGCAGGAATTCTTGCCTTTAGGAGACCAGCAAATATCTGCAGGGCCCTGCTGTGTGCCCAGCCAGACCTGCCCGTCTAGAAGGCCCATTGTTAAATTCTCCCTGGGTTTGTCTTAGCTGTCCCCCTTCCCACTCACACTCCAATGAAGGTCCTTCTTCAAGGCACTATGGTCAGGAGCACCAGCCATCACTCTCAGGAACAACACATCTGCAGCTGCTGGCCAGGAATGCTCTGCAGTGTCTTTTCCAGTTGTCCATGTACCTTCTGCTTTACAGCAGAAGCTACTTGATCAATGTGAAAAGTTCATCTCTTAAGACAATCTTGCTGATGGCTCTGGCACCCACAGTATGTTTGGCAGGAGGAAGTCCATGCAGCCCGGCAACCCACAAGTCTATTTTCAATTATCTGGGGTGCTCAGAGAAAAAGACATTAATATTGCTAAGGATGACATAGCAAATTACTACTGCTCCCTAACCTTTTTAAATTGCTAACACTGTTGTAATCTGTAATTACAGAAATCAGTGTGAGAATTGTGGCACAGTATAATTATCTTTCCTGATACTTTATTGCTGTATGAATTATTAATCAAAATCAGTCTTGTATAGTATTTGCGGCAACTAAGAAGAATAATCTATAATTAAATTTAGTTGTTTCTATTTTTGTGCTGGTGTTTTATGATGTTGTAATTGATAATTAATTGGTTAAAAATTCACACAATTCTTGGGAGTTTCACATGACTATGACTGCTCAGTATTCAGCATTTATTAATTGAATAATGGGCTCACTGAAGAGACCTTTGTATATAGTCTGCTGTCATTACAATGAGCTCTCAAAAATGGTGAATTAATCATTAGGCCTTTCAACAGTTTCTTTTTAAAGGAAAGCAGTGACAATATAATCATATCCTTTGTTGTTACAGCTATAATTGAGAGATCGTAATAACCAATTATAAGCATGGTCATTTTAGGAGCTCTGAAGTGTCACTTATTGATAACTTTCTTTAAAAACAAAGTGTTGATTACACAGAACGAGTCTTTTCATGGAAAAAATATTAGGAGATGGGGAAGGAAGCCTGGAAAATTATTTTCCTCCCACTTGCCACTTAAAAACAGTGCATGTTTATCCCTAAAAACTGTCAAGTCTGATGTGCCTCTGCTGCCAATTGTCAGAAGTACAAGCTGCTCTCAACTTTTTTCATTATTTTATCATCATTCTCCCCATTTTTTTCTGAGTACCTTTTGCTAAATTGTTAGGAAGGAAAAAAACAATAGAAAACGTCAGAACAAAAGAGCATTTTTTCACGTTCTCTGCCTGAATCTCGTTGAACAGAAATACTGTGAGACATTTACGTGCAAATCTGTAGTGCAGACTCCAGCTACTGCTGACCAAAGAGCCTTAGATGTGTTCAAGCTGGCCACTTCAAACTATTCCTAAGATTCTTTCTTCTGCTGCTAGTGGAGCTGATTGAGAGAATGTGAACTGGAACTAAAAATACTCCCAGTTCAGTATTGATCTTCTCTTAGCACAATAAGGAGAAAGTCACCTTGTGTAGCAGGACATAAAATGTGATCTCCAGTTTAACACTTCCAAGAAAAACCTGTGGTTCATTTTACACCAGGTCAGGTACTGCAATTCCTAAATGAGGAATCACAGTGTTACCTGTTGGCTTCTGTATTAAAATGTAGCATTACAGGTGTAATGAGGAGATACTGATAAACCTTTTTGGACCTTTCAGTGAAGTTGTTGGGAGTCCTCTGCACACTGTTGCAAATGTGATGTCCTGTTTACATGGCCTAGGGTACAAGGAGGGGGATGAAATGATGTCTTTAGGTCCCTCTTTTCCCCTGTCCTTGCTGGTGGTTTGCCATGGGCAGACTACAAAATGCTTCTGCTGCAGTTTATACACGTTTTAAAAGTTGAATTTAGCATCGTATGGCTCCTCATGTCCTAAATCAGCTGCTCTGCTGAGCCATTGGGAGCGGGAGTCCCTGGTGTCAGTGACACCCACCACATGTAATCTCTGGACAGATGTTTTCTACTGCTTGCCTTCAACAGCTTGGTGCCCCACAACTTCAGCTCCTGTTCGAGAAAGGGGGAGCACCAGGCAGCATGTCCATTGCTGTCTCCCACAGCTGGGGACATGGGGTGCAGAGGTCTAGGAAGCAGTAGATTTGGGGTTTCATCTGTGTTGACATCCATCAAATCATTTGTTTCTTTGTTTTGCAGTGGTTAGTAGGTCAGGAAGGATGGATAATACAAGCACATTTGTTGTTGGACAGTGGAATATTGTCTGTGGAATATTGGACAGTGGAATTACATGCTGCAGCATGTAAATTTTCATCCCGTGTAAACTTGTACTCTCAGTAATGTGGCTCTGGATATTTTTATTAGGAGTAACTAATCTGTTTACATATGGAGTGGATTCTTTGCCCAGTAACGTGCAGCAGTGGTCAGTTGTACATGCAGTTTATTGCAGTGACTGTGAAATCTCCCAAGGAAAACCTAAGCAAGCATCCTCCTATGAGGATGGGGTACGATTTTGGTTCATTTCAATGGTCAGGTATCACAGCCTCTCCAGGCTACTTGTTCCTCAGTTTTTCCTTATATTCGGTCTAAACCTCTGTTGTTTCAAATTTTTCTGAGTGTCTGGCTCAATTGTGTCATTGACCTTGGAGGGGGAGTGTCAGGCTGCTGTGAGGACCCTGTAAGTACATCCAGGCAGTCTGCCATCCAAGAATTGGGTGTGCCCAACCTTGCTGTAGCTCCAGAGATCAGAGAAGCTTGGGCATGTTGAACAGCATGACCACAGCCAGGTGTAAGCCAGTTTCTGGACAAATTTCACTGCTAACATGCTGAAAATTGTCCCTGCATTCCTCTGTTGAATACAGTTTATCCTAAGTGATTTCCAGTCTAATGCAACTTCTCAGCTTATGGCAACTGAGTTTCTCTAACAGCCGTTTCTAAAGGTTTTGCCAAAGAGTTTCTGAAAGTCAACTAATTACAGCTACCAGTGTTCCTCACTGCTAATTTGATGCACTTCAGGAATTCTAATAGAGCCATCAGGGGCCTTCTTCCCCTTGCAGAAGCCACGCTGCTTTGTCACGATGATAATTTGCCTGGTTAAGTGCTCTGTAGCTCTGCCATGATAGAGATTTACCTTTTGACACAATTAGCCCAGTTCTGATGCAGGACTTTCTAGGTGTGTCTTGATAAGATTTTTCTCTCCCCTCATGTTTCCCTTTAAAAACAGATGCCACATTGCCTGTGCTCCAGTCTTGTGAGGCAGGAGCTGTTTTTTTGTGATAGGTAATGTATTTTTGGTAGCAGCTCAGTCAACGTGTTTATGAGTTCCTGGAGAGTTTTGGATGAGCACCAGCCAGTACAGACAATGTGCTGCAAATCAGAGTGATTTGGATGTTCCATGAGCAACATTTTTGGTCTCCTGAGGTTTTGTATGCTTCCTCCATGCTGCCCATGCAGAAGGGTTTGGTGGGATCTTCCACCCATCACCATGGAAGGAATGTGTAAGCAACCTTTCATTTCACTTCACTGCAGTTGCTGGCCTTTACCAGCGACTTTTTTGGCTCCGTTTCAATGGTGCTTTCCTTGCCCACAATAGTTCATGCCAGTTTCTGGAAACTTTTGTTTCATAGAGGCTTTTTCTGACAGCATGGTGACCTATATGCAAACAAATGCACAGCATGTTCTTTTGAGCCAGAGAAAGGCTTGCTAAGACATTCCCTTTTCGGTTTGAAGAAATACGAAGTGTGTAGCAATGATTTCCATGAATAAGGTTCTGCAAACTCAGCATAATACTGAATTCAGCAAAAAATGATGCAGTTTGAATTAGCACTGTGTAAAAGGCTTGCAGCCCAGCTTGCCTCAGAGTTCAGAGATAATACCAGATCCCTGGGTCTTTTTATTCCAATGAGAGGGGGATAAAAAGAGTTGAATTCTTCTAATTTTCGTGCTACTACATGCCAAAGTCCTACAGTGACCTTTTCTCTTTGCCCTCTAAACCCTTTCCCTGTGAAAATGAACAATATACTTCCCAGTGGAGATTTTCACCATCTTGCACCTTTCCTGCAGGACAAAGCCCTCTTGGAGAGGAAACACCTCATGTCTGGAGGTCATGTGGTCGATGGCAGATCGTGGAAAAGGAAAGACTGTAAATCACTCGTGTTGAAACATTCAAAGCTGATAAATAGGTGGTCGTGAGCCATAGCCCAGCCCCGGTTTCCCTGTGCGCAATGCAGGGCTCGGGGTGCTTCCCAGAGCGGTCAGGGGCACGGTCAGCGGGAAGTCTGTGGAAGGCTGAGATTGCAGCTGCCAGACTGCAGGATCCACATGGATTCTCAGTGCCTGTTGGAAGGTGAATGGCATGGATCCACCTTCAGGAAGTCCCTGGAGTCACAACAGCAGCCTTGGGAAAGTGTGATGATATAAGTAGTTGGGTAGAAGTCCTTCCTGGGGGCGCAGGAGCAGTTTACAGCCCCAGCACCCCAGGACTGCAATGGTCAGGTTTCCTAGCAGAGAAGGCAGGCTTGCTCACCAGTTGGGAAATACATCATGGTATTTTCAGCACTTCACAGCACATGTAGCAAATTTTTTAAAAAAATACACTTGATGAGAGCTGTAGTTAAAAAGTGAGAAATTACTAATTAGTAACTAAGTAATTCAGGGTTTGATTCACACAAATTGCACTATTACTGTAAGAGAGGATTGCAATTTCAGGCTAGCTGGGGTTTGGTGGGTTTTTTCTAAGGCACTGAAAATATAATTGATGTTCTGTTCATTATCTGCCAGGTGTCGGGTTTCTTGTCCTTTTTTTACCATCTGAGATATTACAGGCGTAAGACATGCCTGGAAAATAAAGGGGGAAAAAAAGCTTACTGCTTTCCCCTTTGCATTGTCATTTACAACTCTCAGGTTTTCCCACTAGATTGTTCTTGTAAACTCTTTCATTTCATAGCACGCAAGAGTGACCACTTAGAACATCATTATAGTGCTATCATTAGCATCAGAGTTTAGTTATACAGAAAGCTGTGAGTGAAATGAGCTAAGTGTCATTTTCTCTTTTACCTTGGTGGAGTGCTAATAACATGATTGCTGTCAATTCTTCTCATTAGTCTCAATTTATACAGAGAAAAATTTTTTTTTCTGGTTAAGAAATCCAGCTGGTATAACTCACCCCCCGAAGTGTCTCCTTCCCCTGCTTGTATGCAGATCAATTAGCAGCTATGTATCTTCTCTCTACATGTTAAATCGTTGAAGGGCTAATCTGTGTTGGTTGGTTGCGGGATTTTTTCTGTTCATGTAAGCATTTTGCCTGAGTGCTCAAAAGTGTAGCATGAGTCAGCATAAAGAGTGAAAATACCAGTAAAAGAGAATCCGTAAGCATTCCATTAAGACTTCCAGTAATATCACAGTTTTGCGCTGTTGGCAAAAATACCTATTCTGTACAGACTCACCGTAGCCACTGGCTTAAAAATACTCATATAAAGATGGCAAGATGAAGTTACCATTGAGAAGTTTAGTCAATATAAATAACAAGTGTGTCCTCTTAAGTCCATTCTTGTCTAAATGATTAGTGTCTTTCAAATGGCACAGTAGGAAAACGGTAACCTAGTTTGAACTCACAGCAAGAGAAATAGTTTGAAGTCATGTTGTGTCTAGTGGTGTGCCTGTATATTGCACTAACAAAGGAGAATGCTGCAACAATCCACATTAAAAAGTAGCAGAGGAGGAATTTTGCTTTTACTTGATAGAGTAGTCAGATATTTACAGTGCAGCTGTACTATACCAAAATACTATCATCTTACCCTTCGCCCTTGATGCCTCTGAATTTTACCTCTCAGAAGGCAGTTGTTGTTCTCAATAAGGAAGAATTATACCTTAAAAATACTGCAGGTTTGTGCATTTGCACAACCTTCCCTTCAGCAGCATATAGAGTAATATGTACAAATAATCCTTGTCCCCATATAAGCCTGAAAACAAGCGGGTTTGGGATACATAATCTGTTCAGTCACAGCACAGGCTTTTACACCTTCCTACTCAGAGAAGCTGAAATGGGAAAATAATGCAAAGAGGATTCAGTCTAATGCTGGGGAAGATGTTTTGGGTAATTTAATTACTTCAGTGTGTTCAAGTGCAAAGGGGGTTCGTGCAGTGTGGGGTACTGGGGGGAGCTGTTTCCCTCCACCATCACCACTGCAGATCCAGTTGCTATGTTCAAAGGCTTTGCCAGTTCTACATGTGTCAGAAATTGCAGAACATCAGGCAGAGAATTTCCCTGACTCAGACAGTAGTAATGGGTGTGTAAAGCATGTCTGACATCATTCCAACCTCTGCTCTGGGGTCAGAAGGGGGAGACCTGCAGGCAGGAGTAGCCTCAGCACCCATGGGCTGCCTGGGGCTGGACATCCATTCAGGTGTGAAGGCATTTTTTGGGTCTGTGGGTCTGGAATTCGGGAAGATCTACTCTTCTGTAAATGGCATTAAGCCACTGATGAAGGCGTGTTGCTTTAGCCTTACATGGAAACAGATTTCTTCTGGAGCTGCTTAATATCTTTCTCTCCCTCTTAAGGCTTAAAATTCTGATTGAGAAATTAAGTTGCTGTAGCTAGTGGCTTGTCTTTGTCAGGTACAGTTCCACCTTGCCTTTTACTTGAGCTGAGGTCTTCAGTGTGACTGTGTAGTGCTGCCTGTCCACTGGAGAATAGACTTGGGGGTTGGAGGGGTTTTTCCCTTTGATCTCAAAATACCAGAAGCAAGCGCAAAGCCCTTTTTTTCACCGTTAGAAAACCCAGCAGTCACTCTAGCTTTTTTTTCTAAAATCTTCTAAAATTTCCAATGTCCCCATGTTATTGCCATTACTAAATTGGAAATTGGAGATGCATAGTAGGTGGTTGAAGAAAAGCACTTTGCAGTCTGTCTTAACCCTCTTTTGATTTTTGTGTGGGGAAGTTGGTGGGGCAAGTAGGTAATCCAAGCATGACAGGGTGAAATCTAGTGGCATCAAACCAGTATCAATCATGATATCTTTCCCTAGGAACTTTCTTGGATTTAAGCATAACAGGCTGCTTGGCTGTGGCCTCGAGGTATCCGGATATTGGGCTGAGTCTCACCATAACCATGTATTCACCCAGGGACCGTGCTGCTCCTCACCACCGTGTTTGTGCTTTCTTCTCCCTTGTCCCCTGCAGGGTGTGAACGGCATGTCTGTGGATGAGAAGACTGACTCCCCCATGTATGTGTATGAGTCAACGGTGCACTGTACCAATATTCTCCTCTGCTTAAATGACCAGCGGAAGCAGGACATTCTCTGTGACGTGACGCTGATCGTGGAGGGGAAGGAGTTCCGCGCCCACCGGGCTGTGCTGGCTGCCTGCAGCGAGTACTTCTTGCAGGCCTTGGTGGGGCAGACGGAAAATGACCTGGTGGTCAGCCTGCCGGAAGAGGTACAGTATGTCACCGTGTCCCCGCGTAACAACGCGGCCCTTCCTCCCGCCTGGTCAGGAAAACCTCTGTGCTCTGCTGGGGTGGCCAAAGGGAGGGAGGCACAGGTGTCAGTGGCTGCCCCAGCACGGCTCAGGATGTGCTTTTTGTGTTTGGGTGGGTTGCAAATCACTGAAGGATGGTCATGTTCACACCATGCCAGCCTTAGGAGGGAGGCAAAGCTTTAAGATGGTTCAGCTCGCCTTTGTCACTGCTGCCGAAGGAATTGTACCCAAACAAATTTCATTTCCGTAGCCTCGTTCAGGGCACTATTAGGATCCTGATATTCCTCTGCTCTTCTAGACAGGAAATTTGAAAGGAGCGATGTGACAGCTACATGGCAGGTTATTGTTGAAAAATCATTTGAGCTGTCATGTTGTTGGGAATTTCATTGCTGTCCACCCCTCTCTGGCAGCTCATATCTTTATTCCACTTCTTTCCCCTCTCCTGCACCTCATTCAAACTGGCTTCCTCACAACTCCCCTCATAAAGAGTTTGGGATTTAACTGTGTTTTCCACCAAGAAAGCCTGAACACAGTCTGTCAGAAAGCAGAGGTTTTGTCATGCAGCGTGGCTCCCACAGCAGGAAGCCCAGGGACGTAGAAAACACATACCTCACTGGAAAGTTTACTTTATTTTATCACAGAATCTCACTGGCTGGCTTCCACCCCCACTGTAATTTCCTCACAGGCGTAGAGCCGTGACAGCACACCTACCGTAGGGCACGCCGGTGGCTTTGCTGCCACAGAGGGGAGGTGCATGCCTGATGGCCAGGGCTGCCAGCACCTGTTGCCTTGGCACTGCCTGCCCGGTGTCTCCCACTGGGAAGTGTGGCATGGGAAGGGTGACAATGTAGCCAGGGTACAGCACAGCAGTCGCTCAGTGGGGAGATACTCTGGCATATGGAAGGTTTTTCACCATCATTTACTAACGCCCTTGAAGAGGCATGGTGTGTTTTTAAATGATGACAGGTCCCAAAGTGTCACATAGCATTTTTCCCCCTCTGGTTTAGTTCTCCAGAGACTTCAGCAGCATTGTAATGTTGTCACAGCAGAAGTTGGAGAGCATTAGAAGTAGGTCACAGGCTGTGACTTCATGAGTCCTGACACTGAACATTACTCATGAAGCCACATCAACCCAGACATTTTGCATAGGAGTTTAGAGATATCGCAGAGGACGCGCTAGGATGCCCCCTTTGATTCTGCAGTGTCCACTAATAATTTCCAGTGGAAGAATCAAGTGTCAGTCAGCATCACGTGGCTTTCTCGCCACAAAGCAAGGGTAGGAGCAGAGAGGTGACAAAACACACCCAAGGGTGCACAGGTGTGAAATGGCAGGAGACTATCAGGGCTCTTCTATGAAGTCTTAGTGAAACCTCTGTGTATAATTCAGGTCCTGTTACATAAAGAAAAGTAATTGACATTCAAGTAAGAATTGACATTCATGTAGAAGAGTGACTGAGATGTTCCGAAGAATGAGCCTGGCCTAAAGGAGGAGAAGGAAGGACCATGGCAGGTTCATACTGCTGGTGTGACAACTGAGATGTGCTGCAGCTCTAGTTAGGCAGAGAAGCTGAAAGGAGGAATTTCTCTTTAATGCTAAAATACACTCTTGGCTCAAGCCTTGATTGGTTTCAACCAGCTTTCAGTAAAAGTAGATTGGAAATTAGAAGATTTCTAATTCCAGCAGCAATGAGGTGCTAAGCTGCTGGCCAGTAGAGGGGTCATGATGTGCCTGCACTTGGTGGCCCAGTCCTGTGTTAATACGACACTAAAGATTTAAAATACAAAGGTTTGTCTTTCTATGTGTTTTATATGAGATGCTGTCTAAGAAAAAAGTCCTCCAGTTCAGCCATAAATTATTTGTATTTAAGTGAATCCCCTCTGAATAAATGAAGTATTTGAGTTTTACATTTTAGAATGTTTCTCAATGAAAGATCAAAAACTTTTTGTGACTTAGGGTTACAGTGCCTGCTCTTACAGCTCCAGTGAAGCTTGTGGAGTGGCAGAAGTAGTGAATCTAATTCTGAAGGTTTTTCCAAGAGCTTTGAAATTGTTGTGCCTTACCCGAGACCACCACTGCTACTTTGCTACATGCTTCCAGTAGTAGCAGAGCACCAGGGCTTTGACTTTCTCCTCCTGGAAAAGAGCTCTCTTGGCCTATTGAAAGAGATAATGACAGTTACCGATGGTTACTTGTACAGATCTTTTATTTTCCATGTGCAAATTGATTGCTGCTAAACGCATTGCATCTTAGTTTTCTTGATGGCTACTTTACTGGAATAGCTGTGTGTGAGGTGGTCAGCTAAATAATTTCTTCACAAAAGCTGGTCACTTGGGATAAGGAGAGCTGCCTGATGCACCTCTCAGTTACTCCTTGGTTAAGATGCACATTCCTGCTTCTGGTGTTGCTCAGCTTCACAGCACGGGGCGCTTTGGTGCCTGTGCAGAGATTCGAGAAGTGCCTCCCACAGCGTCCAAACTCTCTGCAAGAGGAACTGAAACACTCCTGGTTTTTAAAAGCTGATAAAGCAGAGGAAACAACATCTTAGTTATATTGCATTTAAAGAAGTTGGCAGGGTCATCTTTGGTTCACAAGCTGAGGACACTTCCCAAGGCTGCTGTTTTCAGTCTGTGGTCTGCAGAACTCTGGCAGCAGTGAGTTATTTCTTAAGGTATCTGTGAAAACTGACTTACTCTGTTGTGTAGGAGATTATTCCTCCAGTGAAAAAATTTCAAACAAAAGCTGAAAGTGAATATCCTGAGTGACTACTTTTTCATGCTTAGAGACAATTTATGTTGGTGTATAATATTATAGAAAAACAGATAGTGAAAATAATTTTTAAATATAGTCTTCACTGTTCAAAACTTTTTTCAAAGGTGACAATTGCTCATAAATTCACAGAGCTATTTTTAAGTCAACCACACAAACACTGTATTTTAAATCTGAGTTTGATTTAAATCAAACTATTGATTAAAATCAATAGTTTGAAAACTGCTGAAGTATGTTGTGGAGAAAGGGCATTGTTGTTACCATTATTTCTCAAATAATGATGTTGGAGCTGGTTAAAGCTTTATATGTAAAGCTTTTGTATTCATGTTATGTTGGTGTGAGGAAGCTTAACATCAAAGAAAATAACTTATTTCTGATTATTCGAAGCAGTAAATCTGCCTCTGAAGTCTAAACTGCAGCCTTTTTTTTTACTTCATAGCATGTAGGGGTCATTTTGTTGACCTGGCATCCAGACATTGTTAACTGTTGTCTAGCTAAACAGGGAACAGATGTTTTTCGCATTATTTCTTGTTTATATCCAGTTACAAGCAAGAGCAGTCTTTACAATACACCAGTCATTTCAGTAGGGAGACATTGTGCACACACAGAATTGAGACTTGTTGCATTTAGAGGGTTTTAAACCACTGCAAAACCTTGTGTTAGATATTTCAGGTTAGTTCAAGCATGTCTTAACGTGCCTCAGTTCAAACCTTTCCTTAATCAACTTAAACAAAGTCAGTATGGAGCTAATTCTGCAATGATTGAAGAGTTTCCATAAACCCTTTTGTGCTGGCCTTGGTAATTTGATTTTTGTACCACACCTTTTGTTAAGGCAACATATTTCAGTGTGCAGACAAGCTGCACAGAACAGGCTGCATAATTGCAAGGGCTCAGATGTGGCTGTGGTGTGTGAACTATCAGCCCTCAGAGCAACTTAGAGAAATGGAGTGTTTCAGCTGCCTACAGCTACTAAAAGAGGGCCCCATTAGCTCTTAACCTCTATGCTTTTTTCTTCATTTGCAGTTTTGCCAAACAGCTAGAACCTTGCCTGCTTTTACCTGGGGTATTTTTCAGCAATTAATGCAGTTTTCCTCTAGTAGGTGCTGTTAAATGCAACCCAGAATTAGTACTTTCAAAGAACTGAGTTTGAAGCTGTAAAGTTGGTTATTCACTCCATATCCCTAACTGTTGTTTTGTTTTATTTAATCACAAAAACTGGTCTTCCTTCCTCTAACAAGGCACTTAATTAAGTTTTTAATTTATGATAAGAAGTTAAATGGCACTTACGAGGCTTTTTTAATGGTTTCCACTTCCCATCCAGATTACAAAAAAAGGTGTGATGGAGAGAGACACGGCTGTCAGCCAGGGGTATTGTAGGTCATGCCAATATTAGCTGGCAGCAGGCCGTTATCCAATTAACATTGCTTCATCACTGCAAGTAATAGCTCTCGAGTAGATGATTGAGTCATTCATGCTCTAGTGGTACTCAACTTTACTTGAGAAGGAGCCAGTGCTTCATCAAATGGGCTTTTTATTTGCTATTACTACCTGCCTAACTCTGCTAATGGAAGTGCACAGCGAGTCTGCATGGGCAAGGTGAAAGCTGGGCACTGGACAAGGGAGCATCATCTGGGCAAACACCTTATTCACTCACTCTTTTGAAAGCTGTGCATTTAAATGGTGAAAAGACAGAAATAGAAACAGCAACAAGCAAAACTCCTTACAGTGGCATTCGATTCCTACAGATTAGAAATAGAGATTCCCAACGTTGCTTGCATTTTTTTGATTTGGGGGCTTACATTTGAAAAAAATTCTCACCATCCATGAGAGCACCAAATGCCTTCCTCTCAGATGAAACTAAACAAAGGTATTCTGAAACAGCAGACCAGGCTTTCTTCAGCACTGGTCTGATACCAGCCTTTGTGTTCTTTTAGAAACTTGCTTCCCCAGTAGGTTGGTTGGTTGGTTTTACCTGTAGCCCTCGAATCTCTTGAATCTGTTTCAGAGTGGTGACCTTTTGTAGTGCAATGAACTGTCTGCTGGGAATGTTTTCTTCCAAAAGGATTAAACTGAGCTATCTGTGGTGTCCAAGTCTTCCAAGGGGCAAAAGGAAGCAACATCTCTTTTAGGATGCTTTTAGGATGAGGTTGTGGGATTTATCCACACAGCTCTTTCCTTTGCTGTTAAGAGAATGATGTTCAAAGTAGATGTAATGGCTGAATTCCTCCACGTTCTCCCTCCTTCACTGCTGCAAAACCTGCCTTTTCCCCACAGGGTCTAGTCCTGTGAAATTTGTCATCTGCTTCTTCTGTTGGCATGGGCTAACTCCCTCACACGGTTGGTGAAGCTTTGCAGGGAGAAAGGCAGGACAGGACCTCGGATTTGGGATTCGAGGCTGGCAAAAGCTGAGCGTGTTGGAAGGCGAAGGCATGCAGCAGCACTCTGGGTGGGACTGAGCCAGGCATCTAACACTAGCATGGCTCGTAGCTGACAGGGAGGAGAAATACTGGCAGCTGCTAACCATCCATGCCAACCTGCCAGCCTGAGGGAAAAATGCTGGGAATTAGCCAACGAGAGATGATTGCAATGAGGAGAAAATCAAAGGCAGGATGCAGGAGGTCAACTATTGAAATTTAGCCAGTGCCTGCTGGCTAAAGGCACTTACTATTCCTTTTTATCTCTCTAGAAATAAACAGTGTTCTCTTACTTTGTCTTTTTCCTTTCTTTGTATTCTTTGTATGTATAAATATAATGTCTTTGAAGAGTGTAGGGACTGAGCTGGGAGTGCTCTGCACAGGAGCATAGAGTGAAAGAGGTGATATATGTGGAAAAGAGGAGCAAAAGGGCAAGAAGTTTATTTCCCAGCTGGAGGGATGTTTAACACAGTAGGGAACAACAAAAGACCCTTTTTCATTGGCACCCTGGAGATATATTAGGAGTAGCTAAGGTTAGCTCTTAGAGAATGGAAAGCAGTAATGTGGTTTTCTCTTTACATGACTGTATTGGTCATTGATGTTCCTCACAGATTGCAGCACTGGCCAAAATTATTTCTGCTTTGGCTCAGGAGGTGGCAAGAACCTGAAAGCCATTATTCCCCTCATCTGCAGAGCTTTTTGTAGTGGCAAAGGGTTATATGCATCAGGCTTCAAACTCACTTGTGCTTCAGCCTTACCTCAGTAATGCCACTTCAGTCAGTCCATATGGATAGAAGGCTGGGTTTTTGGTTTTCTGAATTCCTCCCAGGGAATGTATTATTTTTCGTGCTGCCCCACAGTGCCAACACTGACCTTACAGAGGGATGACTGGAGGCTGCAGCTCTGTACTGAGGGTAAAACTGAGCATTTGGGTACTCTTTGAAGTCTGACATGACAGGACACTAATTCAGGAGAAACTATGAGACAGAACTGGATGTTGTTTTATGTGTGTTGCTTATGTAGCAGAATACAAGGTGCAAACGATGTACTTTGTTTCTAGCAGGTGAGCAATAAAACAGAAATGAGACCTTCAAGATGTGATGTGAAATTCCATCCATGTATCACTGCAAAAGCTTCCAGCTCTGCTTGATTTTTCATGCCTCAAGTGTGATGAAGAAACTAGCCACATACTTTTCATTCCACATAGTGTAGTTTCCATTATTTTCTGATGAGGGCTGTCTTGCTATTCATAACATTCTCTGATCTTTTCAGGTGGAGAAAAGCAAAATACATCTATGTTGTGGTGAGAGCTAGGCTTCAAAAAGCAAAACAGAAGTCATGTATACATGCATGTTAAGTAGAGAAAATCTTGCAATAGCTCCTTTCCTTACCTTCGGCAGTAGCTGTACAATTTATTTATTTATTTGAGTAGGCATATAAAAGTGTACTGTCAAAGAGAATAGGGAGATGGATGCACAGAATAAAATTCACCATAGCAATAATTAGACTCAATTTTTTTTGCCTTGCTTAGACTCCTGCCTGCCATTACTGTTCAGTTGGGCTCATTGACTGTGATTGCACTTGCTAGTGAAAAGGCAGTTTGCAGTGTGGAAAATTTCTTGGTCAAATATAACAAACATGATCTAAAATGTAAAAGATAGCTTGAATAGTTAAGTCCTGTGTTATGGGCATGAGGGGAAGCAATAAGAATGCATAAAAGGAGGTGGGTTTGTTTTGTTTGTTTGTTTGGGTTTTTTTAGTTTTTTGTTTTTATTTGCTGTGTTCAAAAATATATGAATGAAAATGAGATGGCTGAGCCGTGACTGTGCCTCAGCTCTGAACACTGTGGCCCTGCAGACTGAAAGATCACTCCCTCTCCTCCCCCTCCACTTAAAATTCTCTTACCTTTGCTTTATCTCTTATCTAAAAACCCCTTTCAATTTCCTTAAAGACTTCAAACCAGGTATCTGCTCCTTTAGAGTCCAGAAATACAGGCTGGGCATTTGACTAAACACACATAAGGTCCATTGAAGGCACCTGTCTGCTTCACATCATCAAACACCACAACCTGTAAGGTACTTTCTGATTACAGGACCAAGTTTTGTTCCCAAGACCTCCAAAAATAAGATTTTAATCTTCATTCATCACTTTCTGACAAGGATTCCCTGGTGAATATTGTCAGACTGACTGTTTTTCTCAGCTACTGATGAAATTGAGCATGTTATGGGGTGGAATATGCTATGTATTCAAATGATGCATTGCAGCAGTCAACAAACATTAAGCCTAGGAAATATGGTTCAATTTGGAAGTGAAGTATGGGTTTTAGGTGAGCAGAAGGCAATTGAATTGTGCTAGGATTTGGGAATGAGATGCTTTTTGTGAATTTTACAGGGTTGGGATTTTTTAGAGGAAGAAGTAGACACAAACATTTTGTTAAATTTGATGCAAACTCTGAAGAGCAAAATGTCTGGTTTATTCCAGGATTTTTGTGCTGTAATGAGTTTTCATCTGTCCCATTTTGATGAGAGACAGCCAGAAAATACCTCTGAGTACCAGTGCAGTCTAACACTACTAAAAGCGTTGTCCTTGGGTACTTTATTTCCTTTAATAAAATAAATAAATAGGAGCAGCTGCAGCTGGTCAAATTACAGCTCTAGCCCAGGCTTGGTTTGTTCAAAAAAGTGAGTTTTAATTTCTCTGAAAGCGCTTGTGAGGAGCCTTGTGTGATTGTTTTAAAGACTTAAATGAAAAAAAAGTATCAGGCATCTCTCTCAGAAGCATGTTGTAAATTACTGGGGAAAGATATCAAGAGAGCCACTGGCAATTGTTTTGAAGCCAGATTAAAATCAACTGAAAAATTTGGCATGGGTTTTTAGCAACAAACTCTTCAATGATATATGTATGACTGCACATTGTTTCATAACTGTAAGGCAAATGGCCTTTGAGAGAGACAAAATTTAGACACCCCTTTAAGAAATTTGGTGCTCAGAACTGTCTAGTTCAGTGGAATTCAGCATCCTAAAAGAAGATAGATCAGATTTGCTAATCAACCTTTCTGTTGCTCTCTTTGCTTAACCTTGCTTGACCTTTTAAGAGTTGATGGCATCAAAGTGTGCATTTAACTGTGTCTATTTCCCTGCACACAGAAGTAGTTGAAATATTTCTTTTTTTCTTTTTTTTTTTCTTTTTTTTTTTTAGAAGCCTTTAAAAGACATTGTGGAGAAAGTTGACTTGCAATTGAAATGGTACCCTGCTCTTTGCTGGGGGTCCACAGTCAAAATAACCATACTGAACTGAGAATGGCAGAAAACTGCAATACTAAAACTTCCAGTAAAACCAAAATATAAACAAGGTGTCACCAAACAGCTGGAATTGAGAGGTATCAGCTCTGAAGTTAAATAATGGTAATATAAAACCTTCAGCAGTAGATTTCTGAGGTCTCTTGTGACCAGATAAAATACTGTCATCACCTCTCTGCACATGCTAGAGTGGAAGTTGATGCATCATTTGGGAATTACAGCACAGGTCTGTGCATCAGGTCAGTGATGATTAAATCACCTTGTGTGAACCACTCAGCAATGTTTACCTCTCTCTAAATGCTGTGGTTCACATTACCTCACAGGGAGGTGAGCAGACTGACCCACAGCTGGCACAGCTGCTGATCCCGGGCCAGCCCACATACCTGACCCAGAGCTTCCAGCTTATCAGTCCTCAGCCAGTTTCAGTCTCCATTTCTTCCCTCTGTATAAGGCACTGAGGAGCTTATTGGACTAACTGCAGCATTCCTCAGGATGATCAGGACAGGATGGAGCTGCTCACCTTACCTGGGTGACTGGTCCTGGGTGACAGGTGGGGTCTGCTCTGTGTCCTCTGCCTGTTCTTGCATCACTCCTGAGGTCCTGTGCATTGACAAGAGCTGCTGAAACTACCACATCCAAGAGGAAAGTAGGATTGGAGGCATGGAGCAGATCAGAACGAGCCTGTGAATTGCTACAGGCTTCCTGTCCCTCACCAGGAGACTGGGGCACTTTGAGGATGCTTAATTAGGAAATTTTGCTTAAGTGACAGCAGTTGCAGACCATCCCATATATCCCAAACAACAGGCAAGCAGGTTCCTAGCAAGACTTAATCTCTTCCAAAGAGAGCTGATCATTCTTGGCACATGGGAGGTGTAGGTTTTCAGGACATCAAAAACAGGCCATCTTTCTTTTAGTGTTGAGGGAACCATATTTAGTTGACTATATATTGCACCTGGTCTGCATCATTCCCTGCAGCAGCTGCTCATCATGTCAGAGCAGCACTTCAGAAAAATGGAAGTGTACAGACTTACTGTAAGGATAGGAGAGAGATTTGGCAAGTGTGAGCCAGGATGGATTCCTGGGTGCTGTTGTGTTCTCAGTGCTTCCTTCTGTTCCTGTAGTGTCAGATGTACTTCCCAAAGACAGGGCTGAGGTGGGTTTATGGGGGTAGTAAAAGAAAGGAGACCATCTAAATAAATGAATTGGCCTAGAAGGGGATCTGGACAGGGCTAATAGTTCAAAGATGTGTGGGCATCCAGTATTTTGTACTTCAAACACATGGTAATATTCTGCTTGAAATTTGCTTGCTTTGAGTTGTGATAGGACCAAATTCCCATCACATCTCTGCATATACCTCTTACTTTATGTTCCCAGAATGGATGGGAGTGCTGTCTGTGTTAATGTTTCAAGGTTTAGAAAGTAGATCAAAAGAAAAAAAAAGGATTGTCCATTCAGATTTTACCAGTACAGTTCTTAGTTTCTGGAAAAAATACTTTTGATCAAGTGATCCTGGATTTTTGAGACTGTCATCTAGGAGGCTGAGACTACATTTCTGACTGTGTAAAGAAAACTTTTGCTTCTGAGAAGTGTCTTGGGTTTTCACTTATCTTTGAAATTCAGACCTGTAATTCTCTGTTTCAAGGGCCTGCAGCTAATAAGAAAAAAGTCTTAAACAACTCTGAAAGCAAAATATCTTTCCATCTCTGACCACAGAACAGTAGTACAACACGCCTAGCCACCTCTCTCCTCAGATATACAGGCAGCCTTCAGAGAAAATTTGCCTGCCAGAGGATTCCTGGTCAAGTAAAAACAGAGTAAATTTGAGTTGTTTCCTGTTTCCTTCAAAGGACAATGTTGGAGCCAGTAAGCTTTCAAGACAGGAAAAAGCTATGGAGAGACAAAACCTGACAACTTCCCTTCTGATCTCCATAGAGAAGTAGTGCTCATTTCTGTTTTTGGAAGGGGAAACTGGTCTTGAGGTGGATAGGTCTGCAGCCATTCAACCTGCCCGTTGAATTCAACTATTTTCTAACCTTATTTTTGTCTGACTGACTTGTTGTACTTTGGATGGCTTTCTGCATATGGCATTTTTGTTTGGACATAAAACAAATCAAGAAGTTTCTGTCTATTCCTTCAATTTGCTAGTTTTCAGGAGACTGAACACATCAAACCACATTTTAATGGGTATGTTTTAAATGCTGGAATTGATTTGACAAATGCAAGGCACAAAAAATGGAGAGTTGCCTGTCGTTTATAAGAGCCACGTCTCCTTGTCATTTTTGCCCACTTTATGTAAGCAGTAGCCATTGAGGTCACATAATATCTATACCATTGTCCAAGGAAGTGAAGAATGAAGAGATATCCCTGAGATAGATAAGCGCTGGGGCATTCTACAAAGAAACTTGTCCACATTTATAAAGTCATCACTGCATTCAAAAAGCAGAAAGCATTGCTTTCAGTAGTGGCAGAAGCCTTTAAATCACTAATTTCCATTACTTTTTTCCCTGTCTTCAGTGTATCTTGCAGGTGGAGGACTGAGAACAACACCCTGTGAGGGCTACCTCAGGCTTGGTTTAGTTTTGCTTCCTTTTCAAAGATGAGCCTAATCCTTCCCTTACAGGTTTTATTTCACTCTTATGCATGAACTCTCCACTTGGAAAACTCAGTTGAGAGGGCCTACACAAGTAAATTGTTTAGGACAAGCATTTTATTACGTTTCTGGCCTTTGTCACAGCCATGGTGATCCTAGCAGGAGCTGCCCTGGACCTCTGCAAACAGCTCAGTGGGGCAGACAGGCACTGCACACATAAACTGCTCTGCAGGGGGTTTCAAGTCAATCCCAGCCTCAGAGAACCAGACCGTTTGCATCATCTGCTCTTGCACTCTCATTTTAGTTCTCAGATATTGTTTTAATCTGAATTATTTGACCAAGTTACATTTTGGTTTTGTAACTGCTTTTCTGCAGAGGAATTGCTTAGCTAAAAGGCTGTGAGAATTTATGGTCATTTCTTGTCACTTGTGCTTTCAACCTCTTGGTTGAATGATAAGGTGGTAGTGAAGACCACTCTAAATATTCTCTTTCAGGAATGGGTATTTTACTCATATCTAGGCTTTTCTTTTCCCAAACTGCTCTGATTTTGGTAAAAAGGTCAGGTGTCATATGTGTTCTCAAGAGACTCCAAAGGTGTCTTTGCTATTGTAAAAATCAGAAGAAACCAAAATGGTTATAACCATTTGACCAATTTGTTTTCCTTCCAATACTACTATTTTCTTAAAGCCAAGGTTTTCATGAGGCCTTTCTGTAATTAGTTGTCTGTGCTGTGATTTTTTTTACATTTAAGGGAGAAAGTAATTCCATTTGCAGATTGCAACTCTTGTCCATCTGTCAGATGGGTGTGTATTTACAAGATGAATGCCTGTTTCTCATTTCTCCCATTAGAACAAAGGTTACTCTGTCATTGTCCACAGAAACCTTTTGGACTGGCTTGCTTTGGTGTGTGCATGCCCTTCTTTTGGTACAATGCTGAGTACCCTGTGGGACTCTAGTAGTGACCAAAGGGACAGAAGGAATTTTGGGGATAAACCCTGTTCCCGTGGCTAAAACTCTTTAAAACCACCACCCTGATCTGCTGGAGAGTGATGGAGAGCTGGGCTCTGTGTTGTGTTCTCCCCTTGCCTGTCCCTGCTGAGGTCAACCAGCTGCTGCCCTGCTACCTCTGAGTATGGGGTTCTCCAGCACCAAATGTGGGAAGGACTTGGGAAAGCAGCAGCCCCTGGGCAGGCTGGCATTTCCACACCCTCTTTATGCACACAGTATTGGCACGTCAATGCTCTTGCTCAATCCTATCAGCTGCATATCGTTCTATTCTGGGGAAGGTGAGAGCAGTGCTGGAAATGACTCAGCTCCAAAAGGTATCAGCTTTACTCCTTTGACCCCCCCAGAGTTGTTCCTTGCTCTAGGTTTGTGCAGTAGCTACCGTACAAGGGGGAAACATCACTTTTTTAGAAAACAACAGTGAGAAATTGCATGGCTGCCTGTCAAGTGGAAGCATTTTTCCTTTGGAGTTTATATGGCTGATGAGTTCTCTGCACTTCAGCAGTGCTCTGTTTTGCCAGGGGTTTTTAAAGGTCCTTGAGAAGCCTCTACAGCAAATGAAGGAACCTTGGCAAGATCCTGCATTACACCATGCCCTGCCCAGCATTCCTGTAGTTCTTACCATTTCCTGCCCCTTACAGCATGGCTGTGACTTTGGACAGCAAGCACATTCTGTATTTCCCAAACTGATGTTTTAAATGTCTTTATCTGTGGGGGTTTTACAGTGTGCAGTGCACAGGGGCAGGGGGATTTTTGGTTTGTGTGCTTAAGTGCTGGTTTGTGCCTGTTCTGTTTCCTCTTACATCCTCCTTCCCCGTCTCTTGTACCTGAAATATGAAATTAAATCTAACATAGCAGTACCTTCAGACAGAGGCAACACTTGGCTGTGCCAGTTCCCCAGTGGCTTTAAACTGCTGGCTGCAATACTGCAAACACATTCAGACTCTGGCTTGGCCAGCACTTCCCCCCAGCTATCTGCATGTTTGCTCTCCAGGCTTTATTTTACCTACACTATTGGAGACTCTGGAGTCACAGCCCATGTCTCATTGTTATGCATGGATGGAAAATATTCCTGTACTTATTTGCATTCATTAGCTGTTGGGAGCTCCTCTGTTGAGGTCTCTAGCCTTGTTTTTACAGTGCTTTTGGCAGTGTTTCTGCACTTGGTGTGCGAATTTTTATGATCTGTTGCATGTTATTCATGCAATTTCCTGCCCTGTAATGGTATCAGTTTTCTAGACACAGAGGAATACAAACGAAAACCCAGGAGCCTGCATTAGCATAAAATGTCCCAGTTCTGTCAGTTTGATTAATTTGTCTCTTTGTCTCCACTCTATATGATAAGTGCTATTAATGGTTGCAACACTTCATATGTCAAAGTCTTTCTTCCTAATGACTTGAAAATGTGGTTTATTTCCCCCTTTTTTGTATTATTTTTCTCATTTAGCATTCCACTCAAGTATAGATTTATGCCATGCTCTTTCATTATCTTACTGGTTGCAGCACTGGAGTGATTACATATGGTGTAGGGTATGAGCAAAGATGCGATCCCAGGGGCAGCAGCTGCTGATGCAAGCTGAAAATAGATCCAGCGTATGCTCAGCACTTTTCCCAGAGGTCTTTTATTTATTAGGAACAGTCTTGGTACAGGACAGCTCAGACCCTCATTTAGCAAGATGACTTTTTGCCTTTCAAGAACAGTGTAGTGACTTTGCTCTATTTACTGACTACTGTGTAATTCTTTTTTTTCACCATCTCCTGTGGAAGCAGAGACTTTACCTAACATAAATTGTAATATAATCCTGATTTATAATGAAGTCAAGAAATGACAGGCTCCATTTGAAGTAATGGAACTTGACAGATCTAAGGTTTAAATTAAATAATCCTATTTGTAAGACAGCATTTCTACGTGGTACACTGATTTAAAATGAACTTCAGTTCTTCTTCAACAAATCCTTTACCATTCTCTGTGTTTTACCTTCCACAGAGGCTTTTTGGGGGACAAAGTTCATTTGAAGAGAGCAGTTTTTTATTTGAAAGCGTGTATGGAACAATACATTGTTTTCTTTCCCAAAGTTCTTACCAATTGTTTCACAGCAAACAACTTTAATTACAGAGGAAAAATTAATGTAGGTCACTTATTCAGGCCAAGCCACAGCTAACCTGCTTCGGTGGCCAGAAGAGGCCAATTGCTGAGAATGAAGAGAGGGAGGATGCTGGAGGGAAAATAGTGAGGAGGGTTGTGGCTCGACTCTTCCCCTCCCAGAAGCAGAGTTTCCTTCTCACTGTGATTTCTGTGGAGAGAGAAGGTCACCTCTCCTTGCTGTCCTTCCCTTCCAGCTGGCAGAGGGGGACACTCAAAGATGATGTTTCCTCCTGCCTCCGCACCCCACTTTTCTTCATCTGTCACTGTCATACCAATGCGAGCAAGGAGAGCCCCGGGGTGCACAAATGGAAAGGTGCTCCTGCTGTGGCTGCTGGAAGCTGGCAGTCAGCACTGGAGTGGGGGTTGGTGGAACAAAAGGCTTGCAGAGGAAAAAAAGAGACCAGGCAGGGAGCATGAGATGCTGCAGAAATTATCAAAAAAGGCAGTGGGATAAAAACACTAAAGGTATAGTGCATGATTTTTTTGGCTTAGATTGAGGGAAGCTGTTTTAGACAATGCCCCCTTCTCTTTTCTCTCACTCAGTGATGTGGTTTTGCCTTCCTTTCTAGCTGTATTTAGCTGCAGCTGCCCTCTCCAGTGTCTTTCTAATTTTCCTTCACCTGGCAGGGATGTGGCCCTTTCCCCAGGATTCTGACAGATGCTCTCACCCTGGACCAGCCTCCAATGCTCAGGCAGAAAGGTCCCAGTGTGTGTGTTCAGCTCGGTAACGTGCCTGTTGTTCCTGTGTCACCCTGCCACCATCACCCTTCTCTCCTGAGAGGCCATGGAAGGTGTCAGAGGGCAGGGTGGGCACTGACCCACAGGGTCCCACTTGGGGAGGGCAGCCTCTCCTGCCCTGAGGCTGTGAGAGCCATCTGCCTGGGCTGGAGCTTCAGCACCGTGTCTGCCCCGCCGTGCATGGTTTCAGGACCAAGCAGCTTCTTTCTCCTCTTTGTGGTGGGCTCCAACAAACAACAGACAGTGAAGGTGAGATAACTGCTAAGGAGGGTGTTGCTGGGACTGGAGCCCAGCCTGGGACATGGCATGAGAGGCTCCTGGTCCCATGTCCTGCTCTCTATGTGATTAAGAACTTTTTTTCCCCAGCGCTTGCAGCGAATTAATAATTTCTATCAATTAGAAACCAAGCCAAATCTCCCCAATGCACTCAAGAAAGAACAGGACTCAAGAGTGTCACTGAGAAATGGGAGGAAAAACACACTCACAAAGCCAGAGTGGTGCAGGCAAGTGGAAAAGATGAAGACAAGGAGTATCCATGCAGCAAACATGGCATTGGCATCATGTGGGCCCTTGCTCCTTATTTAAGGAAAAAGCCAGCAAGGCTCAGAGTAAAAATCCATCAAGAGGTTTTACAGTTGCTGCTGGTAGCTTGCACACTGCCCATCTCCCTCCTCCAAGAGACGTGTGCATGGCTACAGGCATGGCTTTCTGTTCACTTGGAATTAATGGGATTATACTAGGCAGGAGAGGAGGCAGGGCACACTGAATTCTGCGAGTACAGAGCGTCAGCCTGAGCTGCGTGATCTTTAGAAAAATACAAGTAAAACAAAATAAAGTAGCACGAAGCAATTCCAGGGTGCTTCAGTATGCACATAAACTGGTTTTCATTGCTCACAGCACACATAAATATGCACTGGTGACTGAGGCAGCAGAGTAACACTTAGCTGTTCGTTATTTTATCAGACAGTGATAATTGTAGTTAATATTTCCTTAGTAGTGTCTCTGAGAGTTTATTTATGCTGTTAATAATCTGAGCAGCTGTAATGATGCTAGCTGCCAGAGCTGTAGCCTTTTAGAATCACTCCAGTGTGGCAATGATACGACGGTAATAGAAATCCAAGGAAAAAGCGATCTTTTCAGAGCAGATGGGGCTAATTCAATCCCTTTCACACACATTCACGTTATCTAGTTTCTTTCTCACACTAGCATGCGTGGGTGCACGTGAGCATATGTAGTCACACGCACACACACAAATAGCTGTAAAGTCCCACCTTCTACCCTCTGAGGAAGTCAAGCTGGAAATGCCATAATTTTTCTGTGTGAAGTCTTTTTGGGGCTTCTAGGGTGCATGGCATTTTCTACCCCTTGATTTCTGGGTAGATCTTAAAAATACCATGTCTGAAGCAGAAACTTGAAAGTCATTTCCTTGGAGACAGCCCAGAGCTGGGCTGCACTGGGATGCTGTTGCCCAACCTTCCCATCTTTCCCTGCCTTTGACCTCTTTACTGTGGGTCACTCCTGCTAAACCTGAACTCCTTTAGGGACTAAAAGAGCCATTTACCTTTTACTCATAGCAGACATGAAATCTCAGCAAGAAGGCAAATGCCTGCAATTTTTTCTGGTGGGATTTACAGAACCTAGTTAACCTTTTGGGCCACTGAGAGAAGAGTTAACTGCTCCTCATGCAGGATGGGAGGGAACCAACTTTGCCAGCTCAGCAGTGGCTGGTTCTCCTCACAAACCTGCATTGCTGAGCTGAGCAGCATTGCAGGTCATTGATGAAAAGTTCCAAGCAGTGGAACAAAAGCCACTGTAATCCTCAGACCTGTTGTAGCCATGCAAGAACAAAAACAAGGTGATGGCAGAAGAATTGCACA
Source organism: Dicaeum eximium (assembly GCA_013396995.1). NCBI lineage: Eukaryota > Metazoa > Chordata > Aves > Passeriformes > Dicaeidae > Dicaeum > Dicaeum eximium. The sequence continues at coordinate 1,169,464 of VWZP01008070.1, read as the reverse complement.
TCCAAATACCAGAAATTAAATGGCAAGGCAGGGGAGGAGAAGGAAAATTGGAACAAATGCAGCATTTGGCAGGTTTTCTTTTAAAAATAAGATGCTTGTAGGAAGCTGGGTCACTTTTACAGGGTTTCAGCCTGCCAGTTAATAGCTGTAATTTCTTGGTTACCTCATTAAGTGCAGTAGTAAAGCCTTTTACATTCATTTCCATCACAGCCCAGCAAGAGCATCTCTGGATTTAAAATGTTACGATGTTTTCTGGGCAGCACTGTCTGCTGCCCCAGTGTAAGGCTGCCAGTGATTTTATGTGCTGTGCTATGCCAGCACACGGTGACAGGCTGTGCCAGAAGCATGGGTGTCATCAGCCCTGTGGAAACCAGGACAGAGCATCCGTGAGCTGCTTTGGATGTTCCCAGCCCTGTCTGCTGAGCCTGCTTCTCCTCCAGCTCCTTTGTCTTCTGAGTTAGTGCTCTTCCTCAGAGAGCAGCCTTGCGGGTTTTTAAATCATATCTGACAGAGAGCTTCTTCCTCTCCTACACTGCATGGAGTGTAATAGTAGGGCTTGTAGTGAGGTGGCTTGCTGTGAAGTACTCCTTGTTTTTATGAAGTAATTACAGTGTATTTAATGCACTGTGTATTTAATGCACTATTACATAGTTCGTGTGCATAAATACATTCTGCCATGCCTGGGAAAGAGGAGTATTGGTGAATTTACAAGTCTTGGTAATTTTTTAGTGTTGTTGTGCTTACTTGTATATCAATTACAGCTTCAGAAACTCTGAACCACTCCTCTAAGCACCCCTCTGAATTAGCAAAATTCTACACTCATCTTCATTTTCTGCCTATTTTGATATTTCCTGATGTAATTTGGAGACTTCTAGGATTGTTTCTTTATTCTAAAAGTTCTGAAACTGCTTTTGTTTTCCCTTTTTCTACCCACTTTGGCTCATGTTATGTACTTAAACAGATCTTTCACAGACTCCTCTCTCACAATTTATATTCTGTGAAAGCTTTCCCACTCCTTCCTCACCCCCCCCTTACTGCTAACACTTTCTCTTGTTTTTCTTTCTTTTTTAATCTTGGGGTCAGTTTAATTTTCCTTTTGCAAAAATGTGGGACTAATTTTAATTTTAAATTACAGTTGCACTTTAATTCTGATGATGCTTTTCAGTTAAAATCTGTTCATTTCTGCTTGTTTCTTCCCCACTGGTCTCAGTATGGCTTGCACAGGCACGCAGGGAGCAAAGGCAGCGTTTCTGCTGAGCCACCTTCTTGTGGTGTCCTTTGTTACTGTGTTCCAGGTTTCTTAAGATGCACGTTTCACTGGAAAACACAAAAGAATTTGAAACAGCCAGGTATCACAGCCATGTTTCCCTTTGCTTTCTCTTCCAGTTCATGCCTGAGTGTTTAAGTTGCTGCTTAGTGCCACTGTTTTTAACATGTGCTTTGTTGACTGAATAACGTTGTGGCCGTGTTGTCCCTTTAGAGGGACTGTTCTTTGAAACATCTTCATCTCTAACTTTCTTTTTAACACCTTCACTCAGAGTCTCACCTTAGCAGCCCCAAAGTTCTCCTCCCAAAGCCTTTTCACCTAGGCTTGCCTGCAGGCACTCTTTTGACAAGAACTTGGAGTTTTCTGTCTTCTTGTTTTGCCATGGACAACCTCTGACATCAGCAACATACCCCAAGCCACAGAATTAGTTAGGAAAAAATAATAAAATGGTATTTGACTTCAGAACAGGTAACTGAGTGAGATTTTAATATAAGGGCTCTGGCAGGTATCATGTGGCAGGTTTGCTTGCAGGGATTTAAGAAGTTTCCCCCTCCAGTCCAAGAGCTGTTTTGCCAAAGGTGTTGTGCTGCTGTGAGGTGGCAGAGAGAGGTGCAATACAGACCTGCCTCCTTGAGCTGCCCAGCTTCTCATGACTGAGTTTCTCTGTGGCCCAGAGGAGCAGCCATGCAGGCAAATGTCCCCTTTTGCTCAGAAGACTGCTGTGAGTGGTACAATCTAGGGCTGCCCAATGGGTACATCTGGCAGTGACGGAATTTTAAGAGTAGATGTGATGTAGGCAGCGCATCCCTGCTATGGAAGAGCACTGCATCTTCCTGTCCTACAGCCTTTCAGTTTTCCAAGTGTATTCATTGATCTTTGGTAAGATGCCTGCTGCTTCCTGCACTGACATGTGTCTGCAGCAAAGCATTGAGGCTTATGCCTATGATTCCTACCTTCCTTCGTAATAAAGAGTGTATATTCCGAAAGGTGTAGCAAATTCAACAAATTGCTTTTTCCTCAGAATTTTTAGAGATGCTGAAAATGTGCAGGGATACTGTCACGATTTCCAAAAGTAAATTCTTTGCATTGATTTGAAACCAGTCTCACTTTTGAAAGGTTGAAAGAATTTCAATTTGGCTTCAGTAACTCTGAGAGGAAATAAAACTAGAAGCTGTGGATTAAAATAAGCATTGCAGTTGGATCAGAGATTATTTTTACTTTTACTACATTCTAGGTTATTTTTTAATTTCCTAGACATCTTCTGATTCGCTCTTCCTCTTTGGTTCCTCTGACATTACTGGCTTCAGATTTAAGGCCTGGGGTTTTTGAGAGTGCTTCAAAGCTGGTGCCATTGCCACAGTGAATTTGATTCAGACAAACCTAAGTCTGTGGGTGCCTCAACTCTCACACTCCGCCTGTGAGCCACGTGTGGTGGCGTGCTGACACAGCCACGCTACGGCCATCGATCTGGTGGCTGTTTATGCCCTCTTTGTGCTTGGCAATCAATTCCGACCCGCTCGCCCGCCACCAGCGCTGACGCACTTCTCACGGAGCAGTGGACACAGTTTGTGATTATTGCTTCCCGTCCTCCAGGCGAGTCCAGCGTGAATGACTTCTCCCTGGTCCCCGTGTCACCTCCTGCAGTCACACCTGCCACGCTGGAGTGCGCTGCGGGCACAGAGGGACATTGGTCGCTCCTTCCTTTTCAGGTGCTGAGCAGGAGGCTCTTCAAAGTGCTCCTGCTGCCCCTGGGTGCATTCATTATGTCAGAGAGAGGAGAATGAGAAGTCACTTAGTTTGCCTCTACTCTCACACAGACACTCAGGGCTTCTTGTTGTCTGGCCAACAGCTGGGATTTCGGGGGGAAGCTGGGGCACTTGCAGAGGTTTTTCTTTTGAAACACAAAATTGGAAGTTAGACAAGCACTTCCAGTGTGGCATCATCTGTAAAAGTGCCCCTAAGGGCAGTTAAGCATCTTCCTGAAGCTCTCAGTCTGACAGCCTCAAGAGGCTGGAGGATGCACTGGAAAGATGCCAGGATACCCCTTATACGCTCAGGGTGTGGCTTTGCAGATGGCAGTTTTTCCAGGGGGACTTTTGAAATTAACAATTGGGTAATGGGCCTCCTGAAGAAAGGAGCTGTGTTTCTCTGTTTCTCTGCTCCCCTGGGGTGTGTTCATGCCCAGAGAATTCATGGTGATGGTGTGGTGGCCTCCCACCCCTGCGATGCGATGTGATGTGATGTGATGTGGGAGAGGCCACACTGTCGCTTGGTCTTCAGGTTATTCTTCTGCACAAAGTCTGTATGCGCTACCAGAAGAAGCAGAATGTTAAACTGGGGCTGACAGGGTATCTATTTAATTTTAAAAGCATTTTTAGAGTGAAAACAAAGGCCTATCTTTGTTGGTCTTCTCCATCAGCATCTTGTACATTTTTTTGTTGTTTAAAAGCTTACATAATACAAATACCAGCAACTGATGCTTCTCACCCAAGTGGAATTTTTAAAGAGTGGTCGCTCATTTTAGGAGCCCCACAGCCTTATGAGCAAATAAATAAGGGAAATGCATCTGCAGCCTACTGGTAAGAGAACATTTAAATGCTGTTAAATTAAAGAGGGGAAATGCAGTAAAATACTGGTGTGGCATTGCCTTACAATAGTATTCTGCTGTAATCTCTTCTGATTTTTCTCCTGCCTCCTGCATGTTCTCACCTTATGTAAAAGGATCATGGTTTCAAAACAATTCCTGGCTGTGTGCATATATAGGAACAAACCATGATGTCTTAACACCGTTGGTTTTGCACATGTGACTGATCTGTTTGAGCCTAGTAATATACTTAAATCTTTCAGAGAGTTTTCCTAAACCAAATAAACTCAAGCTAGGAAAAAGCTAGGCTTCACCATCCCAGGTAAAAATAACCAAGTAAATAACCAGGAAGTCTCTTAATTCTGAATGGAATAACAGCTTTGGTGACTGATTTTGGTTATCAGATTACCCTGTGAAAATAACTTCTGTGCTATACTTGCAATTGGCTGTAGAAGAAAAAGAATACACTCTGTGCTAATTTTAGCAAATAAGATTAGAGTTAATATTTAATCCCAGAGACCTTCTTCAGGCTGTGGAAAAAAATAGCAGCAGTTAACTGTCACTAATCTTATCTCCTATTTTTCTAGCATGTGTTTGATTATATAACTTGTAGTGCTGGGAACCCGCTGGCTGAGTGAGAAGTTGGTGGTTTGTTGGCTTCATGCTTGGGCATATTAGACAACGTCAGGGCTGAGAGGGATTAAAAAGCTCTACACGTGCTTTAGACTGCAGTAGCAGTGCTGAAAGGCCAGTAAAACAGGTACCACAGCAGACCTGCTATGGAACAGTATGTGAATAACTGATTCATTTGGAGTTCTGCAAGAAACAGTTACATTTCTACTATTTTACTATCCAGTTGTTTTAAATAATACTTAGTTTGAGATTTGATATTCAGCATGTGAAGTTTGATTCAATCTTCCTTTCTTCCTTCCCCACAAAATGGCTTAATTGAGTTGATGATTGGAAATTAGACATGAGGGGTTTCTAAATGTTCTTAGGTGCCTGATGATGAATTTACCTGAAAATCAAAATACTAAAAATATAAACCATTAACCTACAAGCAGCTTGCACGCTTCACAGCAAACCTATCAGTGTTCCTATTGAGTTTTAACAAGTCTACTCAAATGTGTAAAGATAATAAAATGCGCCTGCACTGCTCTGTCAGGACTTGTGCGTTCTCAGTGGGTCTGAAGGTCTCACCACCTAAATTACCCTCAATTCAGTAGGATTTAGCAACTAATGTTCTGCAGATTTCATTGTATCCCTGGAGGGGAGGAGAGGGCTCTGCCCTCTCACGCCACCGCCAATGAGCTTGTTCTTTGCATGTGCCCCAGGTATGCTTTATTTGGAAAGGAACAATTGCATGTGCATTTGCTGTTGAACTTTATTGCCTTTTCTAGCAGATCATTGGCACTGTGCCCTCATTAACACAGAAATTAGCCCTGGAAAAATCTACTAAATTAAAGCCCAGCTCTCCAGAACAAGGTTGCGCTTTGTTAGCTTTCCTTTGCAGTACTCAGACATAAAGTATCCATCATCTTCCCTGGAAAGCCTTCCAAGACTGCTCTGAATTGACTGTTAGGTTAAGAGTCAGGGGAAAAATCCCTACATTTTAATTTCTTTTTGCTGCAAATGCCAATAGTGCCCCATAGCAAACCAGACAGTTCTTCTCTGTTCTTGATGTTAGTTTGCATCAGATTACTGTAAACATTTCCTTGCTCCATTTTAGATACTGGCTTGCCAAGTTTGACATTCCTACATGTTTACAGTGATCTTTTCTTGCCCTTAATCACTTTTCCCCTCTTTAAATTGAAGTCAGACTTTGCTGGCATTTTGCAGGGGTTGACCTTCCCCGCTCCAGATGCAGCTTTTCATACAGATGCCATTCCGAGCGGGGTTACCAGACATCCATGTTTCCTTTGGAAATAACCCTCCCTCCCACCCCCCCATAAGAAATACTGTCTGTGCAGAATTGGAGGATTTTGTCTATTTGTCTGGGATTTTGAGACATCTGGAAGTCTGGGCAGCTCGCTAATGAGCATGCACTGATGAACTCTGCGGCGCACAGCGAGTCCAGCCCATCCGCAGAAATGTCAGCCCTCTGCTGACTCTGTGTGTGCTCCGAGGCCACGTCCCGTGTGTCCAGACCAGCACAGAGACCTCCATGGCACCCCTGATCAGCCCTCACGGAGGACACGGATACAGAGCCAGTTCACCCACAGCGCTGCGTCTCCCACGGTGCCTGTGTGTGTACAGCTATGTTTAAAATAGAATTTCTGACCTAGAAGTCCCTTACAAAAAGATGGTGTTCCCAATGTGGAAGTGAGCTAACCCTCTTCCTAATTTTAGAACAGTACAGGCTCAGAACTAGAAGAATGCTTTGTGAAAAATGCTCTATTTGCATCTGTAATGCTGTCTGCTTTACTAGCATTTATTGCTGACTGTCTTCTCAGCTTCTTATTCTCCCATCTGACAGTACTCAATATTCTTTTCCTTGAATTATCCAGTTTTTTGTTAATGACCAGCGAAAAAGGGAAGGCAGAGAGTCTAGCAACAGTACAACTATTCCTCCAAAAGGAAAAAGCATTACCCGGAATGCATCAAGGAAATATAATGAGAGATGATGGAGGAAAATAAGAGAAATATTTCCTCACAAGGAGGTTTTAAGTAGAGTCTGGCAATGATCTCCCAAAGGAAGTAGTGGAAGTCTGGTCACTTAAATCAATTAGGACTAACCAGAGCATCACACTCCACAGGACTCTGTAAGGAGAAAAGCAATGTCAAACTGAGCTAAAATAGACTTTGTGTGCTTATTTTCTGCAGGGCTGCTGTCTGTGTTTTTTTGGTAAATTTAATATGGCTAATACTGATTAACATCTCTTGATGGTGATCAAATCATTGCATTGTTTCCAGCCTGTTCCTCAATAGCACACACTCACAAGGGCATGGCCATACAAAACACATCCCCCAGCTCAGCTAACTCAGTCTGGAAGACAAGAGGCAGATAAAGAGCAGGAGAAGTTGTTTTCTCTCACCTTAGCAGTGGTCAGGCTTGTTATTGCCAGAAGGCTGAATTGACACAGACCTCCCTGCTGCATGCTGAGCACAGAGTACCTGTGGCAGCATAGCAGAGGCAGGGGCTGCACGTGGACTTGGTCTCTTGGATTGCTGTAGAGCAAGGAGGTGTGCCAGGTACCTTAGGCAGGGCTGCAGTACCCGTGTCCTCTGTGCACTGCACAGGTTTAATGCATACAAGACCAGCTGGGGACAGAAGCAAGACAAATAAAGTGCTTTATCCTTAGTCTTGGTGGGCTGTTTGTCATGGTCCAAGTACACAGGAGAGATCCTCTCATACCCTGCTTTGAAACATAAGGGAAAGAAATCAAGTCTCCAAGAAGCTAGGATCTTTGCTTTTCTGTCTGTGTGAGCATTGTTGTTTTATATGTATGCTTTACCTTTTCCCTGCCTGGTTTTTTAGTAGCCAGTCAGTTCCATTTAAACAATAGAAATGGGTAGAAATTGGAATAAGGCAAAGGATTGAAAGGCAGGGAAGCAGTGACTTGGCATATGAGCTTGGACAGGGTGCCCGGTGCAGGTTTCCACAAAGTGACCTGCCTGCTTAAACATTAATTTACACAGAAAATACAGTTTAAAAGCAAACAACTCTTGGACATCTCGTTTTCAATAGAGAAAAAAAAAAAACAAAAAACCCTGGGATTGTTGCTGGCATGGGTATTACCCATCCAACAAAGGTCTCTCTCACCTGTAAATGAAGACTGTTACAACAGAGAAATTATCTCTTTCCTTCTGCAAACATAGATCAACTTGTTTTCACTAACTTTTTTTCACTGGGATGCATCAGTCAGATCAAATAATTTTAAAAGACTGTCCTTATCCCCTCCTAGAGAAATGCCTGTGTGGTGGTAGTACATGCACCTTCAAAGCCTTTTCTTTCCCGGTGTGCAGTGTTCATAGTCACGCTCCAGTGGCTCGATTCCAGCCTTCCTGCCAGAATGCATCAGATGCAAGCAGTCCCAAAACTGGTGGGGCCGAGGCAGGGAACCTGCCACGGGAGCCGAATCAATATTTAGACAGCTTCAGGCAGCAGAGCTTGCGCTGGCTTTCACACTTGGCAGCAAGCTTTGCACCCGTTTGTTTCCAAAGTTATTGTTTGTGCAGTTTCAAGAATTGGCACTAGAGAGATTTCTGCCTGAGGGCAGTGACAAGCACCGGGTGCTTGAAAAGAAACTTTCCCCCTTCGGATCTGAAGATTGTGAGAGTGAAGGTTGTGTCACTGGGTAATATCTCCAAAGGAAGTCAAGGCACACATTTGCTCGGAGTTTTCATCATCCCTCACATGAGGCACCTGCTGGGCACCATAGGGAGCCCACGGCACATCTCGTGCTCTGTTTCCGATACATCCAGCGCAGAGCAGCTCCAACAGCTGCCTTGCTGCTGTTTGTTATCCTGGTGATTTACCCGGAGCAAAGCCTGTGTCGGCGTGAAGACAGCCTTGCTGTCATCTGTGGGGTTGTATGAGTCAGCCCGAGGCTGTGCAGAGTGCCTCTGCTGGGGCGGCAGGCAGGCAGGTGAAACCCTAGCCCAGCACAGAAAATTATTTTAATTTGCTTTCCAGCCATCCCACCTAGTGGCCAAGTGACACCACTGCCAGGAGAGCTGTGTTTGTGCTCCACAGTCCCTGCAGACCCACGCTGCTGCCGAGCTTACGAGATATGCAGCAATATGTAAGCCCCCACACTGAAGATCTCACCATCAGCCTGCGAGTAGCTCATTAAGTTCCCGAGCAATTTTGTTAATCATGCTGCATAGATAAAATGCAGATAGGCCTTTAGTGAGCTGATAGTCTAACAAATAGGCAGAAAGTGTAACACTGATAAAGCAGAGATTGGTTTAATAGCCAGCTGTAAATCTTAGCAGTTCTGTACCAGAGGCATACAGTAAAACAGGAAAGTGCAAGTGTGTAAGTATGGGCATGAAAATGCGCTGCTTCTTAAAATAGCAGATAGAGCGGTAATACTATGGATGGAATACTACTGGGAGCAATTTTAGAGGTGTTTTAAAATATTTTTCTCCCCATCACAATCTGCACTGCTTGTGGTGTCTTCATAATCCGCCATCATAAGTACAGGTCTGTGAATAACAAAGGCTTTTTTCTGAAAGTCAGGATTTTCTGTAAAAATCTGTGAACTCTACCACTGGTCCTGAGGCAGTCTAGGGCTTTATAAGCTTTTTATTGAGATGAACCAAGTTATTCACTCAGATAGACTCTAGTCACAAATTAGACCTTTGCAAATTCATGGCCTGATGGATCACCAGCCTTTTGAGCAGCTTCTTTGCTCGGTGGCATTAATTCAATTGGAAGAATAGTAAAAAGCAACTCACCTTCAGGGTATCCCATACCATCCCAAATATACCCTTCTGAGGAGCTGGGAAGTGGGAGTTTTCAATCCTCAAACCCTCAGGAAGGAACCTGGTCTCCTACTTTCTAGGTTCCCCTTCTGTCTTTAGGCCATTTTGCAGAAAATGGAGACAGCAGTGCTTCTTCTTCTTGTTTGTTTTAAACAAAAAAACTGAGCTGGGGGTGACAGCACCAGAGACATCTGCATCCAGAAGGAGGTTGCAGGCCGTGCATCCCAAACTCACACAGGCATGCAGGTGTTGGCTGTGCTGAATCCCATCTAGAGAACTTTGCATGGAATGCAAAGCACAGGGAACTCAAATATATGAATGCTACTTGCAAGAAAGGCAAGAAGGTGCCTCAGTGAATTGAGACTGAAGGGACTGACCAGGGTAATGTAGTAGGTGGTTGATCCAATGGGAAATTGAGTCGTGGTCTTCCAGATCTCAACCTTGGGCCAAAGCAGTGAATTTTCTTGTGCAGAAACCTTAATCCTTGATGGTGATCTGTGGTTCTGAAGCAGCCTCTTGGTGCTTCATGATGTGTTGGATCCAGGGCACAGGGAATGTTTCTCTGCCTGTCCTGAGAAGTCCTGATCCCCAGGAGAACACTGCTTTTAACCTTTGTCCATGGAGAAAACTTCAAAGACTTTGGGATTAATTGGAATCTACGAGTGTGTGAAATAGATATTAGTATAGTTTATCATAGGCTGAAGAACTTAAGAATTTTGGGGTTTTAGTATGGAGGTAGATAGAAGACCAGATGGAAGATTTTGGGCCTTGTCTGATCTCCTTCTTGTTCTTCATCTACTCAATTTTCTGCAATGTTGGTAGCATAGAGTGATTAGTTAGAGAGCTGCAATGCAGATGTTGTGTGAACAGGCAAATAATTAGTTATTGGTAGAAAGGTAGAAATAAAATACATTCTAAGAGTTAATTGGACAAAATAGCTTTAAAAGACCTTGAATCTGCATATCTTGTGACTTCTGGTGCCTTTCTCTTTGTATGCTAAGTCTGGTGTGTAGACAGCGTACTAAACTTTTGATAAGAAAAGAAATAAACAATAACCTGAAGACTGAAAAAACCAAAAGTCCTGCTCATCTCTCAATCCTGGCACAAAACCTTTTAAGGGAATCCCCCTTAGGCGATCCATGGCGGGGATTCCACCAATGAAGAGTAATTTTTCCAATCCCTTTGTTTCATACTGATTGTGAAAAAAAATTAAGAGGAGTTAGTGGCAGTCAAAGTATTTTTGTTAAAAATAGACAATATCTATAGTTTACTATCTGGCTTTGCAACTTATTTGATAGCTGTGTGTAAAGATACAACTGTAAAAATGTGGGGGGGGAAGTACGTATTTTTTAATATATGGTATATTAATGTAAAACATAGATGGTATGGAAAGAAAACAAGATGAGTAGCAGTGCATAAGTCAGTCCTGGGACAGTTGACTGAAGATCACTCTCCTGGAAGCAGTTTTTACTCTTTCTACAAAGAAAATGGTGGGAAATTAAGTACTGAGGTGGGACTCAGAATAATTTCTATCATTTGAACTACTAATATTAATTTATTTTCTGTTAGCTGTACCTCAGGCTCACTAAAATCAGGAACAGTATGAGGGGAACAATCTCCATGGGATGGAGGAAAGTTATGCAGTCTGTACTTACCTATTATATATTCGGCAATGGCTTGCAAAAAAATTAAGAGAAAAAGGAAATGGTTTGCTTTTGAAAGAGGCAGAAAGATGCTTTCCATTGAATTTTGCTGTAATACTAAGTGTTTCCTTCCCAAAGCATGTTTTGGATAAGTGGTATCTTAAGCTTGAAACCTCTGTTCGTTGGACCTTCCATCAGAGCAGAAGAATCAAAATTGAATTGGTGCTTTCATGTTTGGGTGCTGTAGCACAGTCAAAATTAAATCCATGTAAGACTTAGCAGTGTCCAAGCTAGTTTTGTCAGTCTTTCATTAGTGCAGAGACTTAGTTCATAGGTATTCAAGATAGTTGGGAAATATAGTCTCAGTTCAACCTGCACAGTGATGTACAGGAGGAACACAAAGAGGGCAGTGCTAGTTCCTGGATGTAGCATCACTGCTGGTGTGACAGAAGAACAGCTGGTGCTGAGCAGTATTTATTTCTGAATGCTAGATCTGTTCGTTTATCTAACCACATGATGAAGGACTTGGGATGCTAGCAAGAGCTGATGGTAACGCTGGCAATTTTCCTCTCTATTTTTGCAGGTCACCGTCAGGGGATTTGGTCCGCTGTTACAGTTCGCCTACACTGCTAAGCTGTTACTCAGCAGAGAGAACATCCAGGAGGTCATCCACTGCGCCGAGTTCCTGCGCATGCACAACCTGGAGGACTCCTGCTTCAGCTTCCTTCAGACACAGCTGCTGAACAACGAAGATGGCCTGTTCCTGTGCAAAAAAGATACCACCTGTCAGCGCATGCACGATGAGGAGAACTCCGACGGAGATGAGGAGGAGACGATGGAATCGGAGACGTCAAAAATATCTTGCCCGAGGGAGAGGATGCACCAAGAGCCCTTCAATTTTGAAACCACTGTTGCTGGAGCAGACAAAGGCGAAGGGATGCTGCCTGACTCTGACGTGCTGAGAGATAGCAAGGACAATTTGGATAAAGATGCAGTAACACGATACCCCAGATACAAGAAATACCAGCTTGCTTGTACCAAGAATGTCTACAACACATCACACATCAGTACCTCAGGTTTTGCAAGCACATTTAGTGAAGAGAGCTCTGGAAATGGCCTCAAATCAGGACTTGCTATGGGGCAGATAAAAAGTGAGCCTCAGAATGAAGAGAACGATGAAGAAAGCATCACACTTTGCCTGTCTGGAGATGAACCTGACATCAGGGATAAAGAAGGGGATGTTGAAATGGACAGGAAACAGCCAAGCCTCACTTGTGTCGACAGGCCAAAAAGTGGGTCTTCTCCTTCTTGCTTGAGGTCTTTCTTCAACAGAACAAAAAGCATAGATTTGGTTGGCTTCCCCAGCACTTCCCAACAGCACTTTGGCAGGAGTCCAGCATGCCCTTTTGAAAAAGGGACAACTCAGGGTGACCACAAAACTGATTATGTCCCTTTCACAGGGAACTATGGACAGTCCCATGCCATGCAGAAGGATGCTTCCAACTTCACAGTGGGATCACCGCTCAGGGGGCCCGGCTTCGAAACTCTCTGTAAGCAAGAAGGGGAACTGGACAGGAGGAGCGTTATATTCTCTTCAAATGCTTGTGACCAAGTAAACACTTCGGTGCATTCATATTCCGGTGTGAGCAGCTTGGACAAAGACCTCACTGAGACTGTGCCAAAGGGTCTGTGGGCTGGCGGTAGCCAGTCTCTGCCCAGCTCTCAGACCTATTCGCACGGAGGACTGACAGCTGACCACCTGCCGGGAAGGATGCGGCTCAACACCAGCTGCCCGGTGCCAATTAAAGTTTGCCCTCGCTCTCCTCCTCTGGAAACCAGAACCAGGACCTCCAGCTCGTGCTCTTCCTACTCGTACGCGGAGGACGGCAGCGGCGGCTCTCCCTGCAGCCTGCGTCTTTGCGAGCTCTCCTCTTCCCCTTGCTCCCAAGGCCCCCGATTCCTGGCGCCCGAGCACCAGGAGCCCGGCGTGGTGGGGGACGGATTGTACAACCCGGTCCGAGCCCAGATTAAATGTGAGCCATCCTATGGAACAAACTCCAGCGATGAGTCTGGGTCATTCTCAGAAGCAGACAGTGAATCATGTCCTGTGCAAGACAGAGGGCATGAGGTAGGGATTTAAGATAAGTACATATATCACAATTGTTATGACCCAATTAATCGCTCCTTGATTCTCTCAAATTACTTTGCATTTCCCCAGCACTTTCTTTGTTTATAGAGTTAAAGAGTAACTTCTGGTTATTCCCTCATCAGCTGAATGCACTTGGTTGACTTCACATTAATAGGTCTGCTTGATCTTTGAGGTGTCCGGCACTTCTAAAAATTTGGGTATAGCAAAACAGCAAACTGCTAAATGATGAGAGTGCATTGATGTGCTTAGGAGTCTGCCAGCAGTGTCCTGACTTCTTCCCTCCCTCCCTCCCTCCCTCACTTCTGTGACACAAAGCACTGCTCCTTATTCTTAATTTGCTGAGGAGGTTCAGCTCCACTTATTATTGCTGCAGGTGTGTTTGAGCAACCTCAAGCTGTGCCTTTCCTGACACCATGGGTCAGGCAGCCGGCCTGAAGAGCCAGGCTGCATGTTGTCAGCAGAGGTGTGAAATTACTCAAACAATTGCATAGCTGGCCACCCTGTGCTGTGGGAATGGCATTCAAGTCATCTTCACATGTGTGTGTGTCTGTGTGTCTGTGTGTGTGTGTTGCATGTTCAGGTACTGGTTTTGCCTCTATTATGTGACAACTTGAGATCACGTTCCCATGTGACATTTTGTTTGGTGGTGAGCTCTAGCAGCCATAGCACAAATGGTTTCAGAGAGAAGTTATCCTTTCATTTCCAGGATTGTTAAGGGAATGACAAGAGAGTGATCTGGGGCTGAAGAGCAAGCCATCAATTTCCATGTAGTTCTCCCAAGAGAGGGAGGAGAAAGAGAAAGTCCTCTCTAAAAGAGAGGAGGAGAAAGAGAAAGTCCTCATCTCATCTAGAGATGAGCCAGCTGAAGATGCTGCAGTGGTAACTGGCTAACCATGACCAAATAAAATGTGTGAAGTCAGCAGTTTGAGGGCAGACTTATGGAGATGTGTTGTGGAGCCCAGAAAGTGGAAAAGTGGATGTTTATTCACAGAGTTTCATTAGGAATCTGCATGACCTAGAGAACGTCTGGGTGAAATCATGTATCAGGTTCTTCTAGTAATGCTGACAAACTCCACTGAGAGCTTTTGCTTCAGTGTGGGGAGCACCAAGTGCAACTTTGGGGGGTTCATATGCTGAGAGCACCAAGTTCAGAACCATGTGGGCTTAGTTATGGAGCAGGGATGAAAAGAGTGAACTTTATTCTATCCCTCAGTCTTTATTCCAGCTACATCCTAGGCTTTATTTTCCAGAGAGATGTGCGTGCTTCCTTTAGTTGGCTGCTTAGCTTTAAGAAAGGGCTGAAGAGCCAAGGGAGCCTGTGGTGTCCTAATCCCTGGTCACACTGGACCAGTGATTCTGAGAGGACAGTTGTTCTTTGTCCTCATGTCATAAGTAGGGGACAATGCAGAAGGGAAAGGAGTCTTTTTGGGAGGCTGGCTGGAATACTGTGCAGGAGATCTCATTTGGGAAGCCCTACAGCAGCTCTGTTTGGCCACAGCTGGGTTACTCAGTGAAATCCCACCCTTACAAGGGGCAGAGAGCAGCAGGGACCAGGGACCATCCATTTCCACCCATGTGTGTTGCTTGCTCAGCATGAGGCAGCACAGAGGGTGGAGGTTAGCCTTTTGAGGTTTGATAATTAATTAGCTGTCATAATTACCTAATTGTGTGGAAATATGCTGCAGCAAAAATGAGCCTGGAAGAGTGAAATTAGAAGCTTACAGGGGACTGGTGGTGGTTTCCTGGAAAAAAGGTATGTGAATATGTGCAGGAGACCATGGATGAGAGGAGGGACACACTAGGAGCAAACAGGCAGCTACAGGAGGCTGTCTGGGTGTGCTCCTGGCAGGCAGAAATCTGCCTCTGAGACAGTGCTAGGAAAGGTTTGCTCCACTCCTGGTTTTGCTGCTGGTTTCCTCTGGGGAAGATTTTCTGAACTGTGCTGAACAAGTTTTCTCCCTGGGACTGCTGATAAGGCTCTTTTTTTTTTTTCTTCTCCCCGAGGGTATTTTGATTAGGACTGCTAGGCATTAAAAATGTGGTGAGGAAATTAATGCTCCGTGAGGTTGCACTGCACTATCCTGAACAAGCCAAGGGTAAACAGATCACACCAGTGCTTTGGTAGAGATTTTGTTTAAAAATTGCTCTTTTGAAGGTTGTTACCAATACAAGAGCAGACTTTGCAGCCTCATTAAGCACTACTGTATTAATACAGTGACTTGGGGTATGTATCCTGCAATCCTGCAAGATCAGCTGCTGTGGAAGCCTCAGTAAAGGGTATCTTAAACCAGACAGTAGAAAATATGTAACAGCAGCAGGAAGTTCTTGTATAAGTTGCTCTACCTGCTTTTAGCAGTTTGGCTGTGATTAAAACAGCAAGAGAGACTCACAACTGTCTGAAATGGACAGCTTTCTGTTCTTCACCTCCCCGCAAGCTGCATGGGAATTTTTCTCCATTCCTGAAATTGTTGCTTTGCCCTTCCTGTCCTGATGACTTCACAGACAGGTCCCTTTCCCCCTGCATATCAGAACACACAGTGTTTTCTGAGCTTCTATTCAAAAAGCACCTGATAAGATATCTGGGGGTGACATGCTTGCCCTTCTGGAGAGTGGCCATGCAGGTTCTTCTGCTGCAGGTCAGCTTTCACTGGGGTGGGATGACCTGATGGGAGTAAGCCTGGTGGACTCTGACCATCAGTTATCTCACAGGGCTGCTCAGTTCACTTGGAATTTGGACCTGGTTGGTCTCAATTTGGCTCCCAGAGTGCTGTCACTGCCAGAATTAATGTCGCAAAACATCATTTGCTGGGTTTGTGATTGTGTGAGAAATAGGTGAGAGGCTTCACTCTGCTTTTTCCAGGCATTCTGCTTTCCCACAGACAGATGCCATTCAGCAGCACATGGCCAAAGCTGTTTGGTGCCAAAGTGGGGTGCTAGGGCTCAGCATGGTGCCATGTGGGTGAAGGTGGCCCCATCTTGTCTGGTTGGGGGTGCAGATGGCAGTCACAACTGTCAGAGGAGGTGGCAGTCCTTGGGACACCAGTGGTAAATCTTCTCCAGGATGTCCTTGCTTATTGCTTCCCTTCCTGGAGCCACGAAGACTCTTCTGCAATCTCCCTTTGTTAAGGCTTCCTGACAGAAGCAGCAAGTGCAATGTAGGCTGTACCCATGGTACAGAGTTGCAGGAACAGGGCTGTTACTTGAGCTAGTGGGACTTCACAGAAATATTTAATAGTTTGTGTTGCTCTTTTCACTCAGTTCTCTCAGGCCTCCTTTTCACAACCTCTCAGGTTGTGAAAAATCAATTACTGAGATATAATACTAGAGAGAAGACTTGAAGCTCAGTGCTTACAGGCAGGTTCTGACAATCCTGCTTAAAATAGCAACAACAAAACAATAAGCCCTGAAATAATGAATTGTTGAGAAGGAAGTAGTCTGTCAATCTGTTAACCTACTCAGGAACAGAAACTTCTGCACTACCTACTTTTCTTGGTATTCCTTTTCTTCAGCAAGCACTTAAGACATTTATCTGCTAGAAAAAAATACTGTACTACTAAATCAGTTAAAAAGAAATCTCAGCTCAGTCTAATTTGATAAGTGAGTTTTCTGAGGGAAAAAAATAAACAAGGGAAAGAGGAGGTAAGAGGAGGAGTTTTCCAATAACTATTACTATCTAGAGAGTTGCATTCAATGTCTTCTCATCTGTATTTCAAAAGAATTTCCCGCCTGGGTTAGTGACTCACTTTGCAAAGGAAATTTTCATAAAGGGAAAGCTAATGCAATTAGACCTTTGAGGATATTGTAAGTAAATAACTTTCAGCAAGAGTCGAAACCCCTCCATGTGAAGTGACAGGCAGCCACTCTTTCTCTGTTGGTCTGCTGGTGTGTAGCAAAGTACTGCAAGTAAGAGCCCCAGAAAAGAGCAGTAAACCAAAGTTGCTCTACCAGAAATCCACTGTAACTAGGCTGAGTTACCTAATCTGAGACTGCTTCGTTGCTCAATATTCCTACTCAGTGAAGAATGTTATGTGGAAAAATGGGGAACCAAGAAAAATGCATGTGAAGGTTTTAACTTGCTGTGATATGTGATACCTCCCCAGATTTTGATGATCAGTCATCCCAGCTTTCCCGATTTTACTAGGTTTGCAAATTTGAAAATGAGAATAATTAGTCTCCAGATTGTTTTCTGGTGGATGTTGTCCTGACTAGGATGGCATCAGCAGAGCACTGGGAATTGTTTCTCAATGTCTGTTTAAATGGTGTGTTGTCAAACATTGGTCCTGTAAGATAAACTTCATGGAAGTTTTGTTTCCTTTCCTCTCTTCAGTAGGAATGGTATCCATACTGATAGCAAAGAATTGCTGGGTTACAACAACACAGAGTGTTTGAAATTTTGGGAGGGTCTTTTTAAACACTGTATTATTTAGTGGAGCCCTACAACTAATTCTTTTAACCCTGATCTGAAGACCTTGCATGAGCTCTTGAAGGGCTCCAGTTCTTGAGCTGCAAAGCAACTCTTTCAGAGAAATACTGTACTTTATCCCCTCTCATTTCACTGCCTGATCTTCCATTCTTAAGTGCACCTGTGGATCCTGTCTGTGTTTCTGTGCTATCCCTGGTCTCACAGAAGCCTGTTCAAGGGCAGGAGTATCACACTGTTGTGCCCTTTGAAGGGCTGGAAGCTGGGGACACTGCAAGCAGTGAATGGGAAGAGGTCAGCCCAGCATTCTAAGTACCAGCAGTGTGTGGTCTGAGTACAAGTTCAATACATGGGCTAAAGGATAAAAATCCCTTCCATATCTCCTGATTGCTGGGTTAAAGCACTCAGCTGTGGGATTAGCCTGGTCCCTCACTTCTGTGAGTCAGGTGGCAAATCAAAAGGTCACCTAAGCTGCCTCCACTACATCCAGAGCAGTGCCCTCTCAGGCAGTGTTTGCTGACCCAAACACCTCTCATGGCCCTCACAAGGTGAGGCTGGAGGTGACCCCACGCCCCTACAGGGCCATCAGTTGTCTTGTGTCAGTGGGAACACACTGCAGTGGAACCTGCTGATCTGAAGTGGGACAATTTAGACCCTGGTGTCTTGACACAATGGTAGATCTTCACTGCCTGGGCTCATCATTCCCCTTTTGCAGTCCTCTGCCATCTTGGTGTAGTTGACACCTGGAAAAAGGGGGTGTTTTGAAGGCTTTACCTGTGCCAGTAGACAGCAGGATGAGAAAATGCATCCTGGCTATCCCTCACACAAAGTATGGCCCATTACCTTTGTGCTTCTTAGATAGCCTCTGTCCAGATGAAGTCAGGACAGGAATAGGTCCCTCGTCTGTAGGACCACATGTGGTGCCTGAAATGCCCTGTAGAGCCCCTAACGCAGGTGGACATTCCTCAGCTCCTGTCCTGGAATGAATTTCTTCCTGAGTGTTTGTGGAAGACAGACTTGCATGCTGAGGAAGATACTTGAAAACAGAGCATTAATGTCTTGGGCCCTTTTGTGTGAAGCCAAGCACCCATTTCTGCGTTTAAAAAAGGCAATAGTGTGATTGTGCTGGATTGCTTGGGTGGGTCCTGAGAGCCTTCCAACTAGTCAGCAAGTTTGAGTCCCTGAGGCTTTCAGGATTTGAGGGCACTAAGGCAGCAGGTTTTTTTCTTACAGCTCTGGAGCCAATGACCAACTGGTACAACGAGTTCCACCTGCCCATGCCCACTACATAATGATTGCTTTTTCTTATGGATAATGTATTTATCCTTTAATTTACTGTGATGTTAGACTTGGGAAGTTCATTGCCTTTACTAGCACTTGGCTAGGGTGAGATGATGCCTTAATTAAGATAGAAAGAAAGAATGAAAAAGCTAAGCTTACCCATAGGATAAAGAAATTCCCAAGAGCTAACATTTATATTTTAATGTGAGTGAATACAGGTCCTCAGTCCTTTCCTTTATTCCAGGTAAAAAAGACGGGAGCGGGGAGAGCAGCAGCAGTAACTAGTACAATAGATGAGCAGAACAGCAGTAACTGGCATATGATCCAAGCTGGCACTAACTAGTGAAGCTTGAAGGAATTAATTGCTTATATATGGGCCTTGCATGTGCTGAGTCAGTCACTGTCCCTGTCTGTATACATCACTGCTCTGACTTAGCCTCTCAAAGCATTGACATTTACACTGCCATCCTAACGCTAATAAATGGGGGGAAATGCCACAAAATCCTAACCAGGTTTTCTTTTTCCCCAGGGTGGATTGGCTGTCCTCAGCCAGAGTTGGGGCAGTAGAGTCTGCAGTGGTGGTGGAAGGTGCCAGTTTATTTGTTGTGTGGTGGAAAGCAAGCTTGTGCTGCCAGTGTAAAAATGTAGGGAACAACTAATTGTGCTGATAAGGGAAGATTTTGGAGCTCTATGAGGTTAGCTCTGGCTGGAGTAACTCCTGGAAGGAGCAGGGATCCCACTTACATTTTTAATTTGAAATAGTTTGAAAATCATAGTAATTAGAAAGAGAACTTTATGAGAAAGCATACTTGTTGGGGTTTTCTTTCATATCTCAGAAAAGATAGGCTGACTGTCTCAGACACCTCAGGTAAGGTTTCCCTTGCCTCCTATACATACTGTAAGATGCAGAATCTTTTCTGAGTCTCAAGTCCACTCCTGCAGCCAGAAGGAGGGAGAAGCTGTGCAGCATTGCCATGTGAAGGGAGCAGGACATTAGGTAGTCCCAACCCGTCATTCCAGGCAGCTCTCTCTGGGTGAGTCAGATGAATCCCACCCACTGCACAGTTGCAGGCTCTAGCAAAATGACTCACCACTCTGTTATGATAAATAGCAGCTGAGAGTCTTGCCCTGTGCAGATGTAAAACACTTTAGCCTCTCACTGCAGCAACACCCTGGTGCAGTTATTCACTGTGTCCGTGCCAAAAGCTTGGTGGGTTGGTATTTTTTTTTTCAGTTGACAGCTGATTTCGAAGAGGGAGACAGGCAATAAAAATGCTGTGAATGGTGAAGGAAATGAGTCTGACTCACTTCCACTTTCCCTTTCACATTTTTAATCCTGTGCAGTGCTGCCTGTGACAGGAGTGGGATTATGCTGGGATTACTGATAGCAGTCTCTGATCTGCTGTGTGGATGGTTTTATTTTCAATCTCTTTTTTTTTAATGAATCTTTTTTTATTTATTTTCCCATTTCCCTTCAGCAACTTCTGCCTGACATACTCAAATTGCCTCTCTTTCATTCCCATTCCAGCTGCAAACACATCTCCTCCTTGCAAGTAAATATATTTTGAAAGGGAGAGGTAGGTAGAAATAAAGTTAACATTGCTTTCCATTTTGGTCTTAAGAAAATAAAGAAAAACTGTGAACATGGAAGGGCTGGTTTTGCAGTGAAACTGTGGTGTCTTTCAGAGGAAAGCACTAGCTGTTTCCATTTTCAGACCCTGGTAGAAGCTTGAGAAAAAAGCAAGTGGCACTGAGTTTATGTTGACCATCCAAAGGCTTGTGAGGGGAAATCAAACAGGTTTCATGTCATTAACTGGCAGTGTGTAAATAAGGTAGTTCACATCACTGTGCCTAAGGTCAGCCTTTGTGTGTACAAGCAAGAATTTGGGAGGGTTTGGCAGTGTTTGGCATTCCTTGAGAGCAGCAGCTGAACTGTCAAGTAGTGTGTTATGAAGCAGTGCCTGGACATGTGGGGCAGAGGGGTGTGAATGAACACTCAGGGCATGAAGTCACCTGAAAGAATGTGGTTGGTGTTTGCACAGAAGTTCACGTACCCCAGGCTTGGCCATGCACAGAGCAATGTTAGAAGGGTACAAGAAAACACCCTAGAACAAGGTGAGGAGCTGGTTCCTGGCAGGTTCAGGTGCCTGGTGAGGGTCCATGGCTGTCGATGCCAGAGGCCACCGCAGTGTGTTGGTGTACATGTGTCCTCAGCAAACTGTTCTGCTTGAACAACTCTGCTCTCTGAAGAACATAACTTATAACTCATGTTATTACCTTCTTTATTTCCAAGTAATTATTAAGTGCACCATTTGAAGACAATACATGTTTTAAATATCAAAGGAATATTTTCAACCCATATATTTCGTTTGGCTGGAGTAACTTACCTTCTTTGATAGCCTGTGTGCAGAATAGTCTCCTTGTTCCAGAGGTTCAATTGTACCAAACAGGGACAGAAACATAAATATTTACTGCCATCTTTTGGGCAGTGTGGGTATGACTCAAAAAAAGAAGGGGTCAATAGAATTACTCTGCATCTCCTTCAACTTTGTCAGCTGATTCTTATTTGACCACTAAATTCAACAGTTAGCTGAGGAACATCAGTTTTTTGATAGTTATCAGTCCAAGGCTCTAAGTCAAGCAAGGTTTCTAAGGAGAGGTGCTTACTTTGATTTGAGCAAGCTGAGAGATTTTGGGCAAAAAACCTAAAAGGCTTTGAACACATCCACCATTCTCCAGCTTTTGACACGGTGTGTGTTTATTGCTTCAGACTGCTGGGAGTTCTGTGTTTTGTTCTGCTTTAATGCATAATTGCTAGGATTCTTGAAGTCATACCCTGAACTTTTCAAGAAATAAAACTTCAGTGCTCTTTAGTCTGCAAGAATATTAGAGTGTCAACATATAAAGGTTTATTTTTAAATATATATATTTTAGCAGGGTAGGATATGTTGCACCACACTCCTCTGACTCTTCTTACAGAGTGTATTGCTCAATTGAAATGCTGATTAGGTGACCTTTCCTAATTGCAGTACATTCTTTTTCAACCACTTGAGGCATCAGGTTGTATTTTTACATACATACTTAATCAAACTTTCAGTTCTGCAGTCCAAGCAGAGACATGTTTCCTGCTGTGGTAATAGCCCCTTCCTTGAAACTAGTTTGAATTTAATAGCAGCAAGGTACTTCACTCTTTCCAAAAGGCTATCTCTCTTAGTGGACAGAACCTTCTTTTAATGCAATGAGATAATTTATAAATCTCATTGCATTTGTAGAAAGATGACATTTTTATCTGGGATTCATATGTGTTGCTGATTTAAGTACAATTATCATCTTATCCTTACCATCTGGACCTCCACAATGTGCCACAAGGGAAGAACTTCCTCAATGTAAAACTTGGTTTGTTGGTTATTGAGGGGGTGGCAGTGAAGATAATCATCCTTCCGCTCACTGTTGTTCAGCTTGCATTGAGCAAGCAAAATATGACTTTTGCTCTTGTCTTGTTTGTTTTAGGTGAAACTTCCTTTTCCTGTTGATCAAATCACAGATCTTCCAAGGAATGATTTCCAGATGATGATAAAGATGCACAAGCTAACCTCAGAGCAGCTCGAGTTCATCCACGATGTCCGCCGGCGCAGCAAGAACCGGATTGCAGCTCAGCGCTGCCGCAAGAGGAAACTGGACTGTATTCAGAACCTCGAATGTGAAATCCGCAAGTTGGTGAGTTCCGTGCCCTCACTGCAGCCCAGCTCACCCTCCACTGTATCCTGCAGGGCACCAACAGCAATTCCAGCCCAGGCTCCAGCGGGGTCGGTCAGTTTGTACATGCACGAGCAGAATGCGGAGTAGACAGTGCCACCACATTTTAATGTAAGGGAGTGAGGTGACTGGAGCGAGGCCAAGTGGCTGCTCAGGAAATTCCTCTCACTTTCAGTCATGGCATGGACACCTCAGGTGGGGTTTGTTGTGCTTCATTTTGCTTTGTTCTCTGCTCAAGCTGTAGGAAACATCATGTGAAAGAGGCAGGGATCTGTTGGAAGAAGCTGAGTTACCGTCACCTCACAAATGGCAGAAAGCCACATGACTTTGGGTTACTCACTCGCTGCCTGTGCCTGTCTGCTTCCCGTCTGTAACAGGGAGGTGACACTGACCTCACAAGCTGGTTGGGAGGCTTAAATCCTCAGGGCTTGTGAAGCCTTCAGATGCTGTGCTGCTGAAGCCCTGGGGGGAAGAAAAAGAAAAATCAAAACATTGTTTGGAGTAGTGCTCCACTGATGCAAAACAAACAACACAACAAAGATAAACAAAATAGTGAGCAACTGCTTCCTGCACTGAATATAATGCACAGTGTGTACAGGGTGAGTCAGAGGTTCTGCACAGGGAAAGAGTGGATGAATCCTCCTCAGGCTGTCAGAAGAACCAGGTCCAATCTTAGCTGCACATGCCTGTCCCTCTGCACTGAGTTGGTGATGGGAGGGAATTCCTGTCTCTCACTCTCCAGAGTCTCAGGAGCAGCACTCTGAGGGCTGGACTAGCAGCAAGGGGTGATTCAGCCTTATACCTAAAGCCTTCACTTGAAAATTAGTTTGAGTTGAGTTCAGGCAATCCTGTGACATTGCTGTTATTGTCTGATATGGTAAACTGCAGACAGACAAAAATTTTCAGTCCTCTCCCCAGCACAAGCACTCATCTCAAGGGAGCTAATGAAACGCATATGAGTGGCCTTGTGGGCTTGATCCCTGCTCAATCTGAGGAATCAAAAACCATTTGACGTGCAGGATTCTTCCCCAAAAAAATTGACGTTTCTATTTAGCAAAGGGGCTTGAATATGTGGCAATATGCAGTGAGTGAGCCAAGAAGGGAATGCACCCCACTGGACCTGCTTGCAAGCAGTGAAGGGCTGGTGGGTGAAGTGATGGCTGGATGCCTTCTTGGGCACAGTGATCAAAAAACAACAGAGTTTTTGGTTGCTGGAGAACTAAGTAGGAGGGTCAGCAGAACTGCCTCCTTGGACTTCCAGAATGCAGACTTTGGCCCATTTAGGAGGCTGGTTGGGAGAATCCCTTAGGAGGCAGTACTGAAGGGCAGAGAAGTCCAGGAAGGCTGGACATTCTTCAAGAAGTAAATCTTGCAGGCACAGGAGCAGGCTGATCCCATGTGCCAAAATATGAGACACTGGAGAAGACCAGCCTGGCTGAACAGAGAGTTTCAGCTGGAACTCAAGACAAAAATTGAGTTTATTATCTTTGGAAGAAGGAGCAGCAACTCAGGAGGACTACAAGGACATCATGAAATTATGCAGGGAGAAAATTAGAAGGGTAAAAGTCCAATTAGAACTTAATCAGCCTACTGCTGTAAATGACAATAAAAATGTTTTTATAAACAGACAAGCAACAAAAGGAAGGCTAAGGAGAATCTTCATCCTTTATTGAATGCAGTAAGAAACATAGCAACAAAGAAGGAGGAAAAGGCTGAGGTACTTAATGCCTTCTTTGCCTCAGTCCTATTCAATATCAGTAGTAAGACTGGTCATTCTCTGGGTGCCCCCTGAGCTGAGGGACAAGGAAAAGAATAAACACACAACACATGACCACTGGAAATTCCTGTGTTATTTTCTGTCCACTTTGTGATCAGCAGTTTCCAGTCTCATGAATTATATAGTGGTGCTGTGGTTTAAGGGATTTTCACTTTGCTTATGAAAGACCCTGTTTCCCTCTGTAGTTACTTACTCTGTCACCCATCTTCTTGACACAGATGGTTTCACAGCAGACAGTGAGTGAAATGGTTGTATCCTCAGAGTTTGATAGGTATTTTTTTTTTGCCTGCTTTCTCTCACTCATTCATCTACCCACTCACATTCCCTTTTTTCCCTGCAAACTCGCAGCATATTCTCCTCCATAATTCATCATCTCAAGATGTACTTGAGCATCTGTTTATTTTTTTTATTATTTTTATGCTTTCTTGATAGATTTATCAATATTTTAGCAGCTAGTTCTTTTCATGTGCACTGCTCTCTTTCACTTTCACACAGCTGTATGCTTCCAGTGTGGGCTCTGGACTCAGGGCAATACTATCAGCTATCAACAACCACCCATAGTTGGATTATCTGAGTTGTGGAGCTTTCACACCTCAGATGCTGAGATATCTTGGGTTTAGCAGTGTTACTAGGTGAGATACGTGGCTGCGCTGCTTTTTGGGCCAGCTCAGCTCTGCAAATAGTTCTGGTACTCTACAAAATCTCATCTACTCTCTCAAGCTGTATGCCCACCTGCCTGAGACAGAAGGAGATGCAGCAGGACCATCCCAGTCAGTCTACACTAAATCATCATTGTGTTTTAGAGGTGAAACCCTAGGCTGGGTTCATAAAAATACCTGCATTAGATCAAGCCCAAACCATTAAGCACCAGAACATAAGAAAACGAGCCATGGTGCAGGCTACAGAGCACACTCTAGATCCTCTCTTCTGAATAAACTCACCTCTCCCAGTGGTAACGGAGCTCCAGGGGGTGCAGCCAGCCTAAGCAGCCAACCTGACAGTTCCAGGGGGAACAGAACATTAGCAGCTTATCCTCACTTCAGGAATTAACCTGTTTCCTTGCTGATTGGATGGGAAATGGCACTTCTCCCTCAAAATGGTTTGTTCTGTATCATCTGTCAGGCAGCCTTAGTTTATAAAGGGAACAGTTCTATGGGAATAATTTGGGATTCTATCCTCTTCCAGTTCAAATGTTTTTCTCCAGATGTTTCCCAAACTACTGTCCACACAGACCGTGGTGGTCAAATACTTGATGTCTTTGTGATGTTTCCTCAGGCCATATGAAAACAGGTGTGACACTTTGGAGTTCTTGGGTACTGCTGCATACGTGCCCAAAGTGAGCAGGCAGTGGATGTCCCTTCCTCAGCCTAAGATGCCTTCTTTCTTTTTCAGGTGTGTGAGAAGGAGAAATTGCTCTCAGAAAGGAACCAGCTGAAAGCAAGCATGGGAGAATTGTTAGACAACTTCTCGTGTCTTTCCCAAGAAGTGTGTAGAGACATGCAGAGCCCGGAACAGATCCAAGCTCTCCACCGGTACTGCCCCGTTCTCAGACCCATGGATCTACAGCCAGTCACCACCATCAGCCCCGCCCCAGCTGGGGTGGAGCAGAGCCTGGTGACCTCCCAGTGCGTCGGGGAGAGCATGCAGTGCTGCTCAGAGCAAGGCTCAGTGCAGCTGGGAGCACCCTGGCTGCCCAACAACATCTCGGAAAATTGTTCGGCTGGCGCGGGATTGGACGGAGCCGACGCAGGTACTTACCCCGAGAGAGAGCTCCCACCAGAGCAGAGCAGCCAAACGGTCACGGTAGACTTCTGTCAGGAAATGACTGATAAATGTACAACAGATGAGCAACCTAGGAAAGATTACACCTAGTGACTCGTAACCTTAACGTTACACCTGGTCAGGTGTTCTTCAGTCAGCCAGTGGCAGTGTTCATTTGTTGTCTAGAAGAACGTATTTGGTGCACACTACAGTGGTCTTAGCAGCAATACTGTTTTTAAGTATTCCCTCCTCTCTACAAGCAGGAGTTCTCTTCACAATGGTGCTATCCCTTGCTCAGGCAGGGAACGAAGCAGTGGCAACACTGTCTGTTTTTGTATGTTGATTTCAATCTTAACAGGGATGGACATAACACCTCTGAGGACCCAACCGCAGCTTTTTTCTCAGTGGCCCATGTCACAAAACCCTAACTCAGGAATTTCCTCTGAATGTTCAATTTTTCATTGAAGACAGCTTCTTTACACATCAAAGTTTTATAGCTAAACTGTACATATTATATATAATATATATAAAATATATATATCCATATGCAAGAGTCCCTGCATGCCTCAATTTTCTCATCCTACAAACTGGAAGCTTTCATTTCTATTGTACAAACAAGTTCCAACATTCCTTTTTGTCTTTGATGCTAGAACTAGTTTGGTAACTTGTTACACGATAATTTTTTCCTCAGTTCGCAGTTCAGCAATAGCATTCAATTTGTACTTATTTATAAAACTTTAATGTCGGAAACTTATTTGAGATTTTATTATAGACAATTTTTTTGGCACAGCCATTTCGTGCCACTTGAGCAATGTGGAGTTATTTTATTTTCTTGCAGATACTGTACAGTAATGGTCAACTTTGCCACTTGCACTGAGTTTCTGGTCAAACCTCTTTTCATAAATGAAGTCATGACTTCAGAATAACTTGAGTATATGGTTTTCTTTGCTTTATGGCTTAAAGGAAATAGAAAATTTTTATCTAATAGACAAACACTCAGGAGCTCATTATGTAGTAAAAACAGTCTTGCCAAATACTGAATTCACTATACAATTTGTAAAGAGAATCTGCTTGAATTATTTTTATATTTAGACTTCTTTCTGTTTCACAAACCAAGTTTAAGTGCTGTTAATGATGCTTTTGGAGTCTTATAGGGGAAAGTATATTTCACTCTTTAGAGAAAAGTGTATTTGACAACTGGATCAATTCATCAAATGTTCCACGAAGTAAAGCAAACAGAGATCACATCAATATACCTGGGGGCTTTTTCTCCAGCCCCACTCTGCATCCTTTACTCATGGAAGCAACTGCTGCTCCGGCTAGTCCCCAGAGCCTGACCTCAGCTGTCCTCAGACATTACCTGTTCTCCCCACCAGACCCAAGCTGCAGAGGTGGGTCTGGTGAAGTCAGTGGCCCTGCCTAGGTAGGCAGAGTTGCAGGATCACACCCCTAGTTGTTGACTTTGGCTTCCTTAGGGAAGTCCAGCTAGCACTGTATCCTCTAAGAGCAGAACATACGTTTGCCAACACCCGATTCGGTCACTTACCCATCCAATTGTTGTGTTCCGGGATCCTCTCATCCTGCAGCATTGCCCTCAGCACAAACTGCAGCTAAAAGAGCGCTGTCTCAAAGGAGACTACTCAGTGAATTGGCTTAGTTGTAACTGTATTGGACTTGTATCTTAATGTTGACTCATGTTATGACTGTGTGAGACAGCAGCTTTCCAAGCATAACATCTGTATGTACAGTGTAGACAGAAGAACAACCTCCTAATGCTTTTTTTAATAATTACTACTATTCTAAGTGTACTGAGTTTTTATTTTGTGGTTCTTTGCCCTACGTGTGCCAGGTTGTGTGGCTTTATCGACGACGACTGTCATGTGCTTTATTGGCTGATATTGTTTGTTCTCGCTGAAAAAAAAAATTACCAGCTGTTCACACCTGTTTATTAAAAAAAAAAAGTGTGGGGAAGCAGCTTCTCAGAAGCACTAAGTGGTAATGTGGTCTTCTGTGCTAACGTTTACACTAGAGGTGTGCGCTGGTGGTTTTTTGAGGCACTCAAGTAGATCAGCATCTTGAACCCTGGAGGAGGAATCAGCTCCCTCTCTCCACTTCCTTCCATCTTCAGACTGTGCTCATGGACTGTCGCCCATTCGCCACAAAGTCTTGCTTTTATCCTCCTCATGCAAACTATTGTACTTGTAGCCAAGCTACTGAGGAGGAACTGCATATAGCATGTGCCATGTTTGTTGAAAATACTTTTTTCCCTGCATGTACAAAGAAAACTAGTATATAATGTAGGAGAATATTTATGTTTAGGTATTAATCATTACTGTACAAAATCCTTACTTTTAAATGTTCAAAAGTATACAAATGCCATAAACTCCTAGTTCACACGGTTGAAAAAGGGGGAGGAGTTGTCCTTTCTTTTTAAAAGAGCTTAACCTAAAAATATCTGAACCCCCTCCCAACCATCATTTGCAGTTAACTTCACTGAGAAGCTCTTTGGTGGGAGGGGTGGGATTTGATTTTCCTTTGAATTCGTTGACGTTGCAAAGCAGTTCTGTGCTTCGCAGAGAAGTTTTGTTTCTATGAGACCATGGTGAAAGCTAGAATTTAAAACTAAANGACACAGTATTTTAAAGATGTTTTTCTGTTGCCTTTTTTATTTTTAAGTGACCTCCTATATATATGAATAGATAGAATGTTTTATGAGTATAAAACCAAGTTTTAACTTGCTTCCTGACATGAAGATTTACTCTACTAACAACTCATGTGCAACTGGTACTCTTGACCTCATTCCAACGGTTTAAAAAACCCACCCACACAACCCATTGCGCTGCAGCTCTTAGGTTTGACCTGGCCTCATACTGGTGCTGGGTCCCTTGACTTCCTCTACCTTGGGAACTGATATTTAAAACCACTGCTCAAATAAGTGTCTCTTCCTCTACCTTTCTCTTGTCTTTCTGTTTCCGTCCCCTGCAAGCTTTTCTGGATGTTTGATTTCATTCTTTCCCAGTAGAAGTGGCTGATTTTGTGTCATTGCTTCCTATATTTACATGTATCATGGTTTTTCAGTGGGGTTTTTTTGGTGGTGGTGGTGGTTGTTTTTTGTTTCTATTTTGTTTTGAGGGTTTTTTTGCTATTTTGAACCATGTGGCTTTCAAAGCAGTTACTGGGCTAACGTTAAAGGAAGATACTGGGAGAATTAGTTTCAGACCTGGACGTCAGTTTACATACCCAACCATTCTTGTCTCACAAGGTCAAACCAAATGACCACAAAACATCTTTGGAAAGAGCAAAAAAAAAATCTGACTGCAGAATTCTAAGAGTTTGGCCAGTGGTCACTGTGATCTTAAGAATCTCTTTGCATTTGTCAAAGAGGATACATGCAGCATCTCTCCTGCTGGGCATTGCTTGGGAATGGCCCCATCTCCCTGCTGAGCACTGCTCTGCTCCCATGGGCATGTGAGTCCTTGGAGCTCTGTCCAGTCTGTACCTAGTCCTCCTTTTCCTCTGCCATTGCTATACTTGTATTGCCAGGAAACCTCATTTCATTTAGGCTTGTTATGCTTTGTCAGGTGAGTACTACACTATATAATGTGTTTGTTTCTCTGCGTTCTCTAGGGGTGCCTTGAACACAGTTAAAGCTCATTGCAAGCTGATTCTGGAACAAAAAGGTAGTGAAAAAATAAATTAAAAAAAAAAAAAGAGTGAAAACAAAACAGAAAACAAGCAAAACAAAAGCAAAAATGTTGGCTGTATTATCAGGAGATCCCAGTATTTATATCACTGACTTCCTAACATTGACTCAGGCGTCAAGAGTTTGATGCTGCAGTATAAAACTATTATTTTATATATTGTACAAGTAATTTATTAAATGTCTTTCTAAGGGTATATGCTGCTTTTAAAATGCACTATATTTTTGGATCTAATCCCTGTATTATTTTTTTCCCAAGGAAGTAAAATGTACTGCAAAAGCAAGCCACAGTGATTAGTATGCTAACTGCTACTTCTCTTTAAAAAGCAGTGGGAACGAGATACCTAACTTTGCTAAGTGGATTAACTCCTGCCAGAGAAATGATTAATGCTGATACTGTGGTTGTTAATCTGGAGTGCGACACTTCATCATGTCTGTATCCTAAAGAGTGCTTAAATTGAAGTTAAAATGCCTAGGTATATAGGTAATTTTTTTAATATGTGACTTCATGATTGCCTAGTAAATAAAACAAATCTGCATGCTGGAATCACTATAATCTGTAATAAAATGAAAACTGATCCACTAGGAGAACGCATGGTGAAGCATTGCAATTCCAGAATCAACACCACATCCTCATCTGTGTCTTGTAATCCACTGCTGTGGTAGTGAAGAGAGAGCAAGGGGTGCATTCGCAGAATAGGAGACCCGTAGTGAATTTTGCAGTGAGACAAAGTGGACTTTTGCCAGGTTTCCACAGGCTCACATTCTGCTCCACTTCACATCCTCTACCATTGCAACAAGGAGTGCTGCTTCCACCTTTTTACTTCCCTGATCTGAGATGCTTTTGAAGGTGCTGCTGGGTGAATGTTGTAGCCCATGGCTACAGAATTTTAAAAGTCTCTATTTTAGGGCTGCCTTGAGAAGTTTTAGCTCAGTCTGAGCAGCGGCTTTGCGTAAGGAGGGGATCTGCTGAGTGTGGAGCAGTTTTATTTTTATCAGAAGTGAGGTGAAACTCAAACTATTAACATAAAGAATTTCTGCTCTCTTTCCTGTTAAAAATTTTCTCAACAGATTTTGACTTCATTTCAGTTTTGTCTCTGCCAACACAGTCCAAGTTAATTTTGCATCCATATATAAAATACGTGTAGGTATGTATGTATGTGCACATACATCTATAATTCTAGTCAGAGTGTGTTTGTGTATTTTCCTGTTTATAATACATATATGTATATTTATAATACTCCCTGGAGTATTTTGTGACTCAGGCATCAGGTCTGATGCTGTAGAATACAATATATGTGTATATGCATATGTTCAAATACTGTGTGTATATTTAAAAGATCTATTGTTGGTGGTTTGTAGAATAATTATTCCCTTTACTCTCAAAATTTTAATGGCATTACTTGCAAAGACTAAGTGTACAGTATTTTCCTACACTCCACCAAGATAGATATTATTTATATCTAAGTCAATTATTGATGAGCATTTTAAGGTATTACATGGATAATATTGCCATTTTTGCAAACAAAATCACTTTTTGGCAAGAAGGAATGCTAAAAATTTCTTTTTATAAGCTTATTACCCCAACCAAACGACTGCTAAAAATCCAGTTAAAGGACTCCTGTTCTTGTGCAAACTTAAGTGACTGTAGGCAGAGCCCTTGCCAAAAGTGAAAGTCACCGGGTGGTTCGTGCAGTGCCACTGTTGTCCCTTTTGGCTAATTAAGGGCATGCAAAAAGAACCTAACGTCCCAAAATAGAAATGGGAACTGGCAGTGTTTGATTTCATTGATTGCTTAGAAGCAGAGATGGTCCCAGGCTATGAACCCAAACAACCCCCCCTGCTTTGGAGGGAGCCAGGCGGGGGCTCGTGCAGTCGACAGTGGGCTCATCCCTGCAGCCAGAGGATCCCACTCTGGCATGTGGGCAGAGGTGGGAGCAGCTGCCCCGTGCTGGGGGCTGTGGCTGGCACCCCCTGCCAGGCCTGCAGCTGTGATGTACCCAAGAGAAATGTGCATGGTTTCAGTCCTGTTCTCACTGCGGCGTTTGCTCTGCCTGAAGCTCTCTGGATCCCTCAGACCAGCAGGAATGATACTAAACACTCTGGTGGTATTCGGTGTGTGGCTGTTTTGCTCAAAGTTGCAAGCATCACCTTTGATTTCAAGGGTGGGGATGCCCTAAGAGTTTGTTCCAGAACCAGTTGGTTACAAGTGCACCTCTTATATATGCCTTACAAACTTCAGAGGCCATATTCAAAACAGGGTTTTTTCAGTGTATGCAAGGGGGTGCAACCCCTCTTCTCTTCCTCCCCAGGTCAAACAGTATGGACAGTTTTCACACATATCTACCTGTATAACCCTCTGTACCTCTCATAACTGGTCAATGACTGTAACAGGTTACATCAGGTGTTTTTTCTACATACTTTTTACACAAATTCTATGCGATTAATGTAACTTAATTCAATGCATCATTTTATTGTACTAGTTCTTAAGCTTGTCTTTATTTTTTTTTTCTAGGTGACTGTGGTTTCTTGTGATTTTTATTGTATAAATAAATGAGGTGGCTGTTGATGCTTACTCTCTGTTACTAAGAATTTTTACCTTTTTGGAAGAAAGCATTGCTATGAACTAATGAATTTAAAATGTCATTTACTCATTGTAAATACAGTATTGTGCAAAAAAACAAAAATGAAAAAAAACCACCCAACCCTTTTCATTCATTTGAATTGCTAGTGTTAACTGAATTTTGTCTAGACACCATTTCTGTTGATGAAATAAAGACATATCATTATGTATTGTAAATTGTCTCATCTTGACTCTGAAATCGATGTTGCAGGGCTCAGTTACACGCGGGTTGTGGGTGAGATACAGGAGGGTTTGCAAGAGGTTGTTACTGCCAGGTGAATCTCTGGACTGATGACAAGACTTCTGCTCACATGGTCCCACTGCTAATTCACTAGTAGTCTTTGATCCAGGGATCCAGTTAACTTTGATCTGCAGGAAGAGCCCAGGGTGTTCCGTTGCAAACATGAAATAAGTTTTTTTGGAAGATCAAATAAGCTGTATCTATACTCATTCCCATAGTACATGTCTGAAGGCAATTCTGCTCAGTCTTTGTTTTGGTCTTCTAAAGCGCCAGTGCACTCATTGGAAAGTAAGGGATGAGGTTGAGGTTTGTTTCCCCTTTAAGGAAAACCTGGGAGAAACTGAGAGAGGTTTCTGTAGAAACAAAACATAGCTGGCAAATCTCTGTAGTATTCCCTCCTGAAAGAGTAAACTTACTCCATGGACTGTTACCAGGAAAGCCAGAAAAGAAAGATGAAATTACAACAGCTTTAGATGCTATTTCCCAAAAGCAGGACATGGGGTCTAGCAGAGAGGTGTTTGTGCTGTGGGAGTCCCATATAACCACCTCTCCCCTTGTGTGGGATGCAAGCTGGGAGCCTGCTCAGCAGCTTGGCAGGAGGAGTGGGAATAGCATGACCAGTTGTCCTACCCTGGCCCACACACTTGCTGGGATGGCACTGTGGAGTGGGGAGGAGGGCAGGCTGTTAGAGGGAGGTCCCCGGGCTTTTTTATCACCAGACAGAAGACCATAGGTCGTGTTCCCTTTGGCCACCAACCTTAGCATCTTCCTGTGGAGCACATATGAAGAAGGCTTCGCACCCCATCAAATCTGTCAGAAGATGTTGCATCCACCATGTCTGTGCAGTCTGGCAGTAGACAAAGTACGTTAGCAAAGCTGTTTCTCCATCCCTCAGTTGTTGCTGGCATTTAGTGGCCACCATTTCAAGATTTCAAGTATTTTTTTTCTTCCTTAAAATACTGATTAAATGCACAGGCAAATTGTCAATGAGTTTCTGGTGAGGCAGAATATGAATGTAAATCATGTGCTCTTGAAAAAAACCAAAACCCTACAATCTTTATGCTTGAGTTATTTTCCTGCAGTCTTGCTTTCTGCTAGCCTTGCCTTAGAGTTGTCAAGTCATGGAGGATTTTTATGCATAGGGAAAGCTGCATAGCAAGCAAACTTGTTCCAAGCATCGCTCCCCACCAAAGTGAGAGCAAATGTGAACTGTGATAAGCTTGACAAATAAAAGCAGCTTAAAGTATGTGGCCAGAAAGAGGATCAGGGACAGTCAAAAGAAGGTGCTTTGTTTTCCATGTACACCAGTGGAAGAGCTGCTTTCTTGGGCTACTTCCTTGGGCTGCATACTACCCAAAAAGCCAACCCTCCAGAGCTAGGCTGTACTAGCAAACTGAAATGGGCTCTTTTTTGCTTTGCTTGTCCTTTGGTTCTTCTGTATGAGACTTAATGAGACTGTGAAGCAAAGAAGATTTTCGTGACCACAGTGTGATCTTCTCAAACAGCAAACTGGAAAATACGGATGTTTTGCATTTAAAATAAATTGTCTGATATCACTTAGTTTCAATTTTGAATCCAAAAGCATTAGCTATGAGGAGGTTACATTGGCATGGAAAGGCTCTATCAGAGTTTGAGGATTGCATTAGCACAGGCAGACAGGCAGCAGATATTCATCAGCTGTTTTTTTCTCTTTAATTTTCTGTCCTTTCAGATTCCATGAGTGTTTCCTCTGTCTTTTTATTCATCAGCTGCTGAAGTCTGGAGATAGAGGCCACGTAGCCTTCCAGGTTACTTTCAAATCAAACTATTCCTTTCTTGTCGGTGCCTTGGGTCTTACCTTGAAGTTCTGTGGATCAGGCTGGTTTCTGATATGAACACCACTAGCATGCACAACAAGTTGTACATCCCAAAATGCTCCCCAAAGACACAAGGCTGTTTCTGCAGTGGCAGCACACACTGACAAGATCCAGCTCAGTCTACGTGAGAGAAATCTTGAGTTGTGGAGCGAGCTGCCCAGTAATACCAGCAGTCAGAGTACAGTACAGCTGGGATTGGCATGAAATGGAGGAATAGTGTTTGCTTTTTTAAACTGTATTATCAATTTAGCATTATAGCAGTGGGAGAGGGGAACATAACAATAGAAAATCTGCTTTTCATCTCCCTGCTGAAGGCAGTTTGTGCTCAGTCCCTCAGCTTATTTCTTCTCTTTAGAATGTCCTTACTTTTTCATGATGGATGATAGTTCTAGGAGCATGCTCTGAAAGATAACAAGAGAAAAAAGCACAAAACTGAATTGGCTTAAAGGAGAAAAAGAAATGCTATCATTGTAATTAACCTTAGCATATACATAGTTAAGGGAATCTGGTGTTTAGCTGACAACATACTTACCTTGTAGGGCTTTGTTCAATGCTAAGGGGAGGGTGGGAAGAGGGGAAACACCTCAATTTTAAGCCAAAATAAAAACATGAACGCATTGGTGTGACCAGCAGGTTGAGAGAGGTGATTCTCCTTTGCTACTCAGCTCCTCTGAGACCTCACCTGGAGTGTTGCATCCAGCTCTGGGACCCCAATACAAGAATGCCATGGACCTTCTGGAGCAAGTCCAGAGGAGGGCCATGAGGATGGTCAAAGGGGCTGGGACACCTGTCCTGTGAAGACAGGCCGAGTGAGGGTTGTTCAGCCTAGAGAAGAGAAGGCTTCAGGGGGACCTTATAGCACCTTCCAGCACTTCAAGAGGGCTTACAGCAAAGCTGTAGAGGGACTGTGAGCAAGGGCATGTAGTGATAGGACAAAGGGTAATGGCTTTAGACTGAAAGACAGTAGGTTTAGATTAGGTATTAGGAAGAAATTCTTTACTGTGAGGGTGATGAGGCACTGGAAGAAGTTGTCCTGAGCAGCTGTGGATGTGCCATCCCTGCAAGTGTTCAAGGCCAGGTTGGATGGGGCTTTGAGCAATGTGGTTTAGTGGAAGGTGTCCCTGCCCATGGGAGTGGGAGTTGAAACTAGATGATCTTTAAGGTCCCTTTAAACCCAAACCGTTCTGATTCTATAGTTCTGTGATTTAGTAATTTGTTTGAAATTAGTGAACCCACCCTAGTAGCTCTTCCTGTACCTAGTAAGGGGGGTTTTGTATATTTTTGAATTCTTTAAAACCTTACGAAGACAGAATCAATTAAGTTCCACTTTCTAAAATCCAGCTTATTTGTTTGTTGCAGCACACATCCTCAGAGGGGTTAATTAGCGTTCAGCTGCTGCTGACACCCAAAGTTTATCTGTGTTTGTGCAAGTGGTGAACAGTTACCTTTGGGTAGCCACGTGGCTTTTGCAGAATAATTGGTACAGTTGCTGTCATCACCACAGGTTTCTTCTGAGTGCTCCAGGCAGAATGAAATACAAGTACTGTGGGATTTTTTTTTTTTAAAGAGGTGTTTACACTGAAAAACTCTACAAGACCAGCAGTAGTTACCAGCAGCTGTAAATGTGGATACCTTTAAGGATTCTCAAAAATCCTAGAGGAACATGGGGTTTTGCCAGTCCCTTACCCCACCTGTAGATTTTCCTGGTGGAGCTCAGCTGTATAAATAACTCCTCTGTGGTTATCAGGTTTGTTATTTCAATGTACATTCACTCTTATCAAGCTGTTGCAGCCCCAGAAGCAAGAGCAGGTGAGCAGCTAGTTAAATGAGTGGGTGTTTATTCCTCACACGTTGTTGAAAGGTTGAGTAAACATGCACTGTTGTGAAGAAGATGGCAAGCACTCATGCTGAACAGCAGCTTTCTCTTCCCTATTCTGCTCACTATGGAGTGTTTTCCCAGTGGGTAAGAGGCTCAAAGCTGAATGGAGAATTGAGAAGCAGGAAAAAATTGAACAGCACGGAGGAAT
The DNA here is from genome assembly GCA_013396995.1 of Dicaeum eximium. Taxonomy (NCBI): domain Eukaryota; kingdom Metazoa; phylum Chordata; class Aves; order Passeriformes; family Dicaeidae; genus Dicaeum; species Dicaeum eximium. The sequence continues at coordinate 1,132,949 of VWZP01008070.1, read as the reverse complement.
AAAAGAGCAGTGCAATGAGGGAAACCAAACCTAGTGAATTGTAAAATTTTCACAACTTTGACAGAACCAGGATTTCAGCCCCAGAGACTTTCTTCTCTGCAAAAGAATAAAATCAGCAGCCCTATCTCAGACTGATTCTGCAATCTGAGAGTATCAGCATCACTGGCTGCTTCATTGTCAATTTTATTCCCTTCATTCACAATGAGAAGGGAATCTTGCTTTTAAAGATACATTGGTTACTTTGTAGCCAAAAATACAAACTTAGAAAAATGACACTGTGAAAGCACAGGGCATTCTGGAGGAGAGGATGGGGAAGATGCAGCACTTCTTGAAAAACAAAAGTCTAGAGTGCCTAAAATGCCTAATTCTTTATGAAAATCTTAATCTTGTAATTTTGGTTGCTAAGATCATTATACATCTAATGATTTCCAGTTTTGTTTTTTGATTTAGGAACTTATCATGGCTTCATGAAGAAACACAAGCATTAGATCAAGCCCTCCCTCTTCGTGGAATACCCTTGGGTACTCTAGCAAGAGCACAAGCACAGTAGTTCTCTTAATACAGGTTTAGGCATGGGTTGCAAATATAGTTAGTTCCAAGTCATCTGGAAGTTGGTACCTTCGTGAAGAGAGTAGGCAATATAGTGTAAATACTCCCAATCCCAGCTAACCACACTAAAACTCATAGATTTTAGAGCACACCCTAGAATTCTTTCAAAAATTATGATATAGGTAAAGACTAAAAAGAACTGATGCTGGATATCCTACTCCAGGAGCATGGAACGGGAATCCTTGACTTTAGAAAGGCAGGAAGCACAGCAAGCAAAGGCTTCAAATGCAGCTAGCAATGACACACCAGACAGGCTCCAGCTGTTGTAGAAATGCTTGCATGCAGCTATTGAATTGGGAAGACATTGTGACACTCTGAAGATGGAATGTCAGGCTGTGATCACCTCAGCTGAGCTTTCTGATCATTCTGCAATCGTTCCCTGGTTTGCAGAAAATGGGTGAAGAGGAAGAATGCTTGATTCTGGCAAACAGTGCCTTTGGAAGTAAAGCTGCCATCTCCTCTCATTGTTCATTGAGAGTGCTCAGATCTGTTTTTCATGTCCCCAGAGATAAGAAGAGAGTTATGTGATGGTCCTAATGGCTTGACACAGTCTTGCATGTGGTGGCTGTGAGGCAATACCCCTCAGTGCAATGCTCCAAGGGCCAGGTGCTTATTCTGGGCTGTAATTCCAGGCCCTGCCTATTTTCAAGAGAGCACAAGTTGTATCTGCACTTGCTGTAAACTGATCTTTGACTGTATCAGTCTATTAATCTTATCAGGCTTAAGCCTGATAAGATTATCAGCCTTATCAAGACCCTGACTGGTGCAAATTATGAGGGTTTTTTTCTCATTATATAATTAATGTGCAGACTCCTATTGACAGCAGCATAATTCCTACACACCTTTGTGGATCCACCTCCTGGCTGTCAGCTATGACTATGGATACACTAAATTCAGTGAAGCTCTTTTCACCCAGTTGTGTGTGAAAAGCTGCCATTTCAGGCCTGCTTTGCCTAACGGAGACTGGCAGCCTGGGACCATGCAGAAGATGCCCTTTTGCTCCATAGCTGTATCTCTCCTTAAATAAAAGTTTAAATGTGGTGAGAAATGCAAACCTTTGGGCAGAACTATCTGTGTACCCACAATATCTCTTAGAAGATAAAATATTGTTTATTCTCTAAGATGTATCCTCTAAGTGAGCCTTGGAAATTATTAGCTTGGAGACAGTTATCAGTGAACAAATTGTTTGCTGTCACTTCAAAGCATGCTGACTGTGGTCCTCATGTCCAAGGTTTTGGAGACTTGCAGATAGTCTGACTTCAGCTGTACACAGTTGCTGGATTCCCCTGCCAGTGTAGAGTTTTGTAACATGATACTGAGATTAGCTCATCTGTACAGTCATCAGGGCTCTTGTCATTGTGTTTAGGTGGAAAGAAATCAGTCAGAAATAACCCTCATGTCATGCATTGATTCTCCACCTTTGCTTTGCTATGTGCTTGAAGATCCAGTTTGGGTGGTCTGTGCTCACAATCTAATAAATCTAAAGCTTGACCAGCAATGGCCCAAGAAAAGTTTGGGGTTTTTTTTTCCCAATGGATCTTTAGTCAAGTTTTTTAGGTTTTATGTCTCTCTCACTTTGGCTTTCTGGTCTGAATAATTATTAACTTTGGATAATGCCACGTGAAAGAAATGAAACAGAACATAAAGAGTGAGTGGTTTGGGTGTAAAATTAAACAGTTGCAATGTAAATATTTTGTCAGGGGTTTATGCTGCAGTTGGATGTGAAATGACGAAATGGCTCTTCATCTCCACCAATTCCAGATAAAGAAGTTTTAAACAGCCTTCTAATTTGTACTGTGGCCAAACATGGTTGGTCTGTAGAAATCCTACCAATGGGAAGGGCATTTCTTCATTTTTATACATGGAGCTGGTCTGGTTTGAACTGAAGTCTGGAAAAGTTGAGGAATCCTGACTGCCAAACACGCATTTTGTATTCAATATCCTACTGGGCTGTTTCATTGGGGCTTTTAGGGAAGAATTAAATGCATTCTCTCCTAAGGGTCCAAAATAACCTTTCCTCCAAAGAGGAAGTCCTAAGACAGACTTCCTGTTCTCTTGGAGAGATGCAGTTTTGTATTTATTAAAAAAATCCCATTATATGACCCGGCCAATTACTACCCACCACCTGTTCTTCATAGCTTGATCCAGAGGGTGCAATACATAATGAGAGGTAACTTTTAAAACATTTATTTGTCCCTAACGATTATTATTTACTTGTTAGATATTTAATTTTGGTGTGGAAATGGCATTGATAATACCGGTCAGAAAAAAAGCTCATTACTGGTTGAAGGTCAAGCATCCAAAAACTGTACCATTAGACTTGCTTGGTGCTTTCAATGCCACAACTCACAGAGTGCAGCTGACTTGTCTTAGCACTCTTGCAGTGTCAGATGGATGGATTTTGTGTGACTTTAAGGGTTTCTTTCAGCTAGGAAGAAAATGATGGTGTTTGTGGGCTGCTGCAGCTCTCCTGCTGTCTTAGCACAGAACATGGGTATGTGTTTGGTTGGAGGTTGCTAGAATGGTTATTGAGCTCCAGAAAGTGATTTTTCAATGTTGAGTTGATACTCCTCTCTCATTGAACCTACTACAAAGAGTGCTACAGACAAATTCTGGCAGAGTGGTGTGGATGAGGGGAAAAAGAAAAGAGTTGAACCAGTATGGAACTAAAGGTGATAGTTTGGGAAATTTATCAAAGAAAATTGAAGAAAAGTGTCAATTCTGCTCTTAGGCTACCCAGCTTAGATTAGTGAAATGCAGGTTAGAACAGACTATATTTTGGCTGTTTAGAGTATGTTTGTGCATGTGGATTTGCTGTTATGCAAAAAAGTATCTGTACTTTCTCTGCATTACTGTTGCAGGTCACTGTAAATCAGGGATGGCAGTAGGTAATGTTTTTGTATGCTTCATTTGGAATTTTAAAAATATAATTGCTCCTAAGTTCTTATTTTAAAAAAATATGATTAATAGATTTTTAATCTAATCATACACATTTTTCTTTTATCTAAACATTACCTCTCCTATGAGGAAAGTCTGAGAGAATTGAGGTTGTTCAGCCTGGAGAAGGCTCCAAGGTGACCTAATAGTGGCCAGTAAGTAAAAGGGAGCCAAGAAGAGAGCTGGAGAGGAACTGTTAGCAAGGGCATGTAGTGATAGGACAAGGGGGAATGGCTTTAAACTGAAAGAGAGTAGGTTTAATAGGAAGAAATTCTTTACTGTGAGGGTGGTGAGGTGCTGGAACTGGTTGCCCAGAGAAGTTGTGAATGCCCCATCCCTGGAAGTGTCCAAGGCCAGGCTTGATGGGACTTTGGGCAACCTGGTCTAGTGGAAGTAGTGTCCCTTGACAGGGTGAGGGTTGGAACTAGATGATCTTTAAGATCCTTTGCAACCCATATCATTCTATGATTCTATCAGTAATACATGATTATTGTCTTCTGGAAAACAAGTTAAAACAAATCAAACCAACCGTGAGTGCCTTTGACCAAATTAAATAGTTAATATAGGAACTGAGGAATACAGACTGGAAGAGTATTCAAGTTTTAATGCCCAGGTTCAACATATTTGTGATGCACCAGCATATTTGTGTATTGAAATTGGTATTCACAAAAATGCTGCAGCAGTGCCAGAATAAAGTGCATTTGCCAAAACCTTGCCTCAGTTGTATTAAGAAGTACATGTACTTTTAAATAATGCACGCTGTAAGAAGGAAGCACCAGGTAGCATACCTACATCAGTCACATTTTAAAATGCTAGGACAAGTCCTATACATAATGATCTCCAAAGATAGCATGCTGGAAGAGTGTTACTTTCAAGAGTGATGACATTGTTTTGCAAACTGACTATATTTCTCTGAAGATCTCCCCTGGAAGGTAGAATCATTGTCATTACACAGGAAAAGCTGCCAAGCAACTTCTGTGAATTCTCAACAGAGTGCTACTGAAATTCTTTGCTTTTAATAACTTTCTGCACTTCACCTTTTTAAAGCACCTTCTATCTGAGCATCAAAAGCCAGCAGATCAACAGATCAGGGTCTAGGCCCTCTCCCTGTATTAGAAAGATTTTGGTGCAGTGTAACCACTTTCCACTTCAGTGACCATTTAACATGGTTTATGCTGACTGTAGGAACTGTAACCCCATGAAAACTGGAACTCACAAACAGATTTTGGATGAGCAATGTACCGGTGCCTTGTGTTTCTTACCACAAAAGATGTGAAGCTGGTTGGCTGGTTGGTTTCGTTTGTTTTGTATATAGGAAAAAAAAAGAGGGAGGGGCTTGTTTAGGAAGAGTGAGGAGAAAAAAATGAACAGAACCTATGACTTTGAGCATTGTGTGAAGTAATTTTGTTTATTATGTGTCCTATAAAAAGGTATTTATGGGCTTGCTACTGCAAGTGATTGTAAAGGAGCCTCTGTGCTCTCCAAGAACAAAACCTGTGATCTGAGGCAACCAGAATTCAAATCTCTTTTAAGAAAGCCTGGTTGACTCTTGAATGTGAGCCAACATTACGACTGTAAGCAAGCCTAGAGCACGTGGCCAAAGAAAAGGAAGAGCTGCTGAAAAAGCAATTCTGTAGTCATTGACTCTGGCATTGCAATTATTTGGTGGGGGTTTTTACATGTAGATATTCTGATTTATTCATTGAACAATTACTCAGCTTGGAGGTCACCTCTGGGACAAACCTGAAACTGAGACAAGTTGTGTCATTGAACTCAATGCATTCATGGCTTCTCTTTCTTACAGCGGCTGGAGCTGGAGAAGTTTTCCCTGGGACAATCCTTGTCGAGTTGATTGGGATGATGGAATGAGTATAAAGAAGCTGGGATTCGGTGACTTAGAGCTCCTCGGTACTCAGTAATTCCCTGGTATTCCTGCTTTCACCGCAGAAGGAGGCCGAGCGTTTGGGAGCTTGGCTTTGTCCGGGGGGCCGCGAGGCGCTGGGGCTGTGTTGGAAGTCCTGCCCGAGCCGTTCTGGCCCCTGGCTCGCCCCCTCCTCCCCAGGGCCGGCCCCGGCTGCGGGGGCCCCCAGCCGCCCCCCTCCCGCGGGCCGTCCCGGGCGCTACTTGCCATGGACACGCGGCGTCCCGAGGCGGCGGGCGGCGGGCTGGGCGCGCCCTCCGAGCGCCGCTTCCCCTCCNGCCGGGGCCGGGGCCGGGGCCGGGGCCGCCGCGGGAGGCGGTGCTGTCGCTGTCGCTGCCCGCCCGGCTCCCGGTGAGGACGCGGGACAGGAAGCTGGATTTGCGGGTGCCCGGGCAGTGCCCGCTGTCCGGGGAGTCGCCGCGCTCCTCATCCAGATCCCGGCAGGCGCTCA